>CM038792.1:115302122-115652505 GCA_021764765.1 Vicia sativa | reverse complement strand
ACTTTGAAAGCCTAGTGCCTCGCTCCGGCACTATGGCTCATTTATGGCGGGTTATTATCCTGTCGCTTCACGATTTTCATTCAATAAATCTGCTGGATCTGCATCTGTTCTGCTGTTTCTTTACTTTATCACCCCTTCAAAAAGCTACGTGTTCTCACACACCCACGTGATACACTGTGCACTCCGAATCTCTAGCATAAGAATGCTAGTGCTAAATATGACTTCATAATCCGATCTACCTGCCGGGAAGCGAAAAGAAAGTGCTGTGAGAACTTGCCGATCAAGTACAAGCAAGAAGAGCAGTTATACACCCACAAAGGAAGTCGAGGTTCAAATTGGGTTCGACAAAGATGTAAAAGAGATCAAGATAGGAGCGGTCTTGAGAACAAAGTTAAAGAAAGATTGGTCTGAGATGCTACGAGATTATGTTGTTTTTGCCTCGGTCATACTAAGACATGCCTGTTTGACATTGATATTGTGGTACACCGATCACAAAGAAGGTTTTTTCCCAAAGGAAATGTAAGGTCTCACGATGCGTCCCCGAGATGTCGTAGAAAATCAAAGCCGAGGTTATGAAGCGCTCAATGCGTGTTTCTTAGTCACAATTCTTATCCCCAAAGGTTGCAAATGTGGTACCCGTGCTCAAGAAGGATGGTAAGGTACGAATGTGTGGATTAGGTAGATCTAAACAAAGAACCGAAGACGATTTCCGCCTCATATTGATGTTCTCGTTGACACCGCAAAGATAAGGTTTTCTCCTTCATGGATGGTTTCTCCATAATCAAATCAAAATGGCCTCAAGACATGAAAAGACTACTACATACCCCTGCTGTCAATCATCATCACATGGTAACATTATTTCATGACATGATTCATCATTATGTCTACGGTCAGATTCGGCCAGCCAAGAACATTCATCATTCATGTTATCCATATCCATCCCAACAAGTGCACCTTGGAGTCGATCCGAAAACCCTGGGTTTGTCGCAGTAAAGGTATGAAGTTGATCCCGCCAAGGTTAAAGCTATTCAAGAGATGCCACCCCTCATCCGAGAAGGAAGTCGAGGTTTCTTGGGCCGACTGAACTACATTGCCGTGATTCATTGCACACCTAATCGCTACTTGGAGCCAATCTTCGTTACTTAAGAAAGATCAAGTAGTGGAATGGAACAACGACGCTGATCGCTTGGACAAAATCAAGGAATACCTATGTAATCCTCCCATCCCGATGCCACCGTCAAGGAAGACCTCTTATCATGTACTGACAAAGTGCCAGAGAACCCAACGGGTGTGTGTGGGCAACATGATGAGTCCGTTTAAAAGAGCATGCAATATACTACCTTAGCAAAGTTTCACCGATCAGAAACAAGTTATCTGAGAAAACTTAACGCTTACGGCTGCTCACGACTAAGACAAAGATATGTCGACCACACTACCTTGTTGATTTCTAAGATGGATCCGATAAAATACATCTTTGAGAAACCACCTCCAAGAATAGCAAGATGGCAAATGATCTGACCGATATGACATCCAAGATACCCGTTTTATCTGTTCAGCCTATATTATCACCAATGAATTTGCACTAAGATGTTCTACTAGTTACAGATTGCTAAAGGCCCAGCCCAAGATCAGGATGGACCATGGTTTTGATGGAGCCTCAACGACTTGCAATGGCATTACACCACCCACAACTCCACATACCTTTTCACCGCCGATTATGTTTCAACAGATAACAACATGGGTCAGAAAATTTGTTGCAATATCGACTTAAGAATCAAGTTCTTATGTATGGAGACTCACTTAGTGATCACCGATTATGAATAGTGGATACTGGCATCCGAATCTCATTCCATATCGAAAGATGTTCTCGAGTTCGATCCCCTACTTCAAGAGATTACTTTCCATTATATTCCACGAGAAGAGAATCAAGGCACTCATCGCTACTATGTCGCCTATGTTCAAGGTTAGATGGACAACGAGGCTCCCTGATCATCATCGGAGAGGTTCGACGAACCAGCATTGTTATGAGCTCGACGCAGTAAGAGAAACCTTGGTACTTTGACGCGAGGTCTCGAGACTCTGAATTCCCCAGGGCATCTCGTTAATGATAAGAAGTTCATGAGAAGATTCAGATCCAAATTCTTCCTCAAGAACGACATCTATATGCTAACCACGACTTGTGCCATCTACTGTAGACCGTAAAACAAAGAATACGATCATGGAAGAGTTACACAGGCATTTGGTACCCACTCCAAAGGACACACTATGGCTAAGAAGATTTTGAGAATAACACGAGGAAGTTGACACATCGCCGACAATCAATCTTAGTGCACGCACCAGACCCGAATCCTCCGTGGCCTCGCAATGTGCATTGACATGATCGAGATTACTCCCAATGGACATCGCTTTCATCCTTTGTGGCAATGACTATTTACCAAATGGGTGGCGCCTCGATGCATCTGTTACCAAGAATGTAGTGGCTCGATTCATCAAGCATAATCTTATCCTTGATGGCACCGAAAGGATTATCACAGATAACGGTTCCAATCTCAACAACAAGATGATCATCAACTCGCACGCGTCACAACTCTCCCTCCACTCCAAGATGAATGGGCGCAGAAGCCGCCAACAAGAACATTAAGAAGATTATACGTAATATGACTGACTTACAAAGATTGGCATGAGATGTTACCATTTGTTTCATGGTTGTCGACCACAAAGACGAACATCAACAGGGCAACCCCTTCTCTCTCAGATACCACTGTACCCCCGAGGTTCTACCTCAACCAGTCCTCCAAGAGGCAAGAAAGCGTAAGACGAATGGGTTCATCTCCTGACCTTATTTAACTCGATCGATGAGAAGAAAACGCCCATCCGCCATGACAGATTTATTTGAACGAGCATTTAACATATCAAGCCCATCCAGTCAAGCGCATCATTCTTCCACAAGGTGATCTCTGGGCAAACGGACTCCACCCATGAGGGACCATTTGTAGTCAAGATAAGATTTTCTTGCCGGAGCTATGATACTTAGCACCATGGATGAGGACTTCAAAGACCGTGAACGCAGACAGTCTGCAATACAGGAGAGACCAGTTAAGGTCATCCAGGCAAACATGAAGTATCCCAGGCGAACCAAAGGGCGTCTGTTAGATTTGCTGCATAACTATGTCTCTTCCAGATCACCGCCTGCACTACTATCAGATTCGTTCAAATGGCTTAAGATCACCTACTCACTTTTCACCGACAAAGAAGGAGACGTAGAGGATGAAACATCTGCTAGCATATCAGCATCAGACTGATAGTCGTCTCCCAAACCACTTGGCCATACGCCAATCTTTTCAAAAAATACACTTTTCTTTACAATTTCAGTGTTGTTATTTGCAATAAGTCCAACGCTTGCTTTCATGACTGTCTAATCATAAATAAAAATCACACCGAATTAGTACAAAAGATGTGTCCGAATCGGATGACACGAAGTCAACAAATAGTTTCACAGAGCACAAAGTGTCACCACAACACACCTTCCCAACTGAGTATAAGGAATCCATGAGCAGCAATTCCACTCAATCGAGCAACGTTACATCGCCTCTAAGCACACTTCATCCCCTGGCAGATTCCTCTCAATCCTCCCCTCCCCAGAATGTATCCGGACTCAAGACTTATCGATAGGCACCTTTATAAATACACCTTATTCTGTGACAACCACCCCACTCTCTAGTCCCTCTCAAAGAACATCAAATGCTCTCCCAAGATCTACACCATAATCTCCCAACCCCGAGCGCCACCTCTGTACAAGGTCCCCAACCCGCCCCCGATTCTCCTCAAAGAGGTCTATATATGATCTCCAACAACGAGCTTCAAATCTCTACCTTCCTCAACAATATCTAGGCCCAAGACTTGGTCGAGAAAGTAATCGGAGGAATCCAGGTATCTTTCTTCCTTCAAAAGCGGGTTCTCACCTACTCAATTCCCTGTGCGTATTAGAAATCTTCAAACGTAATACCCTTCCATGTCACCACAACATTCATCATTCATACATTTCATAAAAGTCATAGTTCATGCATATGTCATTTCATATTAATCGTCATGCATCATACTTTGCATAAACTAACCAATATTCTATCAAAGTTTTTCTTGTTTTCCCAAACGTGAAATGCCTACTGACGCAAACAGTCCGTGGATTGCCTCCCGACTCGAAAACTATCCCATCGACGTTCCAGGATTAAGCCCGAACCGACGGAAAACTATCCGAAGACCACCGTTATCCTCCGATAATAGGCAATGGATCAACACCGATGCACAACAGTGCTATCGCATTCGCCAACTACAATCTCCTGCAGTAATCAAATAAGATTTATTCGATTATCAATAAGAACTACAGTAGTTCAGCCACGACTCACGCCTTTGGATGGCATCTAAGCCCATCTCCGATCATTTGTCATCATCTTCACCATTCATATATGTCAAACCAATAATTCAAAGTGAACACGAAGTCTAACGACGACTCCTCTGATGGCATCTTAAGCCCATCTTCTCTCCGCTCTAGGAACATCTATGTAGTCTAACATATACTCACTCCACTCCCCAAAGATCAACTCCCATCCAGTCCTGTCCCTATTAACACCCCGACAGCCATCTGCTCTCAAAAGTCCCCAACAATTGTCCACATCCACATCAACTGAGGATTTTCTGTACCAATCATCTTCTACCTGTCACGAAGACAATCAATCTAACCTTCCACAGCTCATACCCAAAACCCTCCATCTACTCAAGAGATTTCATACACATACACCTCAAGAGGGACCCAAACTAGGTTTGTATCTCTGTCAAGATGGTTCCATCCTCCTATGCCTCATATGCTTCAAAGATTCTCCATGTCAAGTTTCAAGCCTCATGTCAAGTTTCCTCATAATGGTCGTATGGTCGAAAATCAAAGACAAAAAAGTCAATCGGGTCAAATACCAAACTTCTCGATTTTTGGTCAACATCCTCATTTTAGTTACATTCATCATTTGATCAAGGGTTGATCATGATTCATCAAGAAAACTCAAGATTTGCCCAAAAGTCAAACTTTCTAAATTAGTTTCTAGATGAAAAGTCAATCAACTTTGATCGATCATAACTTTCATACTTTCTAAATTTTTCCACCACCTCTTGTTTTGAAGGAAATTCAATTCTACAACTTCATGTCTCACAAGAATGTCCAAAATGCTTCATTTGAGAGGTATAGCTCAAAACATTACAGTCATTTTCAAAGTCAACAAAAGTCAACTTTTTGTTTTGAAGATATTTTGAGCATGGTAACTCCAATTGAGATGAGACCAAAGACATTGTTTAGAGGACTATTAGAACTTCCAAAAGTCCAAGAACACTCAAAATGTGGAAAATTGAGCAAGTTACACCATCTACAAGTTGGGCACTGGAAGAAGAGAGATACTTCAAAAATCAAAACTTTGCAAATGGGCCTACTTTTTCTTCATCCAAACTTGTTCCTCATAACGGAAACATCAAAGCCTAAAGCCACGACTATTTTATTTTTCTAATTTGGAATTTATTCATTTAAATACAAATTAAATTCAAAAATAAAGTATAAAATAAAAAATTAATTGCAAATTGATTTTTCTTTCCTTGGCATCCAAGTAACTCAACAAAGCCAGCAAATTTCAAAATTGGATTGATATGGCAAGATTGGATTGAAAATTAATTGTATTTGAAAATTTGATTTTGTACAAAATCAAATTTGATTTGTACGATTGATGATGATTTCTTCCTCAAATCGCCTCCAATTCCATCCAATATAAATACACAATGCATAAGCATATGATTAGGACATAAGAATTGCTCCGTAACCCTAGTTTCAAACTCAAAAATTCGTGACCTTCAAGCAACTCGCGCATCGATTCAAATTGCTTCAAGTGGTTTTGAGCATCCAAACATATCCTTGCCATCCATCGAATCGATCCACTACTTCATTCAAAACCATCCGTTCGCCAAATTCGAAATCGGTTTGTTCTTGTTTTTTGAAATCGTGTTTCGATCATCATGCATTATTAACCTGCTTCGTGGTTTGTTTTGTGATTTGTGAAGTTTCCAAGCTCGATGGTTGATTGCATTTCCATGGCCTCAAACACGATTTACCATGATTAGGGTTTTCCAATCCGTTAGTTTCCTAACGAAAAATTGGACGAGAGACCACCACCAGGTTTAGAATTCAATTTCCAATCGATTCATGTACTCACAACTCATTTATATTATGTGTATGAGATTTTGAGAATTGGACTATACCAATCGAGGTCGACGAAATTAATTCAAACGAACGATGAAGTTCTTGGCGCTTAAACGAGGCGACGGAGAGTGACGCTGCATGTATTCCACTCACTGCTTTCAAACACCCGGTACGTATGAGCTGCTAAGGTACTATCTGCTCCTGCATGCTCTAAAGTGTCCCGAGTTCTGATCATCCCTATGGGCACCAGTTTGCATTCTTTTTTTTAAAACTTGCATTATTTTCATATTTTCTTTATTTTTAATATTTCCATTATTTTAATTGTTTTCATGATTTTTATTCTGCATTTAAAAATTACCAAAAAATATTTTTCTTTTTACAGTAGTTTTATAAAATCTTTATTTAATTTACAAAATTAAAAAATATCTTTTTGCATGCATATTTATTTTTATTTTGATTTTAACATTTAAATCATATTAAATTAGTTTTTAATTACTAAAATACATCTAAAAATTCCAAAAAAATTATTTTAACTTATTTATCTTATTTCCAGATGCATAAATTTTCTCATATTAAAATTTCATTTTTCTAACATTTTCTTATTTCAATTTCATCCTATTTCCCGATTTTCTTATACTTTCACAAAGTTGCACCGATTCGCATTTATTCTTCCGCTTTTATTTTACTTTTCAATAATGTAATTGCTCAGGATGTAATAGTTTGCTAGGCTTTTATTTTCCGTAAGTTTAAATTATGTATCCGCCTAAAGCCATGTAATAGCGTAGGTTTATCTTTCCGCACTTTACATTCCGCGATTTTACTTTCCGCACCTTTATCAATTGCTAGTAATTAGGCGTGAAGCAAGATATAATGGACATAGCTCACACTAATCTTCAAGATAAAATATCCGAATTTGACATACTTCTCTCACACACGCACCCCTTGTAGTAATTCTCTCGATGCCTTTCGATTCAAAATGGTCATGTCCTCGAACGTAGAGGTATTCTAGCACCGCCGCTTTCCAAACAAATCATCATAGTCCCTTCGATACAAAGATCATAAGACCCACGATGTCGCCCCGAATACATGATCTTGACTCGATTGTCGCCACGAAAATGATGATAGTCCTTCGAATGTGCTAGGATACTTCCTACAAGTTGCCTTCTATGACCATCCGATGTCCCTTCGAATGTCCCGCTTACATCCAACGAATTGAGCTACCTACTAACTAATGGTATGCGCATTCTAAAGGAATGTAAGCAACCACCAATTCGAGTGGTAAAAGTCTTTAGTTGCTCGCCTATCAAATGCTTTTCACACACACACTTTTCAAAGTTCAAATTTTCAAAACAAAAACATTTCCAACACTTTGTATACACTCATACGAGTCATTACAAAGTCAAAGCCAATGTTTTTCAAAACATCTTTGTCAAACACGTAAAGCAATTTTAAAAGTGATCTAAGAATCAGAGTTCAGATAATCCTACCGGAAAGCGTGCTAATACTTTCCTTTTCATAACCATTCTCCCGAACTCGTAATCTAACGAAGGTCACATTTTTACCTTCCCTTAATTGATAAAATAAAAGTCGGTGGCGATCGCTATCCGCACATTTGGATACAAAATCCATACAAAGTCCTTCACCATCGTAGATGCATGGATTCTGATTTACAATCGAAATCAATCAAATATCATCCAATCTCAAAATATTCATTTAAACATGATCAAAGAGGATTGATACCAAAATAGAAAGATTTGATCAAATTTTCAATCAAGTTTCAATCATCATAATTAGCATATATTTGATGGCAATCACTTGACCTAATCCTTTCTCTATATAAACACAAGAGATCTGTGATCACAAGGACACGAATTCCTACTCCAAGAACCCTAGTTAAGTCTCAAAAACCGGACATACAAGTAACTTGCAGCCAAAGTTTTAGACCGATGAGGCCATTCCAAGGTCACCATTAGCTCCAGTCCTCTCGATCCATCTTAGGCCCTTATAAGCAATCAAAAGCTCAAACGAAAAACGCGATCATTACCACTAAAATTTCTTCAATTTCGATTTCACATATTCATGCATTGTTAATTGAATTGATCATATATTTGTGTTTATATTGATGTTTCGATTTCGGATAGTTCGATTGAACTTTGCAGGAATCGTGAATCGCCATTGCTAGGTTTAGAGCTTAGAATTGGGCTTCAATAATCGTGCAAAACAATTAAATCGGCATGGGTCTGTTCAGATCAAACCCAATGATCCATGTCCTCACAACTAATTTCTATTTCATGAATAAATCTTTGAAAATATTTTTCTTATATGCTTATTGTTTCATTATTCAAACAATAAGTGTAACTGAATAAAACGTGACCTCTCACCCCAGTGTGGTTCTCCGCCCAACCTATTTTTTGCCCTTTCTTTACTAACCCTATTTTCGTTTTTTTTTTTCCAATTTCTTTTCAGTTTTCTTCAATTAATTTAATTCTTTTAAAATATAACAAAAATGACAAAAATAATTTTATATTTAGAATTAGGTTGTAAAAATGCTTATTTAATTTTTAACATCATAAAATTTTTTTTCTTTATTTAAATTAATTGTTTAATTAATCTTAAATTCAACTTCTAATTTATTTCCTCAAATAAAATCAATCCAGAAAATTCACAAAAAATATTTTTATTGCTAGTAATTAGGTTTACTAATTTTAAAAATTCTTATTAACCTCAAAACATTTTTTCTTTATTTATTTATTTCTTTATGCCTTTTAAATTCTAGAAAACAATGTATAGGTCGCAAGGACATTTTTTGTAATAGCGTAGGTTTATCTTTCTTCGCACCCTTTTTTATATTTCTGTAACTACTCATGGCATGTAACAGCTTAGGTTAATTTTACTTTTCCGCACCTCTATTATGTAACTGCCCCAAAGCCCTATAATAGCGTAGGACCTTTATCTTTCCGCTTTTACTTTATGCACTCTCTTATAAACTGTATATACATTGCCTAGATGTATGTTAATAGGATTGCATGACAAGACATAAAATCAAACTTAGATTGCTCTAAATCAAAGATAAAATATCTGAATTGAACCACTATTTCACACTTGCACCCCCTTAGGGTATCCTCTTTTGTTGCCTTCGGAAAAACATGGTCATGCCCCTCGAACGTAGGGGTACCATTAACAAAAGTCCCTCGATTAAAAAATCATCACAAAGATCATAGTCCCTCGATGCTCGATGTTGCCTAGGAATATATGATCTCGTCCCTCGATTTTTGCCTTCTAATAAGTGATGAATGTCCCTTCGAATTTGCTAAGGTATCCTTACAATGTTGCCTTCAATGACCATACGATGACTCTACGTCTGTTCCTTCACATCCAATGAATAGAGTTACCTACTGACTAATAGTATGGACAACATTGTTCTAAAGAAGAAGGAAAATAATAAGAACGACCCTTTTTGAGTAGGTAATAAGACTCTAAATTGCTTGCTCCAATCAAAATAAATACTTTTCACACCTCACACTCTTTTCAAAATTACTTTCAAAAACACTTTGTATACATTCATACGAGAATCATTACAAAGTTAAACTTTCGAAATATTTTCAAACACTTCGTATACATTCTTGAGGACTGATACAAGAATCATTACGAAGTCACAGCAAAATACTTTTCAAACACACACACAAAACGAGTTTTCAAAAAAATGAGCTAAAGCAATTAAGAACCCGTAGATAACTACGAATGGAAAAGGTGCTAATACCTTCCCTTTTCATAATTACCTCCCGTACTCAGAATCGATAATCTTTTCACCTTTCCTTTATTGGATAAAAGAAAAGTCGGTGGCGACTCTTGCTATCCGCAACATTTACGATAAAACGCAAAACAAACTAGTCAGTTCTCCCACCATGTTACACCAAGTTACAGATTGCCACACTCTGTTACTTGTAGTAGAAGAAACCACATTATCAACCATGCGTATGACTAGAGATATCTCTTCAAAAGATAAGTATGACTCTTATCCGCCTTCACTTTAATTTCTGGTGTCTTCAATAGTTGTGATGTTACATCTTCATGTAGAATATTCTTTTCTTTACATCATATTCTTCATTACTTCTTATTCTGAATTTAGACTTCTACATAGCTATCACACACATCTAGCTCTCATCAAGATATTTTTCAATATTTGTATGCACCTCTTAACAATGAATCATATGATCACCAGATAGTGTTGCCACACATTCTATACTTGTGAAGATTAGTATGAGCTCAACATTCACATTCTGCTCATAGTTTTGCTTGAATACTTCAGACACTTACTCAGCTCCCGATAGAGTATATGTAGTTTGCATTCAAGCTCCATACTTATAAGTACTTATCTCCTTTCAAAGTACTTACTAGTTGTTCAGTTAGAGTTATCTACTCACACTAGATAATACTGACTGATCTCATCTTCACACTTTAAACTTATTTCCAAGCAACATTACAAATATTTAGGGCTGAAGACACTTAGATGATGTTACAACAACTGATACGACATCATTTATTTTTATTATGGTTTTGGGGGAACATTCATATTAACTCATCCATAACACTTGGGAGGGGGGACATAGGAAGCACAACTACTGCCAATTGATTAAGCTCAGACAATCAAAATAATCAGGGGGATATCAGGGGATAACATTAGCCATATCTCAATAAGCTTTTCTACAAACTTTCATTCTGACTTTGAGATGATGGATGCCATAGTCTTACTTACATAGGAGATTCCGTCTACTAGGTTTCTGGAACAAACTTACCTAGGCATGACACAAACATATGCAGATTCTTCAAAGTAATCTGTCTCCCTTGATTCTTCTAGAAAATACCCTTCCAAGATAACATTTAGGGAATTCAACACTCAAGACCATTAATAAGTTTGGATGGATCATAATATTTAGCACCAAACAAAGTTTGTTCTATGGTCATGAACACAGTTCCACACTTCTGGTTCCTTTGATCAAAAGGATATTCCAGATACAAGCTCATCTTGATTTCACATAAAGGGACTGTAAAATATACCTATATGAGTCCTTTTACTTGCATTGAGCTTAACTTCTATACTCCCATAATCTTTGGTCAAAAATAAACTGACATCTGGAGTAGATAGCATGTTGATCGTGTCCTGATCAACTAATACAAATCAAATGTCTCCTATTCCAGATCAGGAGTAGGTTCCAAACATATGTACTCACACTACATTTGTTTAGTACCCAGAACATTTGTTCTTCAACTAACAGTTGCATACCTGTTGAAATAATGTTCTAACATCCCATAGAACATCGGTTCCATCTCCTTGGAACATATTATCGTTGACAATCTTTAAGATCTTCAAACAATAAGTAGATGTGCATGAGAATCATTGATCATTTGATACGCATAAACTTTATTAATAAATGTATGTATGAGTGGACTTGAGGAAGATCTCAAGTATCTTTGATACTTTTAATATAGTTGTAAAAATTTGCCAAATATTCTGTTGAAAAAAATAACCCTATAATTCTTCTTGCACTTTAAAGGTTGTATTAGAAGCTATACAGCGGAATATAACAATACTTCAATAGAATTTACACAATGCTTACTCCATAATTTAAACGTAAGCATGACAATTAAGGATTGAAAATAAATCAACCCTACAATACACTTGCTTCTCACCAAGAAATAGACTAGACATAACCAATACCATGACCAGAAGGAAACACATAAGCACAAGAGTTACCTTATCAATATCTTCACTCCCGCACGAAGGTTTTGACAATTTTCTTCTCTATGCTAAATATAAGTTGAAAAATTTAATCCAAGTTCTTTTCTCCCGCATGAAGTCTTTGAATTTAAACTCTTTTTGCTCTAGCTTCATTATCTTCTTTCATCAAGAAGGTACAATAGTTCTAGTCAGGTTGGTCTTCAAAGCACACTAGTCTTTCAAAAATAGGTCCATCCTCCACTTCAAGGGACCATACAATATGAACACGCCTCGTTCAACCAATTTTCTACCTTGTACACAATCAGAAATTATCTTCCATAGGATCTCATCTAGAAACAGACGGGATGCCTGCTCTGATACCAATTGAAATTTCTGGTGCAGTAGACCCAGATGTCCTATAAGGATGTTAAGACATCTGGTCTGACATTTATACAAACAGACAAAGCAAAATTATACAGTACATGAAAGAAATAAAAACACAACAGATTTGTTAACCCAGTTATGTTCAACCAACTTACATCTAGGGGCTACCAAGCCAGGAAGAAGACTACACTATCAGTAATATTATTTTATATAAACAACCTCCGGTTTACATATAAACAACCTTGGGTTTACCTAATCACTACCCAATGAAACCTTTATCTTAGAAACCCATCTAAGACAAGAGAACCCCTGCTCACTCCCTAGTGGTACCTAACTGTCACAAACCACTGCAACAAAAACAACCAGTTTGAAGAACATAACTCAACTCATTACTTCACAACTTTTGAGTGAGTACAATAATCCTCTTGCCTACGGGCTTCGAGGTACAAATCAGTGACCATACCACAATCTGGATGGTTTACTTACATGGCTAACCCTAATGATTACATATTTCTATTCGTGGCTAACAAGCTTAAAAATAGGTTACAAAGTCCTTATTTATAACCTATCACCCAACTGGATTTGGGCCTTCAAACAACAGCTTATAGCTGTAACAAACTGCAGTAACAAACTTCTGCAGAAAAACAATCAAACAGATAACTTCTGCTACAATGAAGGTCCTTATTGATTTTTCTCCTTAGCTTCTGGCCCTCCACAAATGCCTTCACATACACGCCACATATGATGTATAATATTCTCAGAATATTCTACACAATTTAAAACAGAACTGCAACAAACTTTGGCAGTTCAGTAGCGTGATGTCTGATGTTTGATGTCACAACATCCTCTTTGACATGTTGTTCCAGATGTTGAAAATCTTCAACACAACATGTTCATGCATTACAATAGGATTACATCAAGTTAAATATCCTATTGTTCAGTACATTTTTGCTGCTATTATTAGTTTTATTAAAATTTAGCCAATCCATAAAACCAGGAACTTACACATCTCATGGATGACAAGGACCCCACTTAAGGATTCAACTATTTGAATGCCTCATTGGTAGGAAACTATTCTATTTAACGATTCAAAAACTTAATTGCCTCATTTGGCGATAAGGATCCCACTTAAGGATCCAACGATTGATCGCCTCATGGGAGACAAGGCTCCCACTTGAGGATCCACCAATTTGATCACCTAAAAAGGAAACAAGGATCGCACTTAAGTATCCAATGATTTGATCGCCTAATTGGGTGGCAGGGATCCCACTCGAGGATCCAGCGATTAATCGCCTCATTGGCGAAAAGGATTCCACTTAAGGATCTAGCTATTTGATCTCCCCATGGACGACAAGGATCCCATTTAAGGATCCATCTATTTTATTGCCTCATTGGGCGGTAAGAATCCCACGTGAGGATCCAATGGTTGATCGTCTTTTAGGCAGCAAATATCCCACTTGAGGATCCAAAAAGTGATCGCCTTTTGGGCGAAAAAGATCCCACTTAAGGATCCAAAAATTTGATCGCCTTATTGGACGACAAGAATCCCATTTGAGGATCCAACAATTTTCTTCACTCACTATTTTATTCGTCTCCTTTTTTAAGTTTTTACATTTTTTCACCTCCCTTAAAGACCTTGTAAAAAAATCACCATTCAAATACCACCATTTAATATGTGGGTCACTTATACTTCTTCTCATTACTTTCTTCTTGACACTTGCATAACAAATATTCTATATTGAATAGTAACTTTACAACATATGTGAATAGTGACCGAAATAAATTGTTGGATTCTATGTAGATATAACTTTACAACTCAAACAACTCTTTATATTTAATTTCTTAATAAAAAAGAAACTTATCTAAAAATATGTAGCCTCACTTCTAAAACATGAAACAATGTATTTAACAAAAATAAATAAAATTTTGATATTATCTCCCAATTGATTGTAGGATTCAAAATACATAATATTAAAGAAAATATAAAAAATAATTGTATCCTCAAAACACACACACACACACACACACACACACACACACACATATATATATATATATATATATATATATATATATATATATATATATATATATATATATATATATATATATATATATTAAGAAAATCTCTAATAATTTAAAATTCAACGAAGAAGTAAGATATGATTGATGATTGTTTAAATTTGATAACTTGAAAACACATTGTATTTTCTGACTCAATTCGCATGCTATTTAGTTTCGTTTCTTACTTTTATCATGTTTTTATGTTGCTTTATATATGTGTTTCAGTTACTATGTTGTTCGTGAAGAAATGTGCATCAAAATCGAAAATGAGGAAGAAAGAGCAAAAAAAAGAATGAAGAATCTCATTTTTGTTGATATGGTGGACACCACCATCACCATGGCAAGCGTCATGGCCTCCATGCCCCATCAATTAATGATTTTGAACTCATGGAGGTCTCCATGATCCCTATCGCGATCTCCATGCACTAGGAAGGCAAAAACGTGCATAACAGAATAGAATGCAATCTTGGCCACTTCCCTACATTTTCTCCTGCATCTTTGACATGATTCTGGAAGTTTCACAGGCCTGTAACTCTTGGATCACTAGTCTGCCGACATTATATTAAAAGTTTCAGTTCAATTTAATTTCTTATTTACAGGTTCTTATTAATTGATTTATAATTATTGCTTGTTTTATTTAATTTCTACGTCGATCTTTCTCAGAATCGAAATAATTTATGCTTCATTAATCAATAACATGTCTAGTTAAATTACTTAGAGTCCGGTATGTGAGGATCGTCGTTTTCGACGGAACTTGGTAATAATGTTGGCTTAATAATTTAATTGGAAAAATATATTTTGGTCTTTGTTTTTAAACTCAATTTAATTAGCTTTGTCACGAGAGTGAGAAGTTACTTAACACGATTTTGTCACGAGAGTGAGAAATTAACTAGATTCGAGCCGATACTGCGAGAGCGTGGGGGTCGAACCAAATAGTAAGAACGGGGCAATGATTCCTAAAGAGGGCGAGAGCACTTAAGGTGTCAATTAGAATTTGTTTAGTTTTCAAAACGCATTCCTCAATTTGAATGGGCGAGCAAGAACAAAATTCCATGGTCAAGGAACATGACTTTATTCAAAACCACGAGTGTGAGATATTGCCTTTAAATTGATATTTTCTACTAAACACTTTTCTAACGTCAGTATAAGCCAACGAGTTACAGAGTCCCAAAGGTACGCAGAATACGCATCATAGTCTCTCATTATTATGATATTTTCTAAAGTATTTTAAATCTTAGTTTTGATTTCGTTTACCCATAAACATCTTTCGCCTTAGCTTTACACAACAACGATAAATAACATTAGTTTGATAATTAGTCCCTGTGAGTTTGATATCATTTAAAACTACGTGATTGACTGTGTACTTGCAGTTAGTGAATCCAATAGACTCTTAAAGTCGCGATCAAAATTATAATTTAAAGTTCGTCTTCTATTACACAATGAGTGTGTCTTTCATCATATGATGAGTATGAATTATAAAATAATTTGAGTTAAATAAATAATTTTAATTTTTAATTCAACATATCTTTTTATTTTTTTTAATTGTACATCTAATTAATATCATTTTCATAATTTTCAAGTTAACATCTTGCCCTTTAAATGTGGTGAATACACCCGTAGTTAAAAATGATTTTATAAAGTTAACATTCTCTCATTTTCATTCATTTTTTTAAAAAAAATCTACTAATTTGAAATTAAAGATTGTTAATCACTATATTTTGCATAAGAAAAGTGATAAGTGTTCTTTTGGACTGCTCCAATGGCTAAACATGGCCAAATTTACTTATGTATCTAGAATGATCCAACAATCTCTGGTACAATTAGTTGGGATAGGTAAAGAGTCTCTTGCTCTACCAGCGAGGATGCTTGATCGGTTGGTGTTGAAGCGGAAAAGCAGGAAGCAAAAAATAAAGTATTATTTTTATCGGGCGATATAGGTTATATGGTATCGTGTCCACAAAGATTGGTTATTGATTTGTCGTTCAACAATTCTATTGTCAATGAGTTTGGGGTTTGAATGGGTTGTATGGAAAAGTATCAACAGAAATAAATGTATACATAAGTAAAAAGGATAGACAACTTTATTCGGCTCGAATGTACACCACTCATCACAGACTTAAACCTATCGACCAATTATACTCAACCTACGATACTCGTCTATGTCATCACATATTTCTCACAACCTAAGTCATTTCTAACCCAAATTGAGAGGCCTACTGCATCATCTCGGTAGCGATCTCTCTACCACCTCAACAACACAGAAGTCAACCATTCCACTCACATCGATGATCTCTCAACCGACACAGCCGACACAGAGGAATTAATCTCAGATACCTTATGTGAATGTCAGCTCTAAATCTATCTCTAGAGTCTAGAAACTAACAGATAATCATCCTAGGTAAGAATCTAAGCAGTATATGTCTATAACAACTCAAACCCCTAACATAGAGTAAGAACCTAGGACAATAACCAACACAGATTTGTAAAGCAAACTTTATATAATGCCATGGACGACAAATATATGTGTGTTCAGAAGAAATATACATACAAAACCCAACAAAAGAGAAATACATAGAGAGGAAAAGAGATAAACCACAGATCTTCCAGTTTGTCAGCGTTGGTTGACGAGCAATCCACCTCCAGTCATCCATAAGCAAGCCCTAATGTTGTTCTCTAAGTTAATATATCAAAAAGTATAACGTTGATGGAAATGGGGATCAAAAACCACCCCAAAACCATAACTATCCAAAATGAAATGAAAATGAAATATAAGGAATAAGTTGATCCGCATGCGTCGCCCGACGACATAAAAGCTTCGACTGACGACAATTCTTATACATTTGGCTCACGTTGCGCCACGTACACAATTGGGAAAAATATACTTCATCGCCCGACGACAGACTCACATCACCTAATGATGCAACTTTTCCTCGCCCAACAACATAAAAGCGAAGCAAGACATAAACTACATGGAAAATTCGGTCTTTCTCGCTCCACCGTCGTCCGGCGATGCAGACGCGATGGCCCTCACTTGGTCATCGCCTGTAGACACACATCAGTCTAGCAACTTTTGTTGCTTTCTCTGCACAACTTCAATGGCTTCTTCTCTTTTGCCTTATTCCATTATTGATCCAAAAATGCATCTTGGAGCTTTTATTCCTCTTGCTCCAATAATGCTCAAATACCTATAAAATAGATATAAAACTAATCAACTGGTACAATATGTACACAAAACGTAATTAAATGTATTTACAACAAAAAACGGGGTTATTCAATCGATATTAACAACAAAGAGTCGATAAGTGCAACAAAAATTATATACAAAAATAACTACAATTTGCACTTATCAGTTGGCCCTAGGGCCAACAGGACCGACGACTCCTAAGTCGCACCTCTGTTCTCGTCAATAGGTTGGTCCTCGCTCTGCCTGTTAGACGTGGACAGCAGCCCAAGAACTATCAGAACACACTTGCTCGTGAACTTCCTCCTGCTCGGAATAACAACTAGTTACGAGCATACTTGTCCATCATAACGGCTAGTTGCAAGCATTTTTCCTGTTATAATGATTAGTTCCTGACAGTTACCTATTTTAGAGGAACCTAAAATATAAGCCCAACAATAGGAACCAATGGCCAAGTGTCGGGAGCATTATATAAACTCTCACACTTGTGAGAGACATGTATTCAATATTTATACATACTTCTAAAACCCTAGACTTTCTATCTTGTATCTCTTGACACTTTTTCTTACTTGAGCATCAGAGTGTTTTGCAGGTACACCCCCTCCTCCTTATCATTATGTGCTGTAGATGAAGTTTTCGACCCTCTCAGGTTCTGATCAACCAATAAGATCAAATGTAAAGCCAAATTTTCTTTAGAGATAATAAATTCATGTACTCGAGAGATGAGAATCTATTGTAAAAAAAAGGTTACCTTTCTCTACAACAAAAGTAAATATAACAGTCACAGTCCATTGACATCGAGTATAATCTAAAAGACTTACTTAAATCTCAACCGTTTATAACATTCAATTAAACAATCATATAAATAATTTATATTTAGGAGTTAATGGATCTTTCTTTTTTTTAAATTTCATTTTATATAATTGTTAAATTATTCATTTTAACAGTTGAAATTTAGTGTAAATCATTTAAAGGATACAATAAAATGATAGTTGCATAAATCGATTATTATAAGTAGTTTTTTACAAGATACCAAACTACAGTTATACAAGACTATTTTGTGAATTTATTATAAATCTCTCCTTTCTTCATAGGGTTTCTCTTATTTCCTCTACATTTGGATAGTCTCATATTTTTCTCCTTTTCTCCATTTAATATTTCTGCACCAAATGTGGAAAGACGAGAATGGGAAATTTGTTAGCTGAAACTGACATGTTTCGTTTTCTTTTCTATGAAAAATGGCATGTTTCTCATATCATTTGGCATCACTATATGCCCATTAAAATAAAGCATAAACGGTAAATGAAAAAGAAAAAGTTTATATATGTTTTTAGTGTACCAGAAATTCACAAAGTTCTCCCCTTTTAGAAAGTTAGCTTTTGTTCATCAACTTTTGAAATATTTCATATTTAATATTCTTCTTTTTAAAATGTCATTGTTTTCTTAAAGCAAATTAAAACTGGATTTTAGATATAAAACATCGCATATTTATAAAGTTGAAGACAAGAAAAACATGTCACATCTTTGTGAGATATTAAATATATTACATGTGCATATTAAATATATTATAAACATATTTTATAAATTTTTCTTATACACTACTAGAAATATTCCATTCTGCGATTTTTCATGCCGTTTTACATCCCAACTAAAACCTTCGTAGATAATTATAAATTGCAGGAATTAAAATTTGCACCACAATAAATTTTATCCGCAGATAAATCTGCATAAAGTAATTTAAAACTTTCCAACTATTCAGATTTTTTAGAATGAAATAATTAAATAAGTAAAGTATTTTAAAAATAAAAATCTCTAGATAGTTATTACTCTCTTTTTTTAATTAAAATCAAAAACACTAAGAGTAATTCATAAATTTAAGACTCTATATAAAATTTGATATTTTAGTCGGAGATCTAATATAAATTCCTATAACACAATATCACTAAAATAAAACTTTTAAAATTAAAATTTATAATAACTAACAAGAGATTAAATATAATTTACTAAATAACAAGAGATTAAATATAATTTACTATAACACAAAAGTGTATTAAATAAATCAAAAATAGAAAAAATTGTTTTTAATATAAGTTTATAAGTTATTGATTGTTTCTTTTCCATGTTGATACTTTCCTTCCTTTTCTTGATTTTACTTTTTTTTCTTCCAATTTTTCCTACTTAATATAAAATCATTTTTTGTAAAATTTAATAAAAAGTCCTAGTATTTTTAGAAAACATTTAAATCTATTGAATTTTTTTATGCAAAAAATAAACCATATTTTATATTATTTTTAAACTAAGAAAATATTTAAAACAACAAAATTCGCAGAAATCATTTCTGTAGAATTACTTACGAATTTTATATTATAATTGAGCATTTGAAATCCGCAAGTTTCCTGCGGATATTATATTGTATTCAACATTTGAAATTCGCAGCAAAATCTACAGATATATCTGCGAAATTTGCTGCAAAAATATTTTCGGCATGAAAATTTATTTTATTAAATAAAGTCGTAGAAAAATCTAAAAATATCCATGCATAATTATTTCTGCAGGTAAATTTGCAGAACATACGTGTATTTTTTTTAGTGACAAGACATATATAAAAATAATTGAATGTTTAATTCATCCTTTTTTTTAACTAACAAATCTCTTTTAAAACAAAATTATTATATATATTGTACGTGCATGACAAGAAAGAAAATAGATTATTTAGTTTTTAGATCAAGGTGAAAGGACTTCTTTATTTCGATTTAAAAATTAAATAAATTATAGTGTTTAAAATATGAAAGGAAAAAAAATAAAAACTGTTTATTCTGTATTTTTAAAGTTAAAATAAATAATTGTAAAAAATCAAACAACTTCATATTTCATGCAATACAAATAAATACAGGATTAAAAGTTTAACTCAACTATACAAAATCGATTTGTAAGGTAAAAATTGCTCTAATTTATAAGACACATGTTAAGACTATATATTATTTGACATGACACAACTCTCACCCCATGACAAAAAATATGGAATATGAAAATAAATGATGTGTGGTTTAATAGTAGATAATCTGACGAATCTTAATTCCGACTTTTCATATTAGGTTAAGAATGTGTGGTTTGATTTATTTCACCATACAAAATTAAATTGTAGGATGAAGATTTTTTCTATTTATAAACACAAGTTCAGACTAAATTTTATTTGATACGAGATTCTTAACACACAACATAAAACTAAAATCATCTTATACAAAGATGAACATATTCTATATCCTAATTGTTGCACATAAATAAATATTTTAACTTAATAAAGAGGGAAATCTCAATGACTTCACCCACATTGCCCAGGTATGAATCTAGTTCACAAAAGCTACAAGCATTTAGATTTAGTTGAGGGCCTAAACATGGCAGAGAACCAAGTTGTCTTCTTGGAATACCCATTTTTTTGTTGGAAATGTTCATATGTTTAACACAATGAAAACCATTTTAACTTTAGTCCATGAGTGAATTAAGGTAGTTTGAAGATTGAGTTTGGATATTTAACCCATTAGGGGTTTTAAAATATTATAAATATAATTCCCTATCACTTTTCTTTAGAATGGGAAGAAGATATAGGAAACATGTGGTAATCCTAGTTAGAGAGGCAAATAAAGAGATTTTTAAGATTGTATTATTAGAATTTGGTAGACCTTTAGAGGCGTCTAAGAGAAGCTTAGAAAGACAATGGTAAAAATTTGTTGTAGTATATTCTTTGAATTTGGGAGATCTTTGAAGATATCTAAGAAAATTGAGAAACACTTCTAAATACTTTGGTTTTAAACGAGTCATATATAAGAAGTTGGAGATATTGAGAAACACTAAGGTAGAAAATAAAGTTTGTTCTTAGAAACTTAGGAGACTATTTTATTGTAACTCATTTGTAATTTTTTATAACAAATCTGAAAGAATACTTAATCATAGAATTGTCCCCTCCTTCGGAGTAGATCGATTTTATCAAACTGGATAAACAAATTCTTTGTGTACTCGTCTTTTATCTTTGTCTTACTTGTTGTAGTTTTTTTTTATATTGTTTGACATTTTTATTTTACATCAATGTCAATTATTTTGATTGACACATTTTTCGCTCACACATCGTTATTTTTTACGTGATTAATATTATTGTTATATTTTTACGACAATGAGGTTTTAGTATGGTTAAACCTTTTCAGTTACACAACAAGTGACGTCCATGTTAGGGACCAAATTGGACTAAGTTTCATATATTTTTATTGGTCCTTTTAACCAAATTTTATTTAATTTCCATTCTTTTATTCACACAATTTATAAATATGCAATTATTCTTGTTTGTATTTTAATTAGAGTAGATATTTCACTTTAGTTGTTAGTTTTGTAGAAAATTTGAAGAAAAAGAGTTACTTGGATACATGTGCAATTGGAAGAAGCAACCAAGTCAAGACAAGATCAAGACAAGTATAAGGAAGGTCAAGAAAAGACAAAAGGAGCATAAAGCAACTCAGTTCGCGCTGCGTCATGTTGTGGCGCCGCGAACCCTATTCAGCTTAGTTCGCGCCGCGTCCCTTGTTGGCGCCGCGAACTGTGCGTCATCGAAACTTATGTTTTGAAATAATTAGAAGTATCTTGGGGTCAGCTCTTGGGGGTAGCGTGAAAGCCTCTTTTTACTCACTTTTTAAGTAAGCTTTACCGCTAGACAACTTAATAAACTTTATTATATTTTATGTTTAAACATATATAAATATAACAAAGTAGAAAAAAATTAAATAAAATTTAAAACATCTATATAAATTTGATTTGATTATATAAAATTTCATTTTATTATTTAATTTTACTATGCGCATATGAAAATTGTATAATGAAAATAAAATTCACTTTGATACAAATATAAATATAAAATGTCCGAATTTTTATATGAATATATGTTTTATTGTTAAAAAAGTAAAAAGATAAAACTTTTACTAAAAATTAAAATAGAACTAATATCTTTAAAAAAAATTGAAAGAGAAATAGTAACATAGTAAAGCGGATTAGAAAATAGGAGGGGGGGAAAAATTAGTGACTAAAATTTTGATCTCTGATTTTTATATATAACTTAAATTTTATTTAAACTTTTTTTTTAACCGAATAGGTGGTCACAAAATTTCAAACTTTTTAAAATTTTAGACTTTTATTTAAACTTTTTAAATTTTTTGTGTGACCGATTTAGTGATCAATTTAAAATTGATTAATGAAAATTAAATTTTAATGACTAATTCTATTATTACAGTGATTGAAATTTTTCGATCACTAAAAATAAATTTTTTAATAGTGATATAAGCAATTGGCATGTATCATTTTCTATCAAGGTCTAAATCAACATAATGTTCATTTGAAAAAATTACTTTCTAAAAAAATTACAAAAGAGTAAATAAAAAATGGCATATATAAAAGAGGAATAATAACTCTAAAATTTATAAACTTACAAATTTGGGTGAATTCGACAAGAAGCCAAATACAATTGTCCATTTAAATATCTCAAAATCTGAGAAGGACAATTCTAAGTCCACCTTTAAAAAAATGCACCCCATACATCATAAATGCAACTCTGTTATCCTGATTTCAAATACTCGAGTTCCACCCAAGCCAAACCACATCCTAGTCTTCTTCAGGTATAATATTGACGTACTTTACCTCTTTCTCAAAGTTAATAGAAACACACTGATGTCCTGTCATATGGTATGTTTTGATATACTATGCAAGCTAAAGGACCAAAAACATAGCAAAGAGGGAACGCTTCAATCAAATTATTTAGAATATGACCCACTCGTGCACAAAGAAGATAAAACACCCCATAGTCACATATTCTTAATTAGCATGTTAACATACCATATGCATATGTTGCACAAAATGTCGTGTCATGCATTAAAAATGTAGGTCACCGAATAATTGGATGTCCTTAACGGCATTTAGGTACACTTATATACATCTTCATTACAATGAGATATCATCTTGTGTTACACATACCATTAAACATTTCACGTCACACTTAGTCTACTAAAAGTTTCTACAATTAACAATGCTATATTATATATATTTGAACTAGGATGTGTCTTTGTCAAATTCTCCATCATTTGTGCGCATCAATATATAATTTAAATTTAATTATAATTCTCTATTTATAACTGAATTAATTTTAGTTAAATTGTATCATGCCCTTTTATATATATATATATATATATATATATATATATATATATATATATATATATATATATATATATATATATATATATATATATATATATATATATATATATATATATATATATATATATATATATATATATATATATATATATCATTTACATTTATATGAAGTGTTCCTTCTCTAACTTCAAATTTTTTTCTTTAAATCATCTTGCACAGAAAAATTCGTTTTCCATTTCTATTTTAGGGTTGAAGAGTAATCTAAACGCGACTCAAAGTTACGTGTCTATCTACTCAACCATTTTACCTATATTTTTATTGCACTATTAATTGATTTATTTTGTCTCTTCTTTTTTTGTCTTCCTATCCAATCCTCGTGTTGGTAGTATATGAAATAAATTTTATTCAATTCATACGAACTGCAAGTATGTCTCATTTGGGTACCACATCAATAATTATACTTAATTTCTTCGGCGCCATTAAAACATTTTCTCTTCTGAATATGAAGGAATGCAGTATTCTAACCGACTAATGGGTGTGGAAAAAATAATTTTATATAAAATTTGAGGATAATCCTATGTTAAAAAAGGTTATGGGTTTTCCTATATTATAAATGTTTTAAGTTCAAATTTTAAATAAAAAATTTGGTGTAAGAAGACCATAGATCGACCTCGTGTTAAAATATTTATAATAGCGGAAATCTTGTGTTGTATTGGAATCTGATTTCAAATATACAGCTCCGTGTACCATTTGACCTCAAACAATAGTTATGTTCTTGTACATGCAAAAAAAAAAGAGCAAAAGAGGCATTGATGAGACATGTTGAAAATCGTCCACTCAAAGAATATGTATAACCATTCATCTTAAGTCTTCATTCTTTATGTTAAAAGATGCCTTAAAATTTTGGTTGATGAAGAGAAATAAAATATTTTAAAATTGTCAAAAAAATTAAAAAATCGAAAAGAAACAAGAATGTCTGATTTGAATGGTTAGTTGATTTTGAGTTTGATCGGTTCATTTTATTTAATATTAAAATATTAGATATATATTAATTTCCAAATAGTTTAAATTAATATAAAATATATTATAAAATATTATAATATTTTATTTTCATAATTATGAGTTGTGTTTTTGAGCTTGCATTTTAACTATTATAAATATGTATTTTTTTTTTGTGTTTTAAGGGGGTGAGTCTTAGAGTTTATAACAAAAGGCTAGAGCAAGGGTTTATGATTTCCTCACAAAAACTTAGAAAGACAAAGGTTTAGAGAAATCTTTGGAATTGTCCAAGATTATTGAGAAACATTGGTTACATTTTCAGTTTGAGTTATTCATATATTGAGAATTGAAAAGGTTGAGAAACACTATGGATAGAAAAAAGAATTGCTCTTGAGCGTGTCTTTAGGTTGTTCTTAAAAACCTAAAAATAAAGACTATTTTCTTATAACTCATCCTTTAACAATTTTGACAATAGTGAATTGATGAAAACTGTTCTAGCAAATTCATATATATATATATATATATATAAATTCTATTTCTCAACAAAATCTTATTTAGAAGTTCTAAAAATTCCAATCCCCAACAAAACTCCATAACAAAGAAATAAAAATAAAAAAAGAAGAAAATTTCCACCATCATACAGAGCCAATACAAAATAAAAAGGGTGCAAGAAATATAAAAAAAAAACTTTAAAAAAGTGAATTTTTTTTTTTAAAAAAATCATCAAACAAATTCACCACAAAGATAAAATCATGAACACGAAAAAACAAAGACTAACCACTCTTGATCACTACTTAAAAAGAAAGAGTAATCACTTCTCTTTGCAAGTTTGTGTTTATAAGAAAGATTGACTGCTTCTATCATATTCATTAATTGGTTGGAAGTTAGCACCTGGAAGAAAACCTGCCAACCTTTATCGAAAGGGGGGGTTAGGTCTTCGTTCTTTAATCAGTTTAAACGAAGCTACTAATTTGAAGCTCCTTTGAGACCTGCTAAACAGCAAGGAGGATTGGGCTACGCTGTTGAAAGGTAGAATTAACATACCTCATGGTTTTATTAGATACCACATATTCTCCTCAATATGGACGAGCATAAAATCTGAAATCAACACGTTGTCTAACAACACTGCCTGGTGTATCGGGGATAAT
Source organism: Vicia sativa (assembly GCA_021764765.1). NCBI lineage: Eukaryota > Viridiplantae > Streptophyta > Magnoliopsida > Fabales > Fabaceae > Vicia > Vicia sativa. The sequence continues at coordinate 115,626,589 of CM038792.1, read as the reverse complement.
AGCGCTGTGAGATTTTGGATGGATGAATGGTCCGGTAATCCTTTAATCAATGATACTGACAACACCACTCTGCATAACTTTGGCATTAACCCATTCGTTAAAATTGCGGATCTTACCTCCAATGGGATCTGGAATCTCCCACCTGTTTGGCTTGTTTGGTTCCCTTTTTTGCAGCATAAAATGAGTTCTCGCCTGCCCCCTTTAGAAGGTGACGAAGACTTTCTCTACTGTACTGGAAACACAACAGCACAGGCTTCTTAACTCTTAAGGATGCCTGTCAGTTTAAAGCCCGACCAGCCCAATCAGTTCGATGGAACAAAGCTATTTGGCACATCAATATCCCCCCTAGCCGTTCCGTAACTGTTTGGAAGATGATTTATATGAAGCTGCCCACTGAAACTTTCATTCAGGGTTGCGGCGTAAGCCTTGCATTCCGCTGCCCTCTTTGTTGTATTGACATCGAAAGTTTTGATCATCTTTTTTTCAATTGTAAACTCTCCAGGATTTGTTGGAAGTGACTACAGAAGAAATTCAAGTTATCCATATACCCTTTCTCTATAGAAGGCGGGCTGGAGGCGGGCTGGAGCATTGCTATAACAACAAATCCCCGCAAGCATCCCTCGTCCTTTCAGCTGCTGTAATCAACACACTTGTTATGATATGGAATGCTAGAAACTCAGTGAACCATGGGAAGACAATCCTCCCTGCTAGTGCTATTAATTGGATTGAATCTCAAGTTCAAATGTCGGAAAATCTTTCTTCTAATTCTGCTGGTTTTAGAATTTTGGACTTCCAATACATCAAAGCTTTTAAAGTTAACATCAACCCCCCTCTTGCACCTTCGGTGAAGGAGGTTACTTGGTCCCCGCCGGTTATGGGATGGACTAAATGAAATTGTGATGGAGCTTTCATACATCAAAACTCTTCTGCTGGTTGTGGTGGGATATTTAGAAATTACAGGGGTGATTTTTTACTTGCTTTTGCTGAAAATTTAAATTGCATTTCTTCGGCTCAAGCGGAATTTGGAGTGGTTATTCAGGCTATGGAAATTAGAATTCAGAAGGGTTGGAATAGGATTTGGATTGAAACCGACTCTAGTTTGGTGGTCAAAACCTCATCCAACCATTGTTTGGTTCCCATTTTATATAGGAACAGATGGAAGGCATGCCTTAATCATAGTAATAATCATTTTTTTTCTCTCACATTTATAGAGAAGGTAATACTTGCGCCGATTTTTTGGCGAACTTCGCCCTCGGTATAACTAGCATTACTTTTTTTGATTCCATTCCCACGGGAATTCGTTCCGATTTTGTAAAGAATAGGTTAGGATTATCATTCTTTAGATTTGCTTAACTTCAGGGCTAACGGGCTCCCCCTTTTTTTGTACCAGCTTTCTTTTGATATATATTATCCTTATTAAAAAAAAAATTCTTGTAAAAGAGGATCCAAAAGTTTAACCTGCTAAAACTCTTAAGAATTACTATATACTCTCAAGATTAAATTTGGAGACATGATTCAGTCTTTTTGACTAAACATGTACAAATCTTTGAATTACGGAAATCTAGATTTATAATTTTTATTAAAAGCATTGATTTCTAATTGTGAAAAAGTATAATCAATGGTTAGCTTATTCTTACTCACCAAATAGATAAAGAAGTAGTAGATAAACCTAGTTATCTTTGGACATAGAAGAAAAGTGAAAATTTGAAATTAATTTCAAAATAAAAATTCTTTTATAATATCCTAGATAATAGTAAACTCATGTATGTTTATAATTGAAAAAATTTCTAAGGAAATGTGAAATACTCTTGAAATAATTTATGGAGTCTCTCCAAGCATTGAACGAGAGAAAATGAACACACGAAGCAAAGTAGATAAAGGTTTCATTCATAAATGTCTTTCAAATTTAAAAAAATTTAGAAGTTATATTGGAATGTTTGCTACTAACCAATATCTAAAAGTTAAGAATTGGAAATTTAATGCAATCCTTAAATCAAGAGATGAAAACATTCATGAATTTTAGGAAAATTTAAAGAAGGATGAAATCATAGAAAAGTTAAACGAACTAGTTCAGTTACTTAAAGATAAAGGCATAAGCTCGCAAATTGAAGAGTTATGAGCAACTTCATCAAGCTCTTCTCAAATAACTCCCATGTTTTCCTTCGAAATAACATACTTAGAAGTTGAATGATCATCATAGGATTCAACATTAAATGAAGGAACCTTATATGTTAGAGGATATGAAGAAGAAACATAGTCAAATGAGATATTTGAAAAAATAGTCAACCTTAGGGATAACCATAGAAGAATCATCTTACGACGAGGAAGACAAAGTTTATTTGAAAGCATCTTACAAGCAAGATTATTATGAGATAACAAAGTCCTCTTACAAGCAGTTATATTTAAAATAAATGTTAAGTTAATTGAAGGAAATGACAAGATTAGAAAATGTAACTTAGACCTTAGGGAGTATCTAGAAATTTTTGAAGAAAGTAATAAAGTATTTAAGTTGGAAATGACTAATTTTAGAAACTCGATAGGAATATGTGAGACGTGTGTCTCAAAGAAAAAGTAAATGGCAAATATACATGAAACCATAAATAAATTATTAAGGGGAATAAAACCTTGACTTCATCTTATCAAGTCAAAGTCTTTCCTTAAATAAAAGTGGACTAGAATTTAAATCAGATAAAGCTCCTAATAAATGATTAAATAGAAAGAAAAATATTTGGATAATTTATAAATGCTCATATTGCAATAGAGTTGGCCAGTTAGAGCCCTACACTTTCTGGAAGAACTAACACACCTGGACCCAAGAAAATCGGGGTACAAAGGTGAAACCCTAGTATATTTTGTAGAGGTGCTTTGCAACTCAAAACCTTAGCACAATAAAAATGGAGTTGCGCAAAGCATAAAGTATACTCTCTTGTATAAAAAAAATTGTAGTCTTTGATCCAAAAATGATCGTTTATGGTGGATACTAATGATGACTATAAAATAAAATTATTTCCATTGAGGATGATCTCAAAATTAATGATCCGCATTAATTAGCTAACCACATAGTAGGTTGAAGGAGTATGTCTATGATGGACATATTTATCTCATTGTTTAACCAGATCTCTTATCCAATGATCAGAAAGTAAGGACACTCCACAATGTGTTAGTTTTTTTGTTTGAAGAGGGAAGTTTGCCAAGACTTCTTGATATTTGATATATGAGACTATTTTAAGGGTGAAACAATCGAAAAACTTAAATTAATCCTTTGAAATAGTGCACTCAGTTCTTGCTCATCAATTAAAACATTTTGCCAACCCAAGAAATGAGCATTATAGTTGTTTATAGAAAATAGATGCAAATAAACTAGGCATGGGTTAAATATAGAAAGAAAAAGCAAGTCCACCACAAGGCCTATAATCAAAAATACTAAAAATAGTCTGACCAATCGATTCTCACACAACAAAATCACAAACTCTTACATACACATTTCACACAAAATCATAACATAAGCAACCAAATTCATCAGCATATAACAAAGCCAATAAGGAATTCACCTCACGAAACTGATGTGAACACCGAAACTTACTAACTTTGATATTCAGTATATATGTTTAACCTTAGCCCCTAGAGTAGTCCCCCTGGCTTTGATATTCCTATGGTTTTGACTGAATCTCCAAGAAGAACTGGAACTATCTGCAAGGAACAATTGGAACTTTACGCAACATACAAGTTTTGGAAATGTGGCTGAAGGATAATAGTGTACTTTAATATTATTTATAAATTATTTTATGAAACCAAGTTAAAATATCCAAACCACACTACTATACTGCAACACTATCAAACGTAACAACGACAAAATCTGATATATGACAAACCTTGCATGGTAGTAATTTGAACAATGAAACACTTACCAGGTACAGAGATACGCATGTTGTTTTCAACTCTAAGCAGTCTTAAGCTTCTTATCTCACCAAGATCGGGTGGAAAAACAGTCATACTTGTATGTTCTATTGAGCTCAAATGCATTTCACCTCTAAATTTCCAATGAAAGCATCAGCATTCGGTGCAATTTACATGCCGCCTCCATTGTATTTTGCATTACCAACGCAAATATTTGTAACCCACTCACCTACGTTAAACTGCATTTCTTCATTTAATATAAAACTTATGTAATACTTCTAGTGCACTTACGTAAATGACATAGAAAATAGTTGAACTTATGCACGACCGATATAGATTATTTACTGTATTACCTTTCATAACAAGGGTAAAAAAATTAATGTTGACCATGATTTTAATATCCTGAATCAGATGCCCCATAAAGGCTTGCAATGCCCCGATGACATAGAAAACTTTTCCAAATGCCTCTACCTAGCTTCATGAAAATTTCTAAGTAAGCCTTACAAATAAATGTCTGCAATATTTATGAAGTAATGATGTTCCCAAATTTCTCCACTAATAATTTCAACATTTATCTTTGATCTCAACCCTAAAAAAAGGATTTGTTTCCCCTAAAATGATCTGCATAAAGATGGTGCATAGTTAATGATAGTACTGTTCATGACATGATATTTACTAGGGATTTGAGCAACTAAAACTACATGCACTGAATAAAAACTGAGAATATGGAATTATGGATGCTACTACTCACACACCAAGAGCAGTTGGACGTGTAGAATCCTTCATTTGACTTGCAACTTGCCTTCCAGCCCAGAAAATACCATTAATAACATGCTTATAATGAAGTAAGGTACATTAGGCGCAAAAAAATGGTCAAAAAACTCCTTTTAGTACATATAATTGCCTCGGGTAAGATAAACTTCAATTGAGCCAAATGGCCATATGTAAACCTCCTAAACAAATCATAGAAAACCAAATTCAAAAAAATAATTCAAAACACTATCAAAACCTTGCATTTGTCATATGTTCAGACAATTGATTCACCGAGTCAACCATGCCTTGCCAAATATGTATACACCTGCCCAAAACATGGCATAAACATCTCAACAAAGTCCATGAAGTTGTCATCAAATCACCATCACAATAGTTCATAACAAAATCGAAACAAATCCAATTCACTCTACCATTCAGTTGGCATGGTAATTGCATTTTTGAATTTCCTCGGCAAGAATTGAGTTCCATAAATGGGCTCAGGTGAATCTGCAACTAAGCTTCATAATCACTTAAAAATATTTTGTCTCACTTCTCATTTTTACTTTACAAAGATGAACTAAAATATAGACTAAACAAAGAGATCCAATGAATAAATTAGAGAATACAAAAGAAATAAAAAATGCGTAAAACAACAAAATAAATATGACTAAGTAACATAAATCACAATAACTTCACCAAAACTCCACTCCCGAGAACTATTTGGGACAACAACCTGTCTGCTCCACCATACACATCATCGGCGGCAAGAAGTTCCTCGCATCTAAGCAATATTATCGGGAATAAATATTAAAACCACTCAATTGGTACGTACTTGGAATATACATAACTTGGAATTTTGATACATATAACAAAATTATTACTAGACGAGCAACAAAATGGAATATACATAAAGAACCTATGCGCAAAATATTGAGTAGATCGAGCAAATATAATAATAATGAACCGAAGACTGTGTTAATGGGGTTCATGGAGATTTGATTCTTAGGCATCACCGATTAAATGCTCGGAGTTAGTGAAAGTTCCAAGTTCTTTTCTGCATCAACATCTAAAATTGCAGTTCCAATATTTTCTTCTCTCATCAACATCTAATATAGGTAAAAGTCTAAACATCAAATATTTTTAAAAATCGAAAATCAAATTAATACCGACGCTGGAAATAGGACACCAGAAACACAATCAAAACTCAAATTCATCCATCAGAATACCCAGAAAATTATCTATCATCACTCAAAATCATGAAATCAAATCTATATTATAAAACCTTAACCACAAATGACCCTCTTTTCATTATTGATGTCGTGAAGAAATCAGAAGCGAAATGAAGTTGTGAGTGAGAAGATGAATGAAAGAGATACCGGATGGATGAGTTGTGGTGGAGATGAATGATGGGTGGGGAAGTTTCAGAAGATGTACAAGTAAGGAGAGCTGTGGGATGAGACATGAAGCAGACATGCTAGGCAGCAGAAGTTTGTAGCGCTTCGATATTTCCTTCCTTTATTCAATTGCGAAAGGTGGATTAAGTTTTAATTTTTTCTTCAAGTTATGCATGATTGTGCCAAATGTGTAGTTGTGTTTCAATTAATTAGTTGGATAGTTAAGAATTGTTGGATAAAGACTCAAATTGCCCTTAAATTGGTGATGTGTAGCAAAATGGCAATGGGATAAAGTGATCAATTCCACAACCCTTGATGGTTTTATATTGTAGATTTGTAATTAGTGTTAATATCTCTGAATCACAACTTGCTTGTTGATATACACAAGTTTTTCACTACTCCTTTTGATTAGGATTGTTGCTTGAATTCTTGCACATTCATTATTAGTTATTGAGTTTGGCTTGACACAACTCTCTTTTTTCTAAAAGTATAAGAAGCAATTTATTGTTTTTCAAATTTCTTTTAAAGTTAAATATTATGCACGAATCGACCACTTTCTTATGAAATATAGTGGTTATATTGACGGTTGGTTGATACACATATTTCGCTCACAATGCTTTTTTTTGTGTTTTCTAATGTGATAACGTATCAATAATCTACTTATACCACAATTCTAAACTACATAAGCACATGAAATATATTGATAGTAAGAAGAATTCTTACAAAACTCTCTTTTCAATATTATATGTAACATTCACTTCTTTTTTAGTAAAATATATGAGGGTTCTAACACTTTATATGAACTCTATTTCAAAAGCGAATGATCCACGTATATTTTATCCAATAAAAAAGATAAGTGCTAGAAAAAGTGTTAAAAATAATATATCACTAGCACTCCTCTTAATAATAATAACTAAAAAAAAACTCTAAAAAATCATACTTGTCATTTCGAGTTACATCTTTTTTTTGTCATGTTAAATATATTGCATTTTTGTGTTGTCCCTTCATAAATTACACAATCTAACTTAAGGAGGAGTATTACACATCTCCCTTTCATATTTAATTAGTCTTAATTAGTTTTAACTCTGGTTAGTGGTTAGCTTTGAGTGTGACAACTTAGCTTGAATTTGATAAGCTAGTTTGTACATTTTCCTCTTTTCTCCATTAAATGAGGATGCTTTTTTCACCCTCGTGTTTTGATACAAGACTTACAACAACAAAAATCTAAATAATAAGCAATTAATACCATTTCATATGCAAATATATCGTGGCTAATTAATTACTATCAAGTATAAGTAGGGCACAACTCATTAAAATGAAGCCAGAAAATTGAAACACTTGATTTCAAATTTTGATATAGCACGTTATAAGAAGTGGAAAACAGATGGTGCTCTTAGAAGATTGGAAAGTTTAAATACCATCATCATCCTTCATCATGGACAATAGGTGATTATAATGAAAAATTGTTGGACCAGCATATTAGTAGTTGGCAAGCCTTATTAAGCTGAAAAACAACCAAGAAATTGATGCTATTTAATGATGAAGTTGTGGACTCTTTCAAAAATAACCGACCTAGTAGTATATAAATTCACATGACTTAAGCGATAGCTAACTTTGAAGATTTTTAGTTCCTTCAACAAAGGCAATCAATAATATAGCCATTTATTTATGGGGATTCACCTTTTTTGGCATCACTAGCTCTTGAGTCTATTTTTATTGATAGGATTGGTAATTTACTTATCACCCTAAAATTGCACCCATATCTCTACACTTCATTAGAAATTACTTTTTGTTTTAAAGAAATAAAAAATCAATTTTTTTTAGAAATTTTAATATTTTATGTCATATATTCAAAAGAACATGTATAAATATATATAATGTTTTAAAAATCGGTCTAAAATCGGTGATGATATTGAATCACTGGTCATTGACTGGATCACTGATCATACTGCATGACTAAATCAGATTAAATCGAATAACTCGATTGAATAAACTGATCTCCATATTAAAATTATATATTTATTGAATGAGTCGAACTGAATGACTCGATCTCTAAAAATTATTATGATACCTACAAAATTTCAAAATTTCAAAATATCATAATTTCACATATTCATTCTTTAAATTCAAATTCTAAATATAATCATCACTTAAAAAAAAATTACAAAATACAAATTTAAATAAATTTTGAACCAAATTTAATTGTAAATAAGATAAGTTGTTTCAAATAAGTTTTGAATAAAATCTAATTATATTTTTATTTATTTTTTTAAGTATCAAACGACGCCATTTTGTTTAATAAAACACGCATTTGACCCTTTGATTTCCCAAAACCATCAATTTATCGATTTTGACCATTTTAGTCGATTTCCACCAATTCAATAGCATATCCGACCCCACAATCAGACTAAATTAATAACCTTTATGATTTTTGGTCTGACCGACCGATTCGGTCTGATTTTTAAAACTATATATATAACTATATATATATATATAACTATATATATATATATATATATATATATATATATATATATATATATATATATATATATATATATATATATATATATTGAGAATATGTTCATCTCCTTGGGACAAAACAATGAACTTTCACAAGGCCCGGGATCCAATGACAAGGAAAAAAATTCTAAAAGTTAGAGGATATAGAAGAAATGAAAAAGAGGGACTCAGAAGTTGAGAGACTAGAAAAATCACCTAGAAAATATTTTACTGAAGAAAAACAAGTATGAACTAGAAGTTGAGAGTTCTTTTCACCCTTCCTCCATTGAAGAAGTGTTGAGCATCTTGGCGTAACAGAACACGCCTTCTCTTGATTGAAAGATTTCAAAGAGTATACTGACATACTTAGGTTTACACTTTTCTTTCATATGTGTTTAAATATGTTGACTATAAGAATTTTTGTTATTGTATTTCTTTTGCTCACCATCACCATGAGCTAAACCTCTTTATGTTGAGCAATGTAAAGTTTAATGAAAATTATTATCTTGTGTTAAAATGGTGTGGTTTTAAGTGATGTAATTTACTATGTAAAATAATGATATACATAAGTTTTTTTGCTTGATCACCTTAGAAAAAAGGTAAAAGTTGGTTAAGGATCGGGAGGTTTATTAACTAATGAAATTCATAAATAAATATGGTTGAAAATATTAGGATAAACATATTCAAGAGATTAGTCACTTTAGAGATAAAGGGCCACAATCATAGGGGAATCCAGAAGTTAAAATTGACATTAAAACCTTCAGTTGTTCCCATCCTTCACATTACATCATAAATATTATGAACAGACACACACGACATATGAACTTCGTTAAATGAATCATTGTCTGACATGTCTCTCACTATTGATTTAACTTATTTATTATCACTTATTGCATTTCAACCCAAACTTGTGACAATCCATTATTATTGTAATATTTCTGCTCATGGTTATTCACACGATTTTATTGTGAAAATCAATTTAGGTTAATGCAATCTCTTTGAGATTGATACTCTTACTTTTTACACTACCTACTATTATTTGAATGTGTATACTTGCACATATAAATATCACAACAATGATTTAGGAACATGCCTAGAGTTAGGGAATGGGTGGGTGTATATGGGTTGGGTCATCCCACAAAACCCGATCAAATCCACCTAAAAAATTCAAAAATGTGGGTTGGGTCGTGTAATTGGGTGAATATGGATTCAAAAAGTAAAAAATCCATTAAAAATATTGGATTGTAGGTAAAACCAGATCCACACCCAAAAAAATCCACTGACCTGCTAATCAAATATTTATTATTACACTTTTAATAATTTTGATGAATATTAACTTTTGTTGCAATTTGAGTCTCTTAAACATTTACTATTTTAGTGAACCATGACTTTAACTAATTTTGAATATCTCACTCTTGAATTATTTGGATGTTCATACGATTTTATGTCATGCAATTTTAATTTGTTACTAATGTTTTATGATAATTTTTATTAGTTGATGTTACCATTTATTATTTTATAGTTTTTTTAAGAATATAAAAGTGGTGAATAGTTTTTATAAAAAATATGATGACTCATCATTTAATCATTTAATATTAATAAAAAAATCATTTTAACAAATTTACTATCCAATCAAATCCAAAAGATATTGGGTTTATCAAATCCGGTCTATTGATGTAACATGTTGTTATTTTAACTCACCCAAATTGAAGGACTTTATGGGTTTATTTGGTTAAGGAGTGAAAATGAAAAGAGAGAAATAGGTAAGAGAGAGTATGAGAAAAGAGAAATATATGAGAAATTAAATAGATTTAATATATTGTTTGGTATAAGAGAGATGAGAGAAATGAAAAAGAGAGAAGTGTAACTTTTTTTTGAAAAGTCAAAACTGCCCTTATTTTAGAAAAGTAAATAACTAAAATTTGTTAGTGAATTAATATATAATAAATTTATAATAAATATAAACTATATTTCATCTAATCAATTTAATTTTTTATTTGAATTTTTTTAACCAATTTATAAAATGACTCATATATTTTTAATTAGTTTAATTTATTTTGAATTAATATACCATTTGGTTAAAAAATTCATTAATTTAAATTTGATTAAGCGTATTAATTAAAACTTTTTCACCAGATAACCATCCCCTTTTATCTTCAATTTCAACAACAGCTTCATGTGTGTAAATTAAGATCCACCGTTTTAAGAAAGCGTTTTTTATAATTAAATGGATCCACTAAAACAACAATGTGTTGAGAATTGAAGAGAAATAAGACACACAAAAAAGGCTTCCTTGGTTACTTTCTTCGCACATTTGAAAATAAGAAGAAAAAAAAAAGTGGGCTCCGTGATATTTTGGTCTTTCCTCTTTATTTCTCTTGTGCTCCAATCAAAAGAAATACTATTCATTTCTCTCTTCCCTATTTCTTACTTATCAAATACACCCTATATGAATTGGTTATTGGATTTGACCAAATCCAATTCAAACTGACCATTATAGATATGGTTAAATGATTGTTTATCTCGATTGGTGGATAGTGAGGAAGAAATAATATTGTTCTTGAAGGGTCTATAACAGAAGGAAAGTTGTGATTTGGCGGCTAACATAAATATTTCTATTATAGAGATAAGTACATTAAAGTGCAATTATAAGGATCTAAGTTATAGGTGGTGGATGAGACTTTTTCTTATGAAGAACTTATGAGAAATTGTCAAGCTTTGGGATAACATTATTTTGCATGATAACGATGTTGACTATTGGAAGTGGATTCTGACCGTGATGACTACTCGCTGAAAGGCGGATATTATATTTTAATTTATGAACTAGTCAAATATATTTGTTTTTTCACGGGTGAATTTATTTTAATAAAATAATTTATATCATTTATATATATATATATATATATATATATATATATATATATATATATATGTGTGTGAAAAATTCATATTTATTGAGAAAATATAATGAAAAATTATGAAATTAAAATATTACAACAAATAATATAATTATACAAAATATAATGATAAACTTGATAAATGATGTATTTAGTTACACATGTGAATTTAAATTGAATTACGTAATATTAAAAGAAACTCAATGCATTGAGTAATTTTTATAAAAAAAAACTTGTGACATGGAGAAAGAAAAAAATTAACATTTAAAAATAATGGAAATAATTTGATATTGACCCGTAAGATAAAAAGTTAGTTGTGTGAATGATATGTAGTATTATTCAATTTCATAAAATATATTTCTAATTTTATTAAAGTTATATAATAGATTAATTAGTATTTAATGGGAAAGTACAATGAAAAATTATGAAATCAAAATATTACAATAAATAATATGATTATACAAAATATAATGGTAAACTTGACAAATGATATATTTAGATACATGTGTGAATTTAAATTGAATTACGTAATGTTAAAATAAATTCAATATATTAAGTAATTTTAAGAAAAACTTGTGATATGGAGAAAGAAAAAAAGTAACATAAATAATGGTAATATGTTGATAGTAACTCGTAAGATAAAAAGTTAGTTGTGTGAATGATATGTAATATTATTCAATTCCATAAAATATGCTTTTAATTTTATTAAAGTTAAATAATAGATTAATTAGTATTTTCAATGATAATAAACAAATAGAAAAGATAAAATATGTACTAAAATGTAAGTTTAAAATGAGACATTTAATTGTAAAAGAATCAATTATATTAAAATTTAAATGTATTAAATAATCATATAAAATGAAAAGAGAAAAGATAGAGAAAAGAGAAAGTAATGAAAGATTGAAAAAAAAGTTTTTTAATTTGTACCAATGAGAAGTTGACAATTGGTGTATGAAATTAAAAAGTTGAAAAAGTTAAGGGTTATTTTGTTAGTAGTTTAGGCAATCTTTTAGCATATGTTAGATAGTAGGTATGAAATCAAAATATTACACAAATAATATGATTATACAAAATATAATGGTAAACGTGACAAATGATATATTTAGATACACATGTGAATTTAAATTGAATTACGTAATGTTAAAATAAACTCAATGTATTAAGTAATTTTAAAAAAAAAAACTTGTGACAAAGAGAAAGAAAAAAAATTAACATAAATAATTGTAATAATTTGATAGTGATCTGTAAGATAAAAAGTTAGTTGTGTGAATGATATGTAGTATTATTCAATTTTATAAAATATATTTTAAATTTTATTAAAGTTAAATAATAGATTAATTAGTATTTTTAGTAATAATAAATAAATATAAAAGATAAAATATGTCCTAAAATGTAAGTTTAAAATGAGATATTTAATTGTAAAAGAATTAATTATATTAAAATTTAAGTGTATTAAATAATCATATAAATAAAAAGAGAGGAAAAAAAGAGAAATTAATAAGATTGAAAAAGAAGTTTTTCAATTTGGACCAATGAAAAGTTGACAATTGGTATAATAAAATCAAAAAAATTGAAAAAGTTAAGAGTTATTTTGTTAATTATTAAAATATCAAATGTGTAGTATAAAATATTTTTTAATATTTTATAAAAAATAATAATTTAGGTAGTTTGAACTATCATTTAGTATACGTACGGTAGATATCATGTTAATCTTGAACCAAATTAAGAGCTCATTTGGAAGAAAATCATACCGCTGAAAGTGTTTATGTTCGTGTGGAAACAAACCAATAAAATGATCCCTACTAATGAAAAAAAATGTGGGAGATCTCAAACATCTATTTATATAGTATGAGTTTTATGGTCAAATTTGAAGTTGTATGATAAGGTGGCTGGTTGTGTCCATCCAAATACTCTGTTAGAAATTATGGATAAATAATTTATATAGATATGCAAATATGATAAAATTAAATAGAATAAAAGTGTCTTATAGACAAAGGTAGGAGTTGTTTTTAATTTTGTTGAAGACTATTGAAAGTTTGAATTTCGAATTTAAAATACACAACACATCATGAAGTCGTGTATAATGTAACTATAAGCGAACCATTGCAATCTTATGCTAAAAAATTATTGTTCATCAAGAGTTGCAAATTTGTGAAACAACACATGCATGTCCTATAAATACATTAATCAGAATTCAAAATCATTACATTCAAAAATTCTACATCCTCTTCGATATTACAAACACTTCTTTGCATTCGAGTTTTTCACCAGTGTAGACTCGATTCAAAGCCTGAATTATCCTGAATATTCCTGTGTTCCAACTTTAAAACAATAAAGAGAGTGTTTAAAATATTTATAAAGAAAGTGATTTTATTCACAATTCTAGTCTCGATCCATTAATTCAAATTAGTTTTCTAACAATTTTATAAATATTTAAATTTCAAATAATGACAGTCGAAGCTTAAGTTTCAAACATAAAAAAAAATAACTGCTATGCCAATGGCATATTCTAGAACAAAAAGAGTAACTATTATGAATCCGGTTACTTTTCGTTTCGTTGCATCTCTTAGAAATTAAAACAATGTGAAAATCATAATATCAAAATTTAAAATGATATTTTCTAACTGTTATTACCAGTGCATGTTTAGCGATATGATTTTCTGATAATGATTAATTCATATAATAATATTTTATATCAGAGAAAGTTAATTATATAATCCATAAATGAAATTGGTGTCACAGAATTGCTAAAGCAATAATGCAACCGTGTCTGTAAATCTAATGCTTATACATAATAGTGTACAGTGATTCATATATCAGTACCCTAACTATTTTTTTCAAAGCAGTTTAGTTCATAAAGTATTCTTCTTGAATATGTTTTCACTTTTAGTACTAATATAACATTATTCACCTTGACTTGCGGTATGTCATTGCATTGATAATTAATGATACTTTCACTATTAATATTATGCACAGTATAGTGCACCAATTAAAATAGTGATATTGCATTATATGATTAAGAAAACGAATGAAATTATTGGTTTGCTTTTCTCTCTTTCGTTATGAAGATGAATGAAAATCATTGGTTTGCTTTTCTCTATCGTGTTTCTTTTAACTAATGATAGAATTGGATTGTAAAGATTTAAATAGAGAATGAATTTAATGCTAAATAGCATATCAGTGTTATAATTGCTTGGTTCACCATGTTGGACGTTATTTGCTTGGTTACACATGGAAAATATCAGCCAAAAGTTGTCAATTGGAGAATTGCCTTGCCTAACAGACGCATTGACCCGAATGGGTATCACCAATCAATGTGCTCTTTTGAATAATTTTGAACTATAATTATATATAATTGTTTAGGAAAGGCCATCTTGACACCATTAAAATATTATTTCTTCTCAATAATTGGTTAAATTTCATTTAGATTTTATTTGTGACTAATACTAAAGGCGGTAATTTTAAAGGAGATATTATCAATTATTACGAAGGTGAAAGAAATAAACACTCATTCAAAATGAATTATATATATGATAAAAGGTATATAAGGATCATTCAAAATGAATTATGAATTATATAGATCTTTGAATTTGTTGTCTAATGTAATTATTAAATCTTTAGATGTGGAATTTTGAGAACCTTTTTACGGAAGATAAGGAATTCGAGATTTCTACAAATTAAGAACTTTATGAGGAAGGTTCTCAACGGATTGTTGAAACATAAATTGAAAGTTTGTCAATGATCCTTGAAAAAACAACTCGAACTTAGAATAAGCAGAAAGTCTGAAAGATTAAGAATTTAGGACCGAACAAAATCGATTGTCGACATATTCCTGTTATCAAGTAGAAGAAAATAGTGAGAATTTTGTTCCTAAAATTTCTATTATTCTTCAAGTGGAAGATGATCCTAAAGGAAATTAACTTCAAGCGAGACAGACAACTTAGGAAGATAATTTTCAATCATTATCAAAACAAGAATTAAAAGATTTTGTCATCACTAAAATGGGGAGATTGTGAAGATTGCATTGTATATCTGAATTCGATTTTGATGAAGAAAAATATTAACAAAGAAGAAAAGAATCAAAAGTGTCATGTACATCAATGATAAAGTTGATCAAGAAGGTTTAGAATAGAAATTCAAGTGAAGATTTGAAAATAGTGAGGATAACCAAGGTACTCATTGAAATTCATACTATACTACTTTAAATTGCTCATAATTTCGTATCTCACTTCATCTAAAACCTTCTTGCAACATTATACATGATCATCTAAAACCTTATTCGTCTAATTCTTGAAACAAGTATTTGTATACAAAATTATATGAGAATATTGTGATATATATTTATCTCTATGTGTATTATATGTTGACTATTAGCGACAAGATGAATGAAATCTTATAAGCAAAGAGGTTTTTAGCTAGATTCCACATTCAAGATGCAAAGACCTTGAAATAGTGAACACCCTGTTTTTTATCAAAGTAAAGCAAAAGAGTGGGGGTTAAAAACATTTTCAAACACATTATATTGAGAAAACTTCCACATTCAAGATGAAAGATCTTGGACTAGTTGATACTTTTTTGGAGATCAGAGTAATGAGAAATAATGGGGGTTATGAACTTAGTCAAACACACTTTGTTGAGAAAGTTCTTGATAAGTTCAAACTGTCATGTTTCAAGAAAGTGAATATTCAATTTGATCTTAGTGTCAAAAGGATGATGGAAGAGTTATGGATATATTAGGATACGCAAGTGCAATTGGTTTTCTAATGTAATATACTGGAACTGACATACACTTGTAGTTAGTAAATGGGTAGATTTACTAGCAATTCAAATAGTGAGCATTGGAAGGCCATCATGAGAATTTTAGTTATCTTTCGAAAATAAAATAGTTGTTCTTTATTATGGTAGGTTTCATGTCATACTAAAAGGATATACCGATGCGAGATGGATATCGAGTGTTGTAGATAATAAATCTATAAAAGGGGTTGCATTGGCAAAATACAATGTTTCAAAAAGGGTTGATACATTGTAATAGTCAAACCAATTTAGATAGTGTATTCAGCAAAGTGTAAAAAATGGAAAGTCTAGGCACCGAGGTCTTAGACATTCTTTCAGGAGAAACTTGATTAAATATGTATCATTTCACTCACATATATACGATCGATATATAATTTGAGAAATTCATTTACTAAACCACTGGCCAGAGAGTTAATAAAAACAACCACGAGAGGTACGAGGTTGAAACTCCTTGAGTAAGAGTTTCGACAGCGGCGACAACCCAATCTTATGTTAATAGAACATTAACCTCAAGATTCAATGGGTAACAACAAGTCATTGATTTGGATAATTGTCAAATATTTCGTGATAATGTTGATCTTAAAACGAGGTTTGGGTTTTATTTTAAACTCTTAATGAAGTTCAATACCGAAGGTACGTGTCTCATGGAAAAAGACACAATATGAACTTCACCTATGTGAATTTCGAGATGGTGTCGTCTCAAAGTGAGAGTTGGAGTTTCTCTCATGAAAAATTCATGAAATAGGATAGCATATGGCCATAAATAAGTGCTAAGTGAGATATGTAGAGGAAGAGCCTTTAAAGAGTGTGTGTCAAGTAACGTCGGTCTAATCATATGGATTAATGGTTTAAAAGCATTACTACCTAATATTTCGATTAAACTTTGTGTTATCCTCACTAAGGTTAAGTTTAAAATTGAAAGATACCTAACTGTATTAACACTCTTTATATCTCATTTTCTGGAATTAGACTTGTCATTATTAGAACTAGTCGGGGATTGTTGGAAATTAATGGACAATTAATTCTCATATGTGTGTTCAAATATGACAAAGTTAAGGAGGATAAAAGTGTCCTATAGACAAAGGTAGGAGTTGCTTTTAAATTTGTCTAAGGCTTCTAAAATTTTGAATTTCGAATTCAAAATTCACAACACTTCATGAAGTGGTGCATAATGTAACTATAGGCGAACCATTGCAATCTTATGCTGAAAAGGTGTTGTTTCATCAAGAGTTGCAAACTTTTGAAACAACACATGCATGGCCTATAAAATACATTATTCAAAATTCGAAAATACTACACTCAAAAATCCTACATCCTCTTCGATATTCCAAACACTCTTCCTTGCATTTGAGTTCTTTATCAGTCTTGTGCAAACTCGATTCAAAGGTTGAATTATCCTGGGTATTCTTTGCGTTCCAACTCTAAGACAATAAAGAGAATGCTTGAAATACTTATAAGGAAAGTGATTCTGTTCACGATTCTAGCCTCAATCCATTTGGTTCAAATTAGTTTTCTAACATGTTCATGACTCTCAATTTTACGAATCTCATTTTTTTTAGTAAGGAGACTCATTCAAATCATCTTATTGATGTTGAGAATTAAATGTGAGGAAGAAATCCCACATTAATTTTTTTTGGACCAAAAATCCCACATTAATTAAAATAAAAAAAAGATAGAACAATTTATAAGTGATAGTACTCATATACCTATTAATTTAAAATTTTAGGTAGATATGTGGTGTATCTCTTATAAATGTGTGACTCAAATATGCTTGCTCCTCCTAATAAAACTTGTGTATTTTTTACAACAAAGAATAAGGCTTTCTCATTTTAGATTCAAATTATGAGTGGATGAGTGGATTAGCCATGCGCTCATATTTAGTATTCCATCAAGTAATTAGAGTTTTTATTTCTACTTATCTTTATTTTTTATCTTATTGAACAGAAAAATTATTAAGTAAACATAAATATCACATTTAATTTTACACACAATCAATCAATACCTTTTATTAATTAAAAATAAATATATAATTTTCTCTCTTCTTCCTTATCACAATCACCTCATAAATTTAATTAAAAATAATATAAAATTTTAAATAAATTTAAAAAAAAAAAAAATCTTCCTTCTTATTAGATGTTGTTAAGGATATATATTTAAATATATTTTCATACAAATATTTCTCTATTCAACATTATTTTGAATCCATTTTGAATATATATATATATATATATATATATAATCTATTTTGAATTCATTTCTCTATACGAAGACATATCATATCATAATGGATAACTTATATGAAAATGTGAGAATAAATAACAATCGTTGGATTTAAAAAAGAGTGGTTGAGATTAAATTGTAATCTTCAGTAAATCATGTGTCATTAATAGGAAAGAGATTTAGTAAAGATCACAATTTAATCTCAACCTTTCATTTTTAAATCCAACGATTGTTATTCATACTCACATTCTCATATAAGTTATTCATTCTCATATGATATATATATATATATATATATATATATATATATATATATATATATATATATATATATATATAATTATGTGGGCTCGGTCTATTTTTTGGGTGAAAAAGAGGGATAAAAACCTGGGAGGAGGGAATTACAGACGTATATCTCTATGGAAACTAGTTCATATCTCATCAGCACGCCGAATATGGTCTAAAACCTCGGGACAAACCTCAAACAACTTATACTCCTCTTGAATATCAAAACTGTATTTTACCACTGCCATCTGATTCCCTTCTCTATGAACATGAACAAGATTCATCTCCCAAGTGTCCTCCATCAGTCCAATAATGTTTGTAACCAAGTTATTCCCATAACGGTATTTGCTTCTCTTACCGCTAATATCCTGGTAGACCTCTAACAAATCCACGCGAACTTCCACTTTCTTAAAATTTAAATTTCTGGTTATATGTAATCCTCCATATAGACCCCAAAGCTCTGCAAGGTACGGTTCTCCTCTGCCAATAAATTTAGCGAATCCACGAAGCCATTCCCCAATATCTCCTCGAATAATATCGCCACACCCAGTTATGTCATTGTGATAGACACCACCCACATTAATATTTATCCAACCGCTCTTTGGCGGAACGAATTGGATTTGCATTGTCATAACTTTCCCCGTGCTCTTCGCTTTCATGAATCCGTCTGATATTGTGTAATATTCAATCATCATGTTTAGCATTTCGACTTGATTATGAGGCCGGGAAAAACCTTCTTCAAATTTTTCTTTATTTCTCCATGTCCACATCATATAGCTCGTATTCGCCCAGAATCGGTCCCAATTATTCTTACGATCTCGACTTATATTCAACTTAATCCAACCTGAGAGATTGCTTGTAAGGAATCGATTTCTCTTTGTAATTGGTATAACACTCGCCCAAAACTGATTAGCCAATTTACAATCCCTCAGCACATGAAGAACCATTTCCGGGAAACCATGGCAATAATCACAAGTTTGTAAACCAAACCCCACTCTGCTTTGTCTCACATTTGTAAGCAGCCTATTATGCTTAATAAGCAAAACAAAAGCACGAACCCGCTCCGGGACCTGTAGTTGCCATATCTTTTTCCAATCTTTATCCACTTCCTACTTCGGAAACTTGCATATTTTATTATACATGCTTGCTATAGTTAACTCTCCTGCTGCATTTTCTCTTCCTAGTTGCACATCTTCTCCATACTATGCCCTTGGAGGAAGAACACCACCTATCTTCTCTAGTAGTCACTAGTACAAAAAAGACAATATACTTTTAAAATTTACACCCGATTTTAAAAATCGGGTGTAAATAAAAAAATGTGGTGGCAATTTTGTAAATAAAGTGTAATTTAAGCATTATTATGTGACAATGTACCCCCATTTTCTAAAAATGGGTTTAAATTAAAAATATTATTATAATCAAATCTCAATTACTCCTTTTAAAATAAATAAATGGGTGTAATTTTATATAAACTAAAAAAATTTATAACTTAAAATATGTAATCAATGTGATATATTAATGGGTGACTATTAATAAATTAATGTGAAAATTTAGATGATTTTTATTGGTCCAACTATTTATTAAAAATATTAAATAAAATGCTTCATTTTTTAATGATAAATTATTATTTTATTAGTGTTTATTTTAGTAGATGAATAAAAATCAATAGTTTGTAAAAAATATTTCATTTACTGAATATTTCATTTTCACCCTTTACTGAATATTTCATTTTCACCCTTTTTCCACTTCAACTTTCACCTTTTCAACATTCACCCATATTTCATCTTCCAAACCCTTTACTGAATATTTCATTTTCACCCTTTTTCCATATTTATCCTTCACCTTCACTGAAACTCATTTTCAACATTCATCCTTCACCAAAACCATCCTTCACCGAAACCCTTTTTCCACATTCAGCTTTCACCTTCACTGAAACCCTTCTTCAGCTTTCATCTTTCACGTTTTCATCTTCATCCAAAACCCTTCTCGTATTCACAAAAACGCTTCTCCGAAACCCGTCGCCGAAACTCTTCATCCTCAAAATCTTCTTCCAAACACAGAAATCAAAGTGCAGGACGAAACCAACTCTTCATCCTCAACTCTGAAACGATTCATCCCAAACGCATTCTCAAACGATTCATCCCCAACTCTTCTAAGCGCAAGGTTAGTGAACCAAACTCTTCTCAACTCCTAAACCATCACGATATATTTTGAGCAACATGAATTGGTAGGGTTTGAGTGACATGCATTAGGGTTTGAGTGACATGCATTGATATCTGAAAATAGATTGTTGCTTAGTTTTTTTGGTATTGAATTTTGAACTGGTTTGAACTGGAATGCAGGTTTGTCAACTTGAACACCAGCTGTTTGATCATTTTCCCAGCTTCTTCGAAGGACCGGTGGTAAATACTGTAAGTCTGTATTCATGTCGATGAATATTGAACGATTTGGTGATTCGAGAAATGCGTATTTTGATTTGTTTTCAGGGAAGATTAAACCCTAGTTTTTAGGAATTATCTGAAATGTTGTATTTTTTATTGTATACTGATATTGATAGGTTTTATTTGTTGTTATTGAACAGTGTGTAATAAATTGAAAATAGATTGATTATTTATAAAAAAATCTTGTTAGATCAATAGAAAATCTTGAATATTTATGGGCTTTTTTGCAATGATACTCTTTGCGATGACAACAAAGTACATGATACTCTTTGCAATGACAACAAAGTGCCTCTATATCCAAATTTAATAACAAAACGGGTGGAGAAACCCTCGAATGTCAAAAAATGGGTGTTGAAAGAGGTGATCTTGTCGAGGGTTTCGGCCTCTATCCACTTCGTGAAGTAGTCGACGGCCACAATGAGGTATTTATTTTGGTAGGAGCCTTGCGTGAAGGGCCCGAGGATGTCCATTCCCCACCAACTGAAAGGCCACGGGGATGTGAGGGTGGTGAGCTCGTGGGGTGGAGCTACATGCATGTCTGCATGGCGCTGACACTTGTCGCATTTTTTTACATGTTCCTTAGCGTCTTGTTGCATAGTGGGCCAATAGTATCTTGCCCGCAGTGCTTTTCGGGCGAGTGATCGTTCGCCCGTGTTGGGCGTTGATGCCCTCGTGTATCTCGTGCAATACGCCAAATACTTTGGAATCCTCGATGCATTTTAGGATGGGGGATGGAGAATCCTCGTCGATACAAGCGTTGCTCGAGGACGACATATGAACATGTCTGGCATTTGGTAGAGGTAGCTTCTTGTCCGCGGGTAGTTCTCCCTTGGTCAAGTAGTTGAATATTGGGGTCATCCAGCAGTCCACGTCCCCGATGGCGTGTACGTCGAGCATTGGAGGAGGCCTCTCGATGCTCGGTCGGGAAAGGGATTCTTGGATTACGGATTTGTTTCCGCACTTTTTTTTGGTGCTTGTAAGCTTTGACAGGATATCAGCTCGAGTGTTTTGCTCTCGGGGAACGTGTTTGATTTCTGCTCGGTCGAAGCTCTTTATTTTTTCCCTTTACGGGGTTGAGAATACTCGACGAAATTATCGTTTTTCATCTGATATTCTCTGAGAGCCTGCAACGCGACGAGCTGGGAGTCCGTAAATATTTGGATCTCTTGTGTGCCTAGATCTTCGGCTAGCCTTAGTCCGACGAGTAATGCTCCGTACTCGACTTGATTGTTTGACATTGGGAAGGAGGGGGTAAGGGAATGTTCAATGGCAACTCCCTCCACGTTTTCAAGGAGGATTCCCGCCCCACTTCCTATCGAGCTTGATGCTCCGTCGGTGAAAATAGTCCATCTTTTGTCTCCGCTTGGAGATAGTTCGTGGGTGGTCATTTCGGTGACGAAGTCAGCCAGTGCTTGTGCTTTTAGAGCCTTCCGGCCCTCATAATGGATGTCAAATTCTGAGAGCTCGAGGGACCATTTGAGCATGCGCCCGGCCATGTCCGTTTGGGCTAAGAGTTTCTTAATAGGTTGCTCGGTCCTTACAATGATTGTATGGGCAAGGAAGTAGTATTGAAGCCTTCTCGTCGTGATGAAGAGGGCTAAGGCGACCTTTTCAATCTACTGATATTTGGTTTCAGGTCCCTACAAAGCCTTACTCATGAAGTAGACGGGCTTCTGCCCTTCTTCTATCTCGCGGATGAGGATTGCGCTCACGGCCTCATTTGAGACTGCCAAGTACAGGAATAGCGTTTCCCTATTTTGTGGTCGTGATAACATTGGTGGTTTTGAGGTGGAGGAGAGCTTGTTCGCACTCCTCGTTCCATTCAAAGGTCGGACCCTTTCACAAAAGTTTGAAAAATGGAAGTGCGTGCTGGGCGGATTTGGCGACGAAACGGGAAAGCGACGTGAGCATGTCGTTCAAGATTTGGATGGATTTCTTGGAACTAGGCGTGGGAAATTCGGAGAACGCCCGACATTTATCGGGGTTTGCCTCAATTCTGCGCTCGGTTAGGTAGAATCCTAGGAATTTGTCGGTCTTGACTCCAAAGGTGCACTTCTCTGGGTTGAACCTCATGCGACATCGTCGAGCCTGGTCGAACACTTTTTTCAGATGCGCAACGTGATCGGTCTCTGCCCGAGATTTGATAATCATGTCGTCCATGTAAACTTTGAGCATGTCCTCGATTTCGTTGCGGAAGACTTTATTCATCATCCTCTGGTATGTGGCGTTCGCGTTCTTCAGCCTGGACGTCATTATGTTGTAGTAATAGTTTCCTGAGGCTGTCATGAAAGTCGTGCAGCATTTTTCGGCCATCGCCATTGGTATTTGGTTGTAACCCAAATACGCATCCATAAAAGACAACTATTTATAGTCGGCCGAGTTTTCGACCAATATATCAATATTAGGTAAAGGAAAAGCATCTTAGGGACATGCCCGGTAAGACCAGTACAACATTGGAGAGCCAAGTTGAATACTTGGCCTCAAAAATAAAATTTTCCTCTATGAGGTCTTTTATATCTTTTTCAGCAGTCTCTGCTTTTTCGGGAGACTGCCTACGCCTATGTTGTACTATGGCCTTAGCGGTCGGATCTATGGCTAGCTGGTGACAGGCGACCTCAGGGTCGAGTCGAGCATCTCCACAACACTCCAAGCGAACAGATCTACGTTGTCTCTGAGGAAAGCTTTGAGCTGCTTCTTGGCCAGGTCGGGGAGTCCTGATCCAATCTTCACACACTTGTTGGGGTCCTCGCCGAGAGGAACGAGCTCGAACTCACCGTCTGGGATTGGGTGGAGAGGATCCTGGTCTCCGTTCTGTCCTTCGACCTCTTCCTTCACAAATCAGGTGTCGAGGTCCACCGAGTCTACCTTGGGGATATTCGATCTAGGGAGGCTCGACACGGGGGTTGTCCTGCCCGTCCCGTCTGTTGACCTGCTATGATCTCGGCTCCACCAGGGTCTGTCCCCTGGCGGCGGCAATGTGGCACCTTGTGGCTGCTTTGATGTCTCCGTAGATGGTGGCCACACGTCCCTTCTTGGTGTAGAATTTCATTTTGAGGTGGACGGTCGAGGGAACGACGGTGAGCTCGGCCAGAGTTGTCCTTCCAAGAATCGCGTTGTATAGCGAGCGACAGTCTACCACCAAGAAGCGCACTTTGATCTGTCGAGATGCGACGTCCTCGCCAAAGGTGACAAAGAGCTCGACGTAGCCCCATGGTCGGGAGGTTGAACCATTGAATCCCTGCAGGTCGGATCCCACATATGGTTACAAGTGGAATTCGTTGAGTTGGAGGGTGCGGAAGAGGTGAGTGTACATCACGTCCACAGAGCTGCCCTCGTCGACCAGGATTCGATGCACCTCAAAATTCGCTATTTTTTCCTTGATAAGGAGGGGAATGTGGGAGTTCGGCGCGCCATCAGGGAGCTCCTCGAGATAGAAGGTGATTGGCTTGGACCTTCCACGGAATTGCTCGAGGGAAACCTCGTTGACAGGGGCCTTTTTGATCAACTCGTCGAACTTCCTTTTAGCAGAGCTGACGGATAATTGGTTTCCCCCCTCCGAATATGACCATGGCCGCGGGGAACCTCCCCCACTTGTTGTGGGTGAATAGGGGAAGGTCCTCGTCCATGGTTTCTGGGACTTTGAAGTCCTCGGGTATGGTTACCGAGTAGGCAATCTGGAAGGGGTCTGCATCCCCCTATTGCCTGGTCTTATAGTCGACCTCTTTAACTTCCCTGGTCTCTCGAGACGTCTCGGGTCTCTTGTATTTCCCGAGTCTTCTGCCCTTGATCACCGTCTCAATTGCGTCTTTGAGATGGATGCAATCCTCGGTAAGATGATCATGGCTCCGATGGTACTGGCAGTATTTTGTCTTGTCATCCCCCGGCTTATGGGTGTAGGCTTTGGGCGTCTGACCCCGCTGTCTTTGAATTCTGCGGCCGATCATTCGGCCAAGATCCACTCACTAGAGGTCATCAGCGGGGTGTATTCTGTAAAGCACCCGGTAGGGCCGCGATGCTCGCGGGCCTCATGAGGCTTCTCCTCCCTCCATTTTTCACCGGAGCATCAGGAGGATCCTGCTTCTTGCTGTCTGAGGTCGACATGTCGGGCGGAACCGGTTAATCCGCAGTTCCTCGACTCCCTAGCTCGATTGGCTGCCTCTTTCTCCTCGTACGTGATGAACGCACGGTCTTTGTCGAGGAGGACATCGAAGGTTGCAGGGGGCTCGATGCCGACCGCTTTCCTGGAGTCTATGTCGGGGATGACTCCTCTCTCCAGCAAGTATCTCTTCATGTGATTGTCACAAGGGACCTGAATTGCTTCTCTATTGAAGTGGTAGATGTATTTGCGAAGAGTCTCATCGCTCTTCTGGATGATGGCCTCGAAGGAGGTTTCAGTCTTTGGGTGCCTGCGGGAGGCAGTGAATGTGCTGGTAAACTGGGATTTTAAATCCCTCCAAGAGTGGATAGACCTGGGGGGCAGGCCTTTATACCAATCCATGGTTGTCTTCCTCAGCATGGTGGAGAACAGCCCACACTTGATCAGTCATCCGACATTGAGGTAGTGAAGCATTGCTTCAAATCCGTCGATGTGGTCGATGGGGTCGTCCACTCCATCGTAGCTGGTGAGTTGGGGAGTTTTCTCCATGCCCCTGGGGATGGGGACCTCCATAATCCTAGCGGATAAGGGACCGCGGGGGTCCTCTTCACCGCTTCGCTTAAAGGAGCGGGACGGGGAGCGACGGTGGCGGAGATATTTCTTGGAGGGTTCCTCTGTTCGAGGATTTCCGCCGCGGTTCTTCTTCAGTTCTTCCGCTCCGCGCTCTCTGCGGGGAGGGAAAAGGGTTGCTTCTTGACGGGCTGTTCAGCAGGATTTCTGTCAGGGACGGATCGCCGACCCTTCGACCGACGGGTCGGGCTAGAAGTGTCCCCCCTCCTGGTCCTCAACGGGGGAGTCCGGGAGCGATGTCTTCTCGGGGAGGGGGGCCAGGAGTCTGGCCTTCGGTGTCTCCTCGACGAGCGGCGAGAGGTTTTCAGCATGTTGAGATGCTCCCCTTGGGTGAACATCATGAGGTTCGTCTGATTGATTACCGCGAAGAGCGCGACGGTGGTGGGATCAGCATTCGCTGGGGCCTGGATTTCTTGAAACAAGGTCGGCTCGTGGACTTGTTGGTGGTGCGAGCCGCCCCTATGGGAGACTGTCGAGGAAGATGTTGTTCGACCGTTCCTAGGATCAGTTTCGGGGACATTGTTATTGTTGTTGGCGTTTGTCAGGTCGGCGAAGAGAGTGTTCTGATTAGCGTTATCTGCTTGGTCGGCCATGACGACAAAGAAGGGCTTGTTTTGGTTCTTTGAAGAAAAGATACAGGGAAACAAGTTTTCCCACAGACGACGCCACTGATCGTACCTGATCGGAAGGATCGTCGATGGTCCAAGTTGCTGCTGTGGTTGGAGAAAGATGGGGGTACCTGCAAGATACTCTGATGCCAAAGTGAGAAACGGCGAGAGGAGAAAGCAAGTAGAAAAGTTGAGTGAATGAAAGAATACCTAACACTCTCGAATTAGAGGATATTTATAACCCCCAGCGCTGAGTCAAGGTCCAATTAGTGGGTTGCTTCAGCGAGGCCCACTAAGGGACTGCTAGGGCTTGCGTGAGCAAGAAGTCCAGCACATGGCCTTCTCCCTAGTTGCAGCTCCGAGATATAAGGGGCGGTTGACCCGTTATTCTCGGAAAGCGTGGTGACGGTTAAATAACTGTTGGCCACGTGACCCTAACGCGCACGTGGGGACGTCCCTAGCGGTTATGGGCATATGGGCCTCCGGGTCCTTAATGCCCATTGAAATGAGCCTTAATAGACGTGAGTCAGATGTTGGTCCAGTTCAGAACAATACTCAACCATAATAGTTTTAAAAAATGTTTCAGTATGATTTATTTTTGAAATTGTTTAAAGATATTCAATCAGAACACATTCAAAAAGTATTCCGGTATGATTTTTTCTCGGAACTCTTTTAAAAAGTGTTCCAATTTGATTGTTTCTTCATCGAAACACTTTTAAAAGTATTCTGTCATGTATTTTTTTAAAATTGAATTACTTTGAAAATGTATTGCAATTTATAATATTTTAGTATTTCGAGAGGTTTTCTAAAATGTGAAGAAAAAAATATTTTAAAAAAAACTAAAATATGAACATTTATATAATAATATTTTAGTCTAAATTTTTTTCAAATAAAATTTCAGTGTCATAAATATCTAAATGAAAGCCTAATTGTTTTTGTTGATAGACTAGAAAATATTATTTTATTCTTAGAACTCATAATTTCTTCACTCGCATTTATCCTTTTACACATAAATACTGACACTGCGTCTCCTCATTTGAGGTTGAATTTTGTAGCGGTTGACAATGTTGATTCAGATGTCTCTGCCCTCTAATGATCATCTTCATCTTCTATTTCTTTATTATGAGAAAATGAAAGTCAATGGAGATTGATAGACATAGCTCAAGTGGTTGAGTTGAGACAGATTGAGACAAATCCAAAATTTAAACCCTAACAACTGTTTCTTACCTATAAAAAATATACTAGATGTTCCAAGTCTATCTAGGAGCTCTAAAAATAAGTCAAAATCTAGATATTTAGATGCACGTGATGTCCAAATCCCCAACAACTAACTAACTATGTCTGCTCAGATTATTGGAATGTAGCTGACTAGCTGTGTGAATTTAAACTGATGATGATATGTGGGTCAACCATATTTAAGTTTCATTGCTCATCTTGTCTGACATAATATGCTCTCTTTTTTCACCTTATTACATAATGTAAAATTTATAACAATTTTTTTAAACTATTTGTTGCTTAAATTTTGGTGGGTATTTCACTTACATGAACTTATCCAAACAATTAAAGCTCTGAATAAATTGCTTTATAGCAATATCATAAGCAAAATTTGAAGTTTGTTGATTACAGAATACAAATTTATCGATTGCTTACATGAGTCTACCAACATAGGTAGCTCGAGGATATTGCCGTTGCAACTGTGGCCATTGAACAAAAATTTGATCCGCCATCCACAACTTGTATAGGAGCAAGCCACTCAACGAGAGCCTTTTCACTCTTGCGATACTCTCAACGTAGAAAATTGACGACCATCTGATTCCAAGTACCTATGTAAAAGTTAACACACTTAAACATCACAAATTGTCGATTGAATTGGATATAAATGTAATTATGCAAAAGATAGCAGAGGAATAAGGGAAAATGAACCTTAAATAAAAAGGCAATAACACAAAGGGGAATGCAAGTTCCAGGTCCATTGCAAAGTATCTGGATAGTAGCAATACAATACCATTCAAATTCTAACATATTAATACCACTTATAGATGTAAACAAATAAGGATAGACATGGTACCACTTCAGGCCTAATTTTAATCATCAGCCATAAGGCGTGGACTATTGCGATTAAAGTAGTCCAAACTGAGGTTATATATGATTGACCAACTTCCCTACTTCGATAAATCTTCATGAACTGTGCAGTATTAGCAACATCTGTTCCACTCTGCATTAAAATCTATTTCTGATCAGAATCTTGTAAACCAGTATTGACAAGCAGAGGAAAATTTCAGAGCCAATTAAACTATTCACAAAATTTCACATTTTGCAACTACATATAGAAGAAGAAAAATAGAAAATAGAACAATAAAGTGTTAGGAATGGGCCGGCTGACCCTGATCAGGTCGAACCCAATGTAGATGCAACATAAGGCCTAAGGTGTCGAGGGTATGCTACAGGATGCGTGCGACGAATAAGAATGATTAGGTGGCACACAAGGATGGAAAGAACACGTGAGTTGTGAGGTGTGGGTTTTAGTTATAAAGAGAATAATGATAAGTGGTGGGGGATAGCTGAGTATTTGGATCACAGAGATTGATTCTCTGCTGATACGAGCCAGAAGAAAATTTGGCTAAATCAGTGTATGAAAAAGAACCTATGGCATTAGTGCTTTCTATTCAACATTAGAGACACTTTTTATTGGGGAGGCCATTTGTTATTTATACGGATCATCGTAGCTTGAAACATCTGTTTCAGCGGCGCATTACGTCTCCGGATCAACAATGCTAGTTGGCTAAATTGTTGGGGTATCATATGGAGGTGGAGTACAAACCGGGGCTGGAAAATAAGGAAGCAGATGCCCTGTCTAAATGCAGGGATGATGGTGAGTTCCAGTCTATCCCACGCGATCTGGTGGAGTGGGGTTGTTTGTGGAAGCGAAAAGAGATCCTGAAATTCAGAAATTGGTGGCGGAATTGGAAGCGAATCACACAGACAAGGCTGGTTTTTCGTTCAGCAAGGTGTTTTATTGTACATGGGGAGGGTAGTGTTATCAAAAACTTCCCCATTTATTCCCGTATTGCTTAGGGAATTTCATTCCACACCCATTGGAGAACATTCGGGATTTCTGCACACTTATAGGAGGCTGGCTGAGAATGTTTACTGGGTGGGAATGCAGAAGACTGTGAAAGAGTTTGTGCAGTAGAGTGATGTGTCAGACTCAGAGGCAGACGTATGTGGCTACCACTCCAGGGGGGCGGCTACAACTATTACCAATACCTGAAGCAGACGAATAAGAATAATGAGGTGGCACACAAGGATTGAAAGAGCATGTGAGTTATGAGGTGTGGGAGTTAGTTATAAAGAGAATAATGATGAGTGGTGGGGGACAGCTGGGTATTTTGTTATTAGAAGAGAAACGGATCACAGAAATGATTCTCTGCTGATAGGAGCCACTTGGCTAGGCTGATAGTTAGTTATATACTATCAGATTTCTTATTTGCCTCATTATACTCGTTATTCCATTTATCAATATTCATTCACCATTTCATTTACAATTCCTGTATTCTTAATTGTTCTATTATAAAGTTTCATTGAAATAAATACTTTTATCTCCAATCTCCAAGTCTGCAATTGGTAAAGTTTCAAGATTTGCAACCAGAATGGCAGAAACATAAATTATTGGTACTATGCAGAAAACATGACTTTGATAAAAATTGATCATTTGATGATAATTTCCGACACAGTTGATATCAACCAACTAATTACTACAAACTGCTATCCACAAATAGATAGATTCCTAGATACACTCCTGTGAGAAACCTATATGGGACTAGGAAGCATTCCCTTGAATTTAGTTATTCAGGCATCAATTGGGGAATCATTAATAGTCGCGTCCGTGTATATAATCATCAGTCAAGTTTAATTATTCTCATATCCAAACAACACTTGAGCCTATATAAATATGTTATCCAAACAAAAAGATTTCCATGGGGAATGCAATGTAAGACATAAAATGTTGAACATATACAAACCCTGTTAACATAAATCATACACCGTTAATAATGGATCCATATATTGCAACAAAACTGCACCAACCTAGTAACCAATTACACAATATTGCAGGATCCCCAACTCCCATACAATAAACAACAACAACAACAACAAGAATAATGATAACGGCAAGGAAGAACATGGTTCGTTAGATAAAAGGTACATGTAGAGACAAGTATTCAGAACAGTACCTCAGATGCCAGGGAATTCTCCAACAACATAGCTTTTTGAAGACTCATATTATCAGTAGCAGCAGCAATGTAGAATCTCGGATTAAACCTATCTTTCTGTAACACAGCCAATAGATTAAGCATCTCGGCAGTATGACCACCTACAGTAGAATAAAACTAAACTTTACACATTGCCATAAACTATTTTGATATGAACAAAAAAGAAGGAAGGTAATCTCAAACCTGATCCTAAAATAATAAGGGTGCTAACAGGTTTTGATGCTCTTTTGCTCAAGGGCCTTCCACTACAATATATGACATAAAGGATACGGACAAAGATCAAGACGACAACAAAAGCTACACTTGAAAGAATAGCAGCTGAAGATACACTAGAGAAACAGCATCCATTGCTTTTTTCCATCGGAAACTAACAGTTTCAAGATTTTTCAGTTGGAGCTACATGTACATCTTCGCCACAAAATTCTAGAAAAATCAAAGGAGCGGAAATTAATAGGAAAGAAACGTATATGAACATCAAGCTTATAGATTATCCGATGTGATTTGTTCTGATGGAGCGGCAATTGAGGCCAGAAATCACGGTGTAATCAAATAATCGCGCGAGTTATCGGAAAGGGAAAGTGAAATTCAAAACATAAGTTAGAGAGTTAAACCTGTGATTGATTCTCACTGTTCTGGATTCCGATCAGCAACCCCGTAGCGTTTACCGGCCAGCCTTTCGTTTTCCGGTGAGATGAGTTCAGTTTGACTCAACCTGCAAATGGCAAACAAACAATGGGCCTCAAGTGTTTTGGGCTTGGATTACAATCTCATTTGAATTTTTGTTTTGGCAATTTTTTAATGAAAACTTTACTTTGTACCCCCACCTTTTAACCTTTTTAACCTGTACCCCACATTTTTTAAAAAATGACATTTTTACCCTAACTATAATTTAATTATTTTACTATTTGATTTTTACCATTTACAAAAAAGACAAATTTTTACAGTCCAGGAAAACACTTCGCTTTAGGAACACAACAAGTATTCGGTATGTAAAACACAAACAAAACAGTTTTAAAAGTGTTAGGATTTCAAAAACCATTCGGAACACTTTGTGCAAGTGTTACGGAATGAATGCCAAACTGTATAACAAACCGGAACACTTTCAGGAAGTGTTCCGGTTTGTAAATAGTGTAAACCGGAACACTTTCTTAAAGTGTTAAAGCTTTTTTTTGTTATTTTTTTAATTTTTTTCGGTATGGAAATTCAAAAAAACGAATCCTCCATAGATACGACAGATGTATTCACTACAACAGAAACATTCGCTACACGAGAAAATGTTATTAGTTGGATTAAGAAATAAAATCACCGTTATTATTAAGCGTTCGGACACTGAAACTGGCAAGAGAGGAAGGAGGAATAAGATAATTTTTGGGTGTGATAGAGGCGGAAAATACAAGGATAAAAGTGGAACTTAGAGCACAACTAAGAGATGTGGATGTCCGTTCAAAATAAGATCGACTCCGTCAAAAGATGGGTTGGGATGGAAGGTGAATGTAAAGTGTGGAGTTCATAATCATGGATTACCTGATAGGCTTGAAGGGCATGCGTTTGTTGGCAAATTGACCTCAGATGAAAAACAACATGTTTTTGATTTAACAAAGAGACATGTTCCTCCTAGACACATTTTGACTTCCTGAAATCACGAAAATATCACTCGGATCACCAAATTTATAAGCAGAAGAGTGTGATAAAAAAAGAGATAAGGGGTCCAAGATCTGAGATACAACATTTGCTAAAGCTAATTGAGGATGCAGGATATGTCTACTGGAGTATAAAAAGAGATGGTTCGGATATTGTGAGAGATATTTTTGGGCGCATCCAGTCCGTCAAGTTCTTGAATATCTTTCTCATTGTCTTAGTTATGGATAGCACATATAAGACAAACAAATATAGGCAACCTCTCTTTGAAATTGTTGGCATGACATCGTGAGTTGACTTTTCTTTGTTGCATTTGCTTATATGGATCGGCAGACAGATAGTTTTTGTTGGGTCTTGGAGTTGAAGGAATTGTTTGTGCAGAAAGATCTGCGTCCAAAGTGATTTTGAGATAGAGATCTAGCATTGATGAAAGTGGAAATTGTGTTCCCTACTACACAAAATTTGTTATGTCGTTTTCATATTAACAAAAATGTTGGGATGCGATGCAAGCAATATGTGGTGAAAGAAATCGAGACCATTGACACATTATGGGAGGAAGTTGTGTGGGCTAGTGGCGAGGTTGAGTATGCTCAAAAGTTGGAACAACTTGAGCAAGCTGTTTAATTGTCTTGACTTTATTGATTATGTGAAAGACACATGGTTGATTCCACATAGACATAGATTCGTTGGAGCATGGACTGATCGAGTACTTCATTTGGGCAAACCACGACTAACGGTATATATTTTATTTTTATTGTTATTATTATATTATGCATGAATATTATTTATATATATTATGCTTTATAATTATTTATATATTAATATTATTATATATATTATGCATTAATATTATTTATATATTAATATTGTTATATAATATTATTATATATATTATGCATTTATATATATTATGCATTTAACATCATATTATATATTTGTTATGCATTCATTTTAGGGTTGAATCGCTCATTGGAAGCTAAAGCAGATGTTGGGAAATAGTCTAGGTGACATGGTCAATTGTTGGGAAGCTATGAATAACAACCTGAGGATACAAATAGGCAACATTCATGCTTCGTTTCAAAAAAGTTTTTATGAATGTGAGCATGCACATGTTAGTCCATTCTATGGTAAGCTGCGTAGTTTTGTTTCTAGAGCTGCTCTGAGACGCATTGCAGAAGAGTTAAAGAGAGTTGATTATGTTGGAACTTCTAGAGAAATATGTAGGTGTACTCATAGAACAAATTATGGGTTACCTTGTGCTTGTGAGTTAGGTAGATATGTGCTTAGTGGTGTACCTATACCTATTGAGAGTGTTCATGATCATTGGAGGAAGTTAAGTATGGAAGGTGAGTTGCAGGCAGAAGGAGAAGATGGATCGGAGACTGACATGAATAATGTAATGGAAGAAATATGGAGAAAATATAGATCATCAGATGTTGTCGGGAAAAGAGCATTAAGAAGTAGGTGTAGTGAAATTGCTTATCCACAGTCTCGGAGGGAAATGTGACAGCAGTTGTGTGACCAACTACGTCTACAACACTTTGGTCGTAACAAATCCAGTTAACATCCACATCCGCCTCAATAATATCGGTGGGTGAACGTGGTATATACTGAATAAGACCAAACTGACGTAAACATCATCGACCAAATATAATACATAAGTACCTCCCAATGAGTCCTCCTCACGAAATAAGCTGGTCGAGCACGAAGCGCCTATGATCCTCAAAAGGACGTCACACCACGTCAACCGGTGTCAATTTATCGAGGACATCTCGCAATGCATCCACCTTTAACGCTCCTTGCTTGTATGCCCATCTCATCGCTCTCGGCATTCCAACGTTCTCACTTGGATGCCAGTTTTCCACTACTCTTCCAATTCCAGGAAAATACTCATGGATCCAGCACTGTGTCAATAAAAATTAATAAACAATTAATAATAATTAAAAATTATCTAAACAATAAATAATAAATAAAAATTATCTAAACAATAAATTATTAAAAAAATTATCTAAACAATAAATAATAAATAAAAATTATCTAAACAATAAATAATAAATAAAATTATCTAAACAATAAAAAATAAATAAAAATTATCTAAACAATAAATAATAAATAATAAATGAATTACCTGAAGAAGAGTCGGATAACCAGCAAGTTGTTTGGTGCCAAACATACATGCATCTCAAGTGAAGCATCTGATGTCACCAATCATTGCCCAACTATATCTTCCAGCACCCTCCAAGTCCGCAAAGAGAGATATATATTTTGCTTCGACAAGCGTAAATGTCTTGTCGGCAAAAATAGTGCAACCTACTAACATCATCAAGTACGCTCTGATCGCATATGCCCAATTATTCAGACCTCTATGGGCAAAAAAGGTATCATACAACCATTCCAACTTATAGTAGGCACCTCTGTTGCCACGAACTTGAGTCGTGGCTTCTCTACGTGACACTCCTAAATATGTCACGGCAAGCTCAGCAGCATCATCTTCAGTGACATGGCGGGGAGTTCAGAAAATACCTCTAATAGGGAGGTGGAGAATACAAGATACGTCATCGAGAGTAATCGTCATCTCACCAAATGGCATGTGAAATGACGACGTCTCGGAATGCCACCTCTCTACAAAAGCAGTGATTAAATTCGGATCTACCTTTGTCATACTAGATCTTTGCAAATGTGCAAGACCCGAATTTGTCACCAATCTTTCCATCTCTCTAGGGAGTTGCAGGGGAACCCATTATTTGAGTTTTTGACCGTGTACAACACATTTTAATTGTTTTTTCGGTCCTCTTTCCTGGAAAAAAAATGTTGAAAAAAATTTAGCATATTAATAAACTATGCCAAAAATTAACTTAATTCATTTCAGATTAAATTTTAATTTACTTACCTCTCCGTACCACAAATGTCGAGCACAGTGCTGCTCGTATCTAACTAACGATGATAAATCGGATGGTCCACAGGAATCCCTAGGCACCTCGGAGGATGTGATCCAGATGCACCATCATTTCTCCGAGCACAAGGTCGTCCGTCAGGGCCTAATCGTCGAGGCATTCTGAAAAAAATAATAACATCAAAATATGAAGAAAAAAAATAGAGAAAAACCCAAATTGGAACACTTAGGGGAGAGTGTTCCAGAATGAATTTCGGAACACTTTTAGAAAGTGTTCCGGAATGCATTATAACCGAACACTTTCTAAAAGTGTTCAAAAAGACAAAAAAACAAAAAAATTAAAACCGAACACTTCCCAAAAGTGTTCGGTTTGAAAAAACCGAACACTTACATGATGTGTTCTGGGGTGCTTTTTTGTGTACCGGAAGACTTTCCCAAACTGTTCCGGAATGCAATTGGTTTTGAGAGAATTCGGAACACTTTTAGAGGAGATGTGAAAAATGAATTTTTTTTTTAAATCTTATGCTTTTTATATGAGGGTATTTTCGTCAAAAAATTACTGTAGCGGGGGTACAGGTTAAAAGGTGGGGGTACAAAGTAAAATTTTCTTTTTTAATTCCCTTTGTCTCGATAAAAATGTTGTTTTGAACATGTATATCTAAATAAGCCAATGTAAATATGTAATAGAAATGTTGTTTTGAACATGCATATCCAAATAAGCCAATGTAAATATGTAATAGAGTGAGTTTGGATATGCATATTTAAATTTTGGGAGTATTTTTGAGTTTTTGCCAAGGCCCTCTAAGAAGACATAAGAGTGTGTTGAGAAATGTTCATTCTTTGTCAATGGCAGATTGTAGAGTCTTAGAACCTCAAAAAATGACCATTGATCGCAATAACAACCTAACTAAAACATTCAACCATATTTCGAAGCTAACAAACACTTAAAATCTTTCAATTTTTCTAACCTAATACTCAATTTCTAAATTATTTTTCATTAACTCAAAAAAGTTCAAAACAAATTTACCATTTCTCTTCAAAATCTGATTCTTGATGGTTGATGAAACTTAAACACTGATGTTGATGATTTTTGATGAGATTTCACACATTTGGGTTGGGTGGTGTTTTAAGAATATGAATTTTGAAAATGAGTATCTTAAAGTGGGGATGGGGGAAAGACGACGACACATATTTTTGACAATTTATTTATGAGATACATTTGCGGCTCCTTCCTGTAAAGACATCTTCAAAATATTAATCTTAAGATAATACATGCACTAAAGTTGGGGTGATTCCAAAAATACAACTACAAACGTTTTCCGTAAATTAAATGCATCTCTGATTAATTTCTTTCATTAATTTAGAGTCTTGTTTATAATGTAAATTGCTTAGAATACTTCTAAAAATGCATTTTCAAAATCTATAAACATTTTAATATTTGTGGATTTCTTATTCCACCTCATATTTTTCTAGTGCACCACGTGAATTTCCAATAATTTCCCTAGAAACCAGAAATAAACTTCTAGTTCGCAATTCTATATCTTGCAAATCACGTTAAAAAGGGTTCGGTGTAAACCGGAAGTATACCTCTAGTTCCAAACCGTAGTTATATTTCCGGTTCCTGGACACACTTAAGGGCACTAGAAACTCTTCCCATCCCCATAACAGCAAATTATTTCAAAAACTCATTTCAAACACTCTCAAACACTCCTTTCAACCTTTTCTCTCAAAATCAATTTTTTCTCAAACAATCAACACATTTCATCAAGCATTGGATAAATATAAAAACTAAAGGAATCATACAAGCAACAACCATCTTCTATCAATCAAGTAAGTGGATTAAGTTATTTTTAGAGTTTATGTAATTTCTATTGAAATTCGTGAAATAGGGTTTTAAATGTGTTATTTTATGTAATTTATATCATTAAGAGTCATTATAACTAGTTGTAAACTGTTTTTGACGATCAATCCGTGTTTTTTGACGCATTTAGGGATTTAGGGTTGACTGTTACGAAACTTCGTTTCGCAGATGCAACTGGAGCTTTATTTCCGATTTTGGGTAAGAACAAAACTGGAACTATACCTCCAATTTTTTGTCTGTATTTTTTCCCTTCATTTTTTCCACTGTAAGCCATATGTTAAGGTTTTGTTCTTGCTTCTACAAGAGATATGTTTGAGGGACCATCATGTTTGAGGCATGGTCGGGTTTCACAACATGCTTCTGTGCGGAAAGAGAGGAATGAGGCATTACAAGCTCGATCGACATCCAGACAGGCTAACTCGGATGCACATTCATCTGGTTTCGATGCTACACCTTCTACATCTTTCTCCCGTAGCAGACTGGAGTCTCCAATCCATCCCTCGTCTCCTTCGTCCTACCGTAGACGCACATCCTCACCACCGTAGATTTTTGAGACGAGATCCTCATCTGCCTCACAGGCGGGGGCATTTGAGGTATGAAATTTA
This sequence comes from Vicia sativa, assembly GCA_021764765.1. Taxonomy (NCBI): domain Eukaryota; kingdom Viridiplantae; phylum Streptophyta; class Magnoliopsida; order Fabales; family Fabaceae; genus Vicia; species Vicia sativa. Next base: position 115,588,804 of record CM038792.1, on the reverse strand, counting down.
TATTTTTATTCCAATTATTAATTATGTTATGAATATTATTTTGAATTCTAACAATGGATTTTTTCATGCAGGATCACGATACATTGAAGGTTATAAGCCATGTGAGGAAGATCAATAGACTTATTCTCTCTCGCGAGCCATGGTTTAATGATCTTCTACGAGTTACAGGGTTACATTATTTGACCCTCTATGGATATAGAGTGGTCAACCGGGGATGATCAACACTTTTGTAGAGAGGTGGCACGAGGAGACGTCTTCGTTTCATCTACCACATGACGAGATGAGGATCACACTCGATGATGCCGCGTGTCTGCTTCACCTGCTGATCAGAGGGTGGTTTCTGGATCACCGGAAGTTGGAGATAGACAAGGCCATTATTTTGCTGGTTGATAGGTTGTGAGTTACCGTGGAGAAGTCCCTGGCAAAGGTTGATAAGACACGTGGTTTCCACGTGAGACATAACTAGATGAATGAGGTTTTACAGATGAGCTTACGCTTGCTATAACTGCTGATGGTGATCCTGAGCAGGTTACTCTTCACATGGGGTATGCCATGAGAACATACCTCTTGTATCTTGTTGGCACCCAGATATTTGTGGACACAAGTGCCACTTACACTGATATCATGTACGTTAGGCTCTTTGCTGATTTTGATGCAATCAGTGGGTGGAACTAGGGGGTTGCCTGCTTGGTTTAATTGTATATCAAGTTGGATAAGGGGACTAATTGGAGGACGAGGCAGATCACTGGCAGCATGTCTCTGTTGACGATATAAATTATTTCTCTTAGCTTTATTTTTTAATTATTTTGATTTTGAAACTAATTGGTTTAATTTTGATATTTCAGGGATGGATCCTACAACACTTCCCCCGCATTTATGGATGGCCACTTGCTAAAGGTTATAAAGAGGATATGTTGTGTGCCCGCGCATAAGATTTGCTCAGGGGGAATCATGTGACACCTCCGTATCGGGTTTACTTGGACGGACGTACATGAGGTCATTCAGTTATGTTATGGCAGTAGAAGCAATATGTTGATGAGGTTTCTCTGTTTGGTTGGTTGGCGTGTGCCATTATTTCTAGGGACAGATGATCATGGGGAGGGATGGATAATTTTGATATTTGGAATGATCAAATGTTATTTTAGGAATCATGAGGTGAGGTTCTGGAGGTCCAGGATTAAGTATCATTCGGATGGTGTTAATTATATTTTGGTCATGTATCATGGACAAGTTCTGGATCCCAGATATTTATTCTTTAGAATAAAAAAATTTTTAATTTATGATATTTTTTGGTTGGACTCATATTTTGACTGAAAATTATTATTATCTACTTTCATTGACAAAAGCAAAAGGTGGTTTTAATGAATTTTAGTGCTAAATGCACTAAAACCTTCATAATTCCTAGCTGGAAAATCGAAGATGTATAAAATTCCTTATCGAATCTCCGACTTTCATTCACAAAGCTAATTACTTACCATTTAAGAGTAGGAATTAATTTTGAGGTTTCATCGCGATGTTGAAAAATCATATCTCACTCGATTTTTATCGAAATAAGATAGGACTAGTGCCAAAAGTTTACAAATTCTGTTGGCTTCAATGGATTTTGATCAAATTCGAGGCTCGGAAATTTTTGGTTTAGAGTGTTAAAGTATCACTTGACAATTTACTCGTTTTTTTCATTTTTGCGAAATTAATTCGGATAGTTGTGATTTAGGCCTAATTATGGATCCAAGGCACTCCAAGGCCCAAATTTTCACACTATAAATTTATTTTTCCCTTCACAAATCAAGGACACACAATCATTTACTTAATTTTTCTCTCAAATCTCAACTTTTCTCTCTCAATCTTCTCTCAAATCAAAGCAAAATTCAAAGGAAAAGCCTAACTCTCTTCCCTCTCTAAAACCGAGCACCACCCCTCACCACTCCTCTTAGCTGGTCGACCTCCACAAGCAACCAGTATCCATCGTTGGACCACCCAGCCCCGTCGGTAACCTCCCTATCTCGGCTGGTCTTCACTAGAATTCTCACTCCCCTCCTCCCTTTGCATGTCCAAGGCTCCGATCAGAGCATATTCTCACCGGACCACCACCGGCCGGTCCCCTCTCCCCACCGCGCTCACCCTTCCTCTCACCGGAAGGCCTTCCGGCCACCTTCTACATCCCAGCGTCCTCCTCTATTTCCCTAGGGAGCTCGGTTTTGAGATCTTCTCCACCTAGGAGGCTTTTCCTCTTCATTTTCTTCAAGGATTTAAGCTTATCTCCTCCAATTCTTCACAAATTCAAGTTTTCCTCATCAATCGGAGCTTGATTTTGGTATTTTCTTCAACAATTCAAGTCAAACTTCAAGAACAAGTAAGTACCTTATTTAATTAAGTGCTTATTTTAATTGATTTTCCGATTTTGACTTTTATTGAAATTGATTATTAGAATTGATTGAGATTATTGTATGGATTCCGATTCTTGAATTTTTGTTTGTGAATTCTTTGATTTGAATCCGATTTTGCAACGTTATTGTGTCGGTGTGAAGGAAAATTATACATAACACACACATACACTTGTGTAGTTCATTTTGTTTGCATTTAGGTCACTTTAATCGAACATTTGCATCACCTATCACATGCTCATGCATTAGATAACATTTAGGTTGATGATTTAAGTTGAATTATGTGAATCAAGGCTTGTTTTGCAAACGTAATTGTGTCGAAATGTAGTTTTAGGTGCATTTTGACTTGTAGGTAGCATTTGCATTGTACATAATGCATTTAGGCTTACATTTAGATCATATTTTGCATCTTCATGCATTGATCTACAAACATGTTGAATAATCAGATTGATTTCATGTGTCGAAACTTGATTTTAATGACGTTAAAGTGTGTCGGAGTCACATTTTCGCACACTTTTTCACATGATAATGATGCATTCTTGCTTGCACATAATTGAAGCATTATGATACATTGCACCTTTGCTTGCACTTGACCTTGATCAATGTTTTACATCATTTCTAAGTATGATTTGCATTGAGCATGCATTGAATATATATTGTATGTCATTCATTGAATTGTTGAATACATGTAGGTGAATTAAGTTCCAATTCATTTCTCATTTCAAAGCCAAAACAAAATTGAATCAAAAGTTAATTTGGAACATGAATTTTGTTGTTCCGTAAGCCTTTTTAGGCGATTTTGTGCATCGGAACTCACTTTTCTCAAAGGTCCGAAGTAACGGTATATGTTCCAAATGTTTTGGCACATTCTAAAACCATTTTTGAGGGTTTCAGAACCAAATTTCAAGTGCAACGTGCCTAAACGGAGTTGCTTCCCCATTACTTTAAGGTCCTAAAAACATCGCTTCCACTTGGAATTAATTAAAACTGCTCATGTTTTTGAATCTGTTGACGTTTTTGCAAGCAACCATACGATTTTTAATCGATTCCGAGAAGTTGATTTTTTCACTCCGATTTCGGAAAAGTGCCTCCCAAGCCGGTTTTTGTGATTTTATTTAACTTCTTACATGCTTATACTAGTTTATAATTATATTTGCAATCGATTTTGCATTTGGTGCTTTGTTTCTAGCACTTGCTTTGTTAATTCTGATAATTTATTTCATGTGCGAGGTACATTAAGCATTTTTACTTGAGATTTGGATATGTAGCGTCCATATCTTATGCTTGCACACATGCGTGTGCATTGTATTGTCTGCTTGCTTGGGTTTTCACCTTTCTTGCAGGTTATCTTGATTCGAATGTGTATGAACACGCATTCTAATGCTTGTTTACGTATTAACGTGCAACCTTTGTCTGTCTCTTTGGATTTACACCTTTCTTGCAGGTTATCCAATTGTTTTGAATGTGTACGAACGCACATTCTATTGCTTATTTGCGTACGAATGCAGATCCTATTGTCTGCTTGTTTAGTATTCACCTTTCTTGTAGGTTTATTCGATTTGAATGTGTACGAACGCACATTTCTATCCTTGCTTGCGTACGAATGCGCACCCTATTGTCTGCTTGTTTAGTATTCATTTTTCTTGCAGGTTCTCTTGATTCGAATGTGTACGAACGCACATTTCAACTCTTGCTTGCGTACAAATGCACATTCTATTTTCTGTTTGTTTGATATCCATCTTTCTTGCAGGTGTTACTTGATGAATGTGTATGAACGCATATTCCGATCCTTGTTTGTGTACGACCGCACAATCCGATACTTGTTTGCGCACGAACGCGCGTTACGCTGTCTTCTTTGTTTAGATTATAATCTTTTGTAGGTTTATTTGCCTCAGATGTGTACGAACGCACATTCCGATCATGCTTTTGATGCCTTCGCGCATTACTCACCGGTTTTCATTATTGCTTGACAATAATACTTAAAATTTTTTGGACTATTTCTTTAGCTTGCTTTGCTTTACGGATTGTTATCCGTTTGGTATTTTCTATACCTTTTTATTGCATTCTTTTACTGATTTTCTAGAGAGCATGAAAAGTAGGGTTTTACCGTTTTCCTTGCCATAAGAATTAGGAATTAAGATGCATGATGAGGCTTCCGTAGTTGGAGCATGTTCAGGAACCCCTCTGGTTTATTTAAAGACCCGTTTAGGGAGATTCTATTTGCTACTTGTGTTTGGTTTGTTTAAAGTCCTCTTTCATGCATAGGGAGGCGCTTCAGGTCATGTGTTTACTTTTGTGCTTGCATAGGTCAAGAGTGGTTAGGAAAACCGCTAAGAGACACCACCAAGCAAAGTCCCGCTTTGATGAGATCTACAGGTGTTGTATGTGATGATGATATGATGGGCACGTAGAAAGGATTCGCAATCGACCCCCGCACAGTTCTAGTCTGTGTCAGCTCAGCACACACGAATCATGTTGCTTCCTTTATTGAATCAATAATAAAAGTGGCAAGAGTCCCCTATTATGACTCTCCACGCCTTCTCTAGGGTTCACACTTGTTGCTCTGATACCCATACTCATTGCTCTTCACACTTGATAACTCATATCATGTTGTGATACCTTTATCGAGGATCGAATGGTCGGCTCCTGGTTGACTCCGGTATACTTGTTACTGTCGCAAGCTATGGGACTTCCTTCTTTCCTTGCACATGTGTGATCATTTGTTTGTGCATTGCATCGTTTGTGTGCTTCTGCCAAAACACTTGTTTGCTTCATCCCTTTGCATCCATTGGTTCTCAACCAAGACGAATATTAGGATAACTTCCCTTAGGACCGCTCGGTTAGGATAGCTCTCGAGCCTAGACATTAGGATTTTCATCCTTGGCATGTCAACATAGGTAGAGATTCCCCTTCATCCTCAATCTTAGGTCCAATCTTTGCATGAGAACATTAGGAAAAGAACTAGCTAGTCTCCCTTGTTTGTTTTCTTTCTTTTGCATTCTTGCATGTAATAAAACTAAAGTTGCTTTCTTTTTCTTTTGAAAACCAAAACACTTAATAATGGTTCAAAACTCTTTTTCAAAGGTAAAAACAATCAACCAATGCAAATCTTTTATCGCCTACGGGCTTTCTTTTTGTGTTTAAAATCTTTTCAGAAATGACGTGCTTTCACGCATCGTTTATAAAAAATACAAAACCCACTAAAATAAGTGAGCCGAACTACGGTGCTCTGACTTTCCCATTACACGAGGGAATACGTAGGCATCTTGTCGCAGGGCTCGATCGAGCAAAACTTTGTAAATACTTCCTTCTTTTCTCTGTGTTTCCTTTATTTTCTTTCTTTCACATGCATTGTAGCGATTAAGCGATAGATATATATAACACACCCCTTAGACAGAAAATAGAAGTGGATACCGTAGAGTACTACGGGCGTGTGGGGTGTTAATCTCTCCCCCTCGCGTAACCGACTCCTTTACTCCGATCTCTCGGTCGTAAGACCGTGATTTCTCCCTTTTCAGGTTTACTCGATGTTTTTCTTCGCGGGATAAAAAACGTTTGATGGCGACTTCATTGATATCCTATCAGATGATGTTCAGCCAGTTAGTTTCACTTGATATACAGGAGACAATAGAGGGACGCTTCGAGGGTGACAAGTCGGCTCATCGCCCGCCTTACGCAGTGTTTAGTTTGATTGTATTTTGACTTTACTTTTTATTTTATTTTCTATTGAATCGAATTTGTATTTTGAATACCGTTATTATAAAATGCATTTTGGATAAAATTTTAGGCTATTATTCGATTAAAAAATTGCAGGTCTTTAATTCAATTTATAAATTGAATAGTTTGTTAAATTGATTATTGCTTTAGTTCTATTTTTCTTCTACCTGTCATGCCCAGAATCGAATATATATTTTCGATATAGAACTAGAGATATACTTGTGATTTTCATTTAAATATTTTAAAAAATGGTGCGTACCAAAAATAAACTTCTAATTTTTATAAACATTTTCGAAAATAAATTAGATTTAATTTCACCCCACAAAAATATTTCCACACGATGCGCTTGAAAAATATTAGTTGCCATTAAAATATTGTCATTATCAGCCCCGAGCCGTCGTACAAAATAAATATTACTATGAATGAAATTAGTTAGAAGATGATATAGTATAAATCCTGTGTTTCTAACCGTAACCGTAACCGTAACCGTGCGTGTAAATATGTTATCTCCCTTAAAGTGACTTTGAAACATAATTAACGGCGCAAAATTGTGAAGAAATTGAAGCACGAATCGAATTAATTTCAATTCAATTCCTTCAAACATGAATGGGAGACACCACCGCCACCAATCTTCCGCCACCGCAAAGCCGCAACAACACCACCGCTCCAAATCGAATTTCCGCTACGTCGAAAAATCCAAACTTAGTTCTTCATCCAACTCTCTCGCGGTTGAAGAACGAGTTTCGCCTGAAGATGTTGATGTCAACGGCAATAGCAGTAACAATAACAACACTGCCGGTGACGTGGCTAGCTCAAGCACGACGATAGAAGGTGGCGACGATGATGATATCGATCTTGTTATCGATAATAGGCTCGATAAGCTGCTGAGTGAAATTCAACAACCTGAATTGTCCATTGAAGAGATCACAATCAATGATCAATTGCAGCAAGATGAGGTAATTATCAAATTGGATTGTTCAATTCTCAGTATCTTGTATGATTTAGTTTCCTATTAATACTAGTAGTAGCAGTAGTAATCTATAGTTGATGAACATTTGCACCCGTGGTGGTGACTTATATTAACCTCTGCACCACCAACACCTCTGAAGAAGTGTTTGTGTCAGACACCTCCTACACTCGTGATTACCTTTAATTTATTTATTTTTTAAATTATTACTGGTATCAACACGTCATTGTCTGTTTTGTGTTTCTGGTGTATGTGCTTCATAGATATTAACTTAATTTTATTTTATGTTTTGTAGTTACTTGTGGTGGAGTCAATTTATGGAGAAAATGTTTTCAACCTTGATACATGGAAAGGCTTGCGTTGTTTTCAGGTATTTCTTTAAGCCGATCTTTTGGTTCCAATGGAACTTATCTGAAACCTATTTACGATTCTCTTTTTTGGTTCTTTATGCAGATACACATAAACATTGATACTTTGGGTGAAATAGGCATTACTGCTAAGGTGAACTCTGTTAGTGAATTTGAAACTATAAGCAGAAATTCAGATGATTTTTTATACTCTTTCAAAGTTCAATACCTTCCGCCGATTGTTTTGACGTGTTTATTACCTAAGTCGTATCCAAGCCACCAACCACCTATATTTACAATCTCTGTGAAGTGGTTAGAGTCTGCCAAGATTTTAAGTTTATGTTCCAAGTTGGATTCAATATGGAAAGAACAGCAAGGACAGGAAGTGATTTACCATTGGGTAGACTGGTTACATAGTTCTTCTCTTTCTCATTTGGGATTCGATCAGGAGATTAGACTAGGTCCTTATGGTCTGAATCCTGTCACGGACTCACGCGTGATTTCGGGAATTGGATGCATTGATGCTGATATTCCTTTTTTACAAAGCTACAATAACGAGAGGCGCCATCAGAACTTCCTTAAAGAATTGCATGAATGTTGCATTTGCTATAGTGAATATCCAGGTAATTTCCAATTTATGTTTGACTTGGTTTATTCACATACAGATTAACTGATATATTTTCGTAAAAAAAGATGTTGGTTGGTGCGTCATTAATATTTTGACGAACTATAATAATTGGTGATTTGTAATTACTTTTATTTTTGCTGATTTCAAAGCCAACCATAATTTGATAGCCTATCCAAACTAGAGTCATTCTTTCAAGAATGTGCATAGTATGACTAACCATAGGTTGCTTATGTATTAGTTTAACATGAAATAGTTCAATGAAGCCGAGTCTTTGCCTGTTTCTTGTTAATTGAGTTCATGGCTTCATGCTATTTCATTTTTATACTCCTAGTTTATTGTATCATTCTCTGCTCTTTCATATGGACTATTGTAATTATTATTTACATGGAGAAGTTGGCTGTACCACTAATATGGTGCCTGAGTACCTCTTACTATAGGGATGCATGAGTTTCATTTGTATTTTTTGTTTCCTATGATGCACACACATCGGACAAGGCATTGACAGTGACACGTCAACTCTAGTACTAATTTGAGAAAATGAATTAATCGATAATCACATGGGTCGGTGTTGTCAGTGTCCAACGCCGGACACCAGTTTTGCCTTCGGTTAGAAGTGTCGTGCTACAAATTTTGCTTTGTGATCTTCTCATTTCAACATGCTTTACTATTTTTAGGAAGACTTGATTATGCTTTTTTCTGTGCTTGCTAAAATCAAATTAATATCGAACATGGTTCGTATGTCTGCCACCGTATCCACTGAGTTTTTCGAATTAATAACTTTCTTTGTCATCAAACAGGTACTGAATTCGTCCAATTACCATGTAAACATTTTTTTTGCCGCAAATGCGTACAGACCTTTACCCAAATTCATGTAAAAGAAGGCAACATCAGTAATCTTCAATGTCTGGATGCCAAATGCAAGGACATGATTCCACCTAGCCTTTTAAAACGTTTTCTTGGCGACGAAGATTACAAACGTTGGGAATCAGTGATGTTAGAGAAAACACTTGCATCAATGTCCGATGTTGTTTATTGTCCGAGATGTGAAACACCTTGTATAGAGGATGAAGACCAACATGCTCAGTGCCCAAAATGCTTTTTTAGCTTTTGTACTCTTTGCAGGGAACGACGCCATGTTGGCATAGAATGCTTGACACTAGATCTGAAGCTTCAGCTTCTGCAGGTATGGTATATATGTCCAGAAATCCATAGGAGCTGCTTCTTTTTACTGGAAATTTGAGTTTCAATACCTTAATTATCAGCTGAAACTTTATTCTTTTATCGCTTTATTACTTTTGAGAACTGTAAATAATATACTCTTAATCAGTAATGTCAAATACAGACAATATAGTATAAGGGATTTGTGATTAACCCACTATCAAAACCGCAACTCAACACTGTCCTAGTTTTACTCTAGGGAAATAGCGGCTACTATTCTAGTTTCTGCTAGTTGATGTAGTGGCAATAGCAGAAAAAGAGAATTTAGGATTTTTAAAATAATAAAATTGAAGAATCTGCATGTGTGCCAAACTTGACCTATTTCTTTTATAAAAGAAAAACTGAAGAGTTGGTGAGTATTATTCCTATTCACCGGAATACATAATTCTTGCAATATGTAAGTTATGCTCTGTCTCCTTTCCCTTTTTATTTGTATGCGGTCTGCCATTTTGTATATGTAATTGACTTATTTCAACCGCCACGTGACTTCCACTATCTGTCCTTAATTCTGTCTGCTATTTCACAGCAGATTTTTGGTATTCCTCTATCTTTCCACAATCCACTATTGAGAGCACTGCTCTGAACTTAATTTTTGCCATCTCTGCCGGGCATGTGTTGGATTCCCTTCGGAAAAATCTCAAACCATGGTTTGTCCAAAGCTCGTCTCTGTAGTTTTTTCTCAAACTACTTTTTTCGGGATTCCAAATGGGAATCCAAACATAGTTATTTTAGATTCAGTAAGAGTTCTATGTTTTTCCTCATCTAGTAATTTAGTCTGGTGACTTGGGATTTTGTTGTTTGTTGTCGAATAATATATGATTATAAACTGAGTGGTAAAATTTTCTCAATAATTGTTATCAAACGAAGCACTAAACAGTTTGAATGCTTGCATGCACTATGCTGTAGTTTCTTGGTCCTACATTATTTTGATGCGAGTTTAGTCAGTTTCTAGAGGCTGTTGTCCCTGATGTTGACTGGCATTTCCTTTGACGTGTGTTCTTCCTCTTATTATTTTAACCTGAAAAATGCTTCAATTTTGCTGAGTTTCATTCTTGTCATAGGATCGTCAAAATTCATCCCAATTAAAGGGAGATCAAAGGCGTCTTGAACTTGAAAAGATCAATGAAATGCTCAGTTTGAGAGAAATTCGCCGTGATTCCAAGATTTGCCCGTCTTGTGACATGGCGATTTCTCGAACTGAAGGTTGTAATAAAATGAAGTGCGGTAATTGTGAACAATACTTCTGCTACCGCTGCAACCAAGCACTTGATGAATCAGATCCATATGGACATTTCAGGTATGGCTTTATAAATTCTTTTGCTTGGTTTTCTTATATACCAAACATCCAATTCACAGAATTCTGTTTTTCTTTTTCAAGGGACGGGTCGTGTGAACTGTTCCCGCGAGAAATGGTTGATAACTGGCAAGCACAAGCACGCATAAATCCTCTCCAGGAAATACAACAAGTACATGCTGAGCTCTTTCATCTCGGTGGCTCAGCATGTCCTAGTTGTCGTCAATTTAATGTAAAGGTATGTAAAGCTTTCTATAATTTCTTCAAATTTCGTTTTAATCACCAAAAGTTTATTTTAAGTGAATAACAAAACGAAAACAACTAAGAGAGTGCACCTTAAGTTCTGTCTTTCTAATTATGCCAATTTATTTTTGGAAAAGATCTTCTTCTACAGTTACAAACTGACAGTAGAAGATTTTGATTAGTGTCTTCTTCATCACTAAGAACTTCCTCTACTACCATTTTGAATTGATCAACAGATTGGAAACAATAATCACATGTTATGTTGGGCATGCCAAAGCCATTACTGCTACTTATGCAACGGAATTGTCAGGCGCGGTACTAAGCATTATGGACCGAAAGGTTGCAAACAGCACAGTGAGGGATAACATAAGTTCAATGCCATGAATCATTTTTTCCATGGCTATGTGAAATGTAAAATGTTCATTAAATTATTTTATGTCTAGGGAGTTTTGTGATACTAAAATGAATAATGAGTACAAATAGGGTGTGTTGCAATTACGTTTGAATTTCTTGAAGAGGAAGAGAGTCAACTAGATTCTAGTTTTAGAACTCTGATCGGGTTAATATTTACATGTATGTGTTGAGATCAATTTTGACCAAAAGTATCATAATGTTATTTTGATGTTATTTTGTTGCAGTGAGAAACAGAGAATGAAATCAGTAAAAAAAGTTAAATATTAGAAGCATGGTATGATAGGCACACTAATACTAACTAATTTCATTAGAAGAACATTGAGCTACTGATAAAATATTAAGGTGATTGATTCAGTTGCGGGGTTTATCAGTAACACTCCCAATATTTAACACTTGATTTACAAGTTCACCAATTAATATCTATTGTAAATTTGAAATCACATGATATGTCATTATGGTGGTTATTTTTAAATGGACGCATAATCATAGTTGCCTAGTGCCTCTGTGATTTTATTTAGTTAATTTATTACTAACGAGTCACTTAACTTGGTGTTTGGAGAAAAATAAATTAGACTTAATAAAAATAATTTGTTTGATAGGAATCTTATAAGATTTTTTTTAATGAAGTTCAAGTCGACCTAATAAAGAACAAGTTGATTTTTTTTCATTCAATTGGATAGTTTTATGAAATTTCTCTTGAAATAATCAAGAAAAAAAAGTTACTATGCATATGCATTTTTATACTACTAAAATAAGGATCATGCTCCTGGTTATAACAAAGAAAGAAGCTGAGTGAAATATTCAAAGTTTATAAGTGTCGTGCTAAAAAATAAATTTGACCTTTTAGATTTATTCAAAAATCAAATATATTTAGACTATATGTAGTTCAAATATATTTTTGAAAGAATCTAAAAAATAAATTTTTTCATATATCAAAAAGATTAGAGATAAAAAACTCTTTTATTTTGTCAATAATTTTAATTTTAATATATTCAATACACATATATTTAAAATTATTTATACCGTTAACATTTTTCTCTTTTAAATTAAATCAATAAAATTCAAATTTAGTGCAATAAACTCCAATCTAACCATCAATTTAATTGCAAAATTTTAAATTTAAGTAAAGTGTTCAGCCATGTTAAAATATTATGAGAACAATTTAAAAAAAATAAAGGGAAAAAAATGAATTTGATATATTTAGGAGGAAAAAAACTTATTTAAACCATTTATTTATTATCCGTTTTTCGAAACGCACCTTAGGTCAGTTGTTGTTCCTTATACGTCCAATGCTACAACTTCCTTATACGTCCAATGCTATTTAGGGCTGTTCAAAACCAAACCAACTCAATAGAAAATCGCAAAACCAAACCAAACCAAATCGAAACTGTAAAAAACCGCATTTAATTCGGATTAGTTTGGATCATTTTTTAACAAAACCGCATGGTTTGGTTCGGTTTGCGGTTTCTATTTTACAAACCAAACCAAACCGAACTAAACCGCATTATGTTACAACTTAAATTTTACTTAACTCGCATCTAACTCAAACCTAAATCTATTATACATTAGCCTTATGATTACAGACAATTTTCTCATTTTTACAGTTATGATTTCATTTTTAATCTTCTTAAATATCTCTTAACATTATAACTTCATCTTCACCACTTACATCTTGCCTCTTCTTATCTAATATCTACTCTCTTATATTGTTTCCTTTGCACGTTCTTATTTTTTATGCAATTTTTCTCTTTCAATTTCATTTTATCGCACATCTTTATCTCTAATCTCTCCTCTCTTATGTTCTTTCTTTTTCATCTTCACTAATTTCTTATCTCTTCTATTTTATTTGTTTTATTATAATATTTTTTATATTTTTGTATGCTATTATTTTATGTTTATTATTTCACTTTTGTCTAATCTAACTTTTGCATATTAAATGAGAAGTTATTGTCCAAATATGATTAGTTATTTGGTGATAATTTAGTAGTGTAACATGTATGAATGACCAAATACAAAGTTATGTTGTCATATATATGTGAATGTATGACTTAACAAATTATTTTTGTAAAAAACCGAATCAACCGAATCGAACCAAACCGCATTGGTTTGGTTTTTTTTCTAAAACTCAACCGAACCAAACCAAACAGCATGCCTTTTCTCGCGGTTCGGATGTTTGCGTCAAAACCGCCCAAACTGCACCGCGAACACCCCTAGTGCTACTATGTTTTTGTTAGTTGCGCCGAAACCGGAAAACAGAACACCGCTTCATCAACCTACTACGTCGACAACTCTTTTCTCAACACAAACAAACCCTATTTCCTTCTCTTTCTCTAACCAAAAACATCCAAATTCAATGGGGGCGCTATGACTAATACGTAAATATTCATGGCGGTGAAATGCTTACTCCGCACCAGATTTCACTTCCAACAACCACGTTTCTTCAGATTCTATTCACCAAATTCTTCCGCTTTGTTGTTGGAAGATGAAACTCCTAATTTCAACGCCCCAGTTCCTAAAACCCCACCGAGATTATCTCGTTTGGTTGTTAAGGTTTTCAAGTCCTTAAATTGGGGGGTTGCAAGTGAAGTCAAGTTCAAAGGGTTGGTGCAAAGTCATGGTTTTTATCATTCAGTCAATTCCTTTAGAATCATTATTCACAGTTATGCTTTAGCTGGTATGAGTTTGGAAGTGTTTAGTTTGCTTAGAGATATTGTTGAATATTATAAAGCGGAGAATCGAGACGCGTTTGAATTGTTTTCGGTTTTGCTTGATTATCCACACCATGTGAAAATGAATAGGTCTGTTGTTGTTGTGTTTGATATGCTTATGAAAGTTTTTGCTTCAAACTCTATGCTTGAACATGCCTATTATGTGTTTGTTAATGCTAGGGATGTTGGGATTGAACCGAATATAATGTCGTGTAATTTCTTGTTGAAGTGTTTGGTAGACTCTAATAGAGTGGATGGTGTGAGATGGTTCTTTGAGGATTTGAAAAAGTTTGGTCCCAAGATGAATATCCATACTTATACAATCATGATGAACTTTTATTGTAGAGATGTTGGGTGCAGTGCGGATATTAGGCGGGCTTCTGAGATTTTAGGAAAGATATATAGGAGTGGGGAAACCCCGACCGTTGTTACGTATAGTACTTATATTAAAGGACTTTGTAAAGTTGGTTCCGTTGAGGTTGCGTTGAAGTTAATTTGTGACTTGCATCGGAAAAACCAGCCTCTCAATAGCCATTGTTTTAATGCTGTAATATATGAATTTTGTCAAAGAGGTGCAGTAGATGAAGCTTCAATAATTTTGGAAGAAATGAAAAACTCTGTAATACTGCCCGATGTTTATAGTTATAGCATTTTAGTTGATGTATTTTGCAAGAATGGAGATTATAAGAGAGCTATTGACGTATTGACAGATATGAAGCTCTACGGAATAACACCATCTATTGTTAGCTATACTTCTGTCATTCGCGGTTTATTCAAGAATAGGCCGATGCAAAGCTTGATGAATATCTTCCGTGAAATCGATGCTTCAGGGTGCAAATATGATCAGATTATGTATGAAACTTTAGTTGATGGATTTTGCAGAAAAGGTGATATGCATTCAGCCATCAATCTTCTGGAGGAGATGAGTGGCAATAATTTTGCTCCCTCTGCTTTTAGTTACTGCAGTCTAATTAGGGGGTTCTACAAATTGAGACAATTCACTAACGCATTGAAAATTTATGGTATCATGCAAAAAAGGGGTTTCTGGCCAGATACAATCACTTGCAATCATATTCTTAGTATTTACTGCAGGAAACGTGAATTCGATGAAGCCTTGGCATTGTCACAGAAATTCCAAGAACACGGAGTTGACCTCAACCCATATTCGTATAATGAATTCATCCACAAGCTTTGCAGAGAAAGTTTTCCAGAAAAGGCACTGCAGCTTCTGCCACTAATGCTTAAAAGCAATGTACTTCCTGGAGTTGTTAATTATAGTACGCTTATAACCGCCTTTGTCAAACATTCAGATTCTAAAAAGGCTGTGATGTTATTCACAAGGATGACAAAAGTAGGAATCACTTTCAACGTCAGAACGTATACATTTCTTATGGACCAATGTATACGAAATTGCAAAAGGCGTTTAGCATACTACTTATTTGAGGAAATGAAAGAAAGGGGTGTATATCCAGATCAGAAAGCATATAATACTCTCATAGTTGCCTTTTGTAATGCTGAAGAAATGATTATGGCGCGGGAATTATATTACGAAATGTTGCGGGAGGGCTGTTCACCAGATGTAGTTACTTATACTAGTTTGAGAAATGCATATTGGAAGTTAAACATGATAGACCAGGTTCATAAGTTGTATGACGAAATGAAGGCAGCTCGTTTTTTCTGATTATGTATTGGATATTTATCGATGTGTTGGAACTTGGATGCCATTGCTTACCTTGGTGTCTTGGCTATAGATAGCTGGTGGATTATTGCTTCGTGTCCAACAACCCAATGTTAAATGCGAGACGAAAACAAAGGTCCTTGATTCTCTCTTTATTACTCATCCTATTATGCTAGGAAATTTCCCTTTCTACTTCTAACAAACCAGTTTTACTTCAAGTTTAAGAAAACATACTGTTAATCCATTTTTACTTTAAGATTAAAAAAACATAATACTGTTAAATCTGTGCTTTCTATAGGGTGGTTGAATATTACAAATGCGATTTATTATGACATTTTGTGTTAGTATCTGACTATCACAAACTTGTTTTTTAGGATAATGTCTTTGTGAACGTGGTTGCATCTGTACAATACCACGCTGTGGCTGACAAAGCTTCTGATGCCTTTTATAAACTCACCAACACAAGGGAATAAATCCAATCATATGTTTTTGATGGTATGCGAATAGTGATTTTTCTGCTCCATTCGATTATTGATATTAGTATTCTCAAATAGCTGCTATAGCGTAGTGGAGTTTTAACAAACTGCTACTGTCCCACAATACGTGATTTAGTACATGTTGTCAAATGGTTGCTATAGCCTATAGCACCCCCATAGCATTCTTGTGTAACAGAATTTGAAAGAAAGAACCACTATTTGGACACATTTTTACACTAAGTGTATAAAATTATATCATTTTAGGTTTATCGTGTTGTGTTCTGTTATACCATAAACGATAATTTAGTGGCTTGATTCTTTAAAAGGTTTTTATATTTTTTCTTTGACTTAGTTATAAGAGCCAGTGTGCCATAGTTGGAGCTGAATATAGCAAAGGCTGTTGAAGATGAGCTTGAGAAGGTATTTATTCCTTTCTCTTTTCCTTTTTATATAAAATCTTTCCTTAGTAATATCATAGAAGGTTATAATCATGTTCATTAACAAGTTAACTCTACCTTAATGTTTTAGGCGATGTTGACCTACGCTTACGAGATAGTCCAGACCCTCATTGTTGATATCGAGCCTGATGTTAACGTCAAGAGAGCAATAAATGAGATCAATGCAGGTAATATATTTTAGTTCCTGTTCCTCAACAAGAAAACATTTTGCTTAATAAAGCACCTATATGATAGTCGCTTATACTATAAACGCCATAATTTTGATTGATCATGGCAGTTGCAGTTATATTCTAATATTTTTATTTGTGATATCATCAACAGCTGCGAGAATGAAGTTGGCTGCAAACGTGAAAGCCGAAGCAGAAAAGATATTGCAGATCAAGAAAGCTGAAGGAGAAGCTGAGTCCAAAAAGATTAGAAAAGATATTCTAATCTTTTTCTCCAGGTGATTTCTTCTGCTTTGTTCAAGTGGAAATTGGAGGTTCCCCAAGACAGTTGTCTCCTCTTTGAATTAGCTGGGAACAATTCCTCCATTGAAGGAAGTGCTAGACTAGAGCATAGTGATGGATTGAGGTTGTCTCATAGCTTCAAACATCTTTTCAAAGACTATAGTGATGCCGCTTCACACATTTATGGACCAAAATGACTTATTACTCTACTTTGTGTAGGTTCCTGATAAAGCAGCAGTGATATCAGATGCAGAAAAAGAGAGAGCTGAAATGACTAGTCCATGAAGAGTTAAAGATTTTGATCCGCATTATTCCAATATGGGCATGAAAATTGTACTTTGTACCCCCACTACTAATCCTATACCCCTACAATTTTGTAAAAGTGCCATTTTTACCTTTAATATAATTTAATTATTTTACTTTTTCATTTTTACCATTCATAAAAAAGTCAAATTAACAGTCCACAAAACTGATCCGGAACACATTTTGGAACTCTTTTGGTAAGTATTCTAGTTTGTTTAAACACAAATTGGAACAATTTAATGATGTATTTCGGAAATCACAAAAAGCATTTCAGAATAGTTTGTATAAGTGTTTTGGTATAAAGGACAAATTGTAAAACAAACCGGAACACATACGAAAAGAGTTTAGGAATTTTGGAATATAAACCGGAACACTTTGCAAATGTGTTTCGGTCTGTAAGATGTGCAAATCGGAACATTTTGTATATGTATTCCGGTTTGTGAAAACTGTAAACCGGAACAGTTTTCTGAAGGGTTCTAGATCGTGTTTTTTTCTTTTTTCTTTTTTCATGTATGGAAATTTCAGTCCCAGTTTGCCAAAAAAACGAGTCCTCCATAGATACGACGAATGTATTCACTACAACACAAACATTTGCTACATGAGAAGATGTTACTAGCTGGATCAAAGAAGTTGGATTAAGAAATAAAATCACCGTTATTATCAAGCGTTCGGACACTGAAACCGACAAGAGAGGAAGGAGGAACAAGATAATTTTTTTGGTGTGATACAGGGGGGAAATACAAGGATAAAAGTGGAACTCAGAATGCAACTAAGAGATGTTAGAATGTGTGTGCATAATTCATGATCGAATAAAGAGGAGAATCGAAACCAGCTTGGTTATTTCGATTAGCTATCCTTTTAAATACTAGAATTCGAAATGCAGTAGACTTTAGATATTTGGGCTTTAGTTTAGGTTACACCATTGGGCCCAGGAAATGTGTCTATATAAGGAGCATTTCCTTGTAAGCAAAAGAGAGAGTTCACAATATATACAATATCACATTTACTTCTCTCAATTTTCTCAAAAACTTCTTCTTCTTCATCACAAAATATATTTCTTTCATCCTCTGTTCCAACAAATTGGTATCAAGGAGCTCGGTTGCGATTCAAGGAGAATCAAATGGCAAACGGAACAACAACGTCGACACAGATTCCAGCAAACCTACCAGTTTTCAAAGGAGAAAACTATCGATGGGTTGCCAAATGAAGGTCATCTTGATTTCAAGATGTTGTTGAAATCTTGAATGATGATGTGGAAGCAAATGCGGAAGCCCACAAAGATCGAGGAAGAAAGGCGAAAGCCGTTCTTGATTCATCGGTGTGTAGCGCTAATGTTTTGAGAAAATAATCAAGAAGAATCGAAAGAAGCATGGGACAAGTTAAAGAACTTGTATGGCGGAGGAGAAAAATTGAAGAAGGTGAAGTTGCGACGAGAAAGCAATACGAATTGATGCACATGAAGGATGATGAATCGATTTACGTATACTTCTCAAAGATTGTGACATTGAACCAAATGAAAGCATGTGGTGAAACCATCACACACTGCGAGAAGATAGAAAAGGTATTGAGATCTTTAATGCAGATTTTGATTATATTGTTGTGACAATTGAAGAAGCAAAGACTCTTTCGAGATGAAGTTAGAAGAACTTCAAGCTTCATTAGAGGCTCGTGAGATGATATTGAAGCAAAGAAACTCGAAAGAGAAGGTAGTGAACAAGCATTGCAATCAAGATTCAAAGAAAGTGAAAAATTGAAGTTTCAAAGCATCTTGCGGATGATGAGAAGTCAAGCAAGAATCTTGATTCGAGAAAGGTGTGAGCAACAAGTATTCGGGAAGAAAGTTGACAAGAAAGATAAGCAATGCTACAATTGTCAAGGTTTTGGTCACTTCGCCGAGGCGCCGAAGGAGGAAAGTAGAAAGAGCGAAAGAAAGTGATGAAGCTCAATATGCGCACGGGAGGCGGTGATTCGATGATGTCTTGATGATGGTTAATTCTCAATCGAATTCTGAGAAAACCAACATGTGGTATCTGGATTCAGGATGTAGCAATCATATGACTGGCAACAAAAATTGGTTCACTGAACTAGATGAATCAGTAAAAAGAGTGATAAAGTTTGCTGATGGAAGACACATCGATTCTGCTGGCAAAGGAGATATATCGATTGCCAGAAAGGATGGCGGAAAAGCTACTATCACTGAGGTATTGTATGTACCTTCTATGACAAGTAACTTGATAAGTGTAGGTCAATTACTTGCAAAAGGATTCAAGATGAAACTTGAAAGGAATGAGATGAAAGTCTATAGGGCTGATGGGAGGCTGATCATGAAAGCGCCATTAGCAGAAAACAAAACGTTCAAAGTTGAACTCAACACATCAGATCACAAATGTCTTGCTTTGATGACAGAAGAAGACAAGAATTGGCTATGGCACCACAGGTATGGACATCTAAACTTCAGAAGTTTATGCATGCTCAATCAGAAGAAGATGGTGGTTGGTTTGCCTTATGTGAAGGAACCAAAGCAAGTATGTGAGGAATGCTGTAAAGCTAAGCAGGCAAGGAAGGCATTCAAACATGACTTGCCCATGAAATCCAAACGCAAGTTGGAGCTAGTTCACTCTGATGTGTGTGGACCGTTTGAAGTAAAATCAAATGGAGGCAACAAGTATTTCCTTACGTTTATTGATGAATTCACTAGGCATATATGGATTTACATCATTGAAAGAAAAAGTGAAGTATTCACACAGTTCAAGAAGTTCAAATTGCACGCTGAAAGGCAAAGTGGCTGCAAATTGAAGAAGCTGAGAACTGACGGTGGTGGTGAATACACTTCTGCTGAATTTGCCAAATTCTGTAATGGGGAAGGTATAGAGCATGAAGTTACTGCTCCCTATACACCTCAACACAATGGCATAGCTGAGAGGAAAAACAGAAGTATACTGAACATGACAAGAAGTATGTTGAAAGCTAAAGATATGCCTAAAAGATTTTGGGCTGAAGCAGCTTCGATAGCAGTATACATTCTGAACAGGGTGTCCAACAAAGAGGATAGTTGGAAAAACACCTTATGAGGCTTGGACTGGATCGAAACCAAGTGTGAGTCACTTCAGAGTTTTTGGATCAATGTGTTTCAGGCATGTACCAGAATAATTGAGAAGAAAACTGGATGATCGAAGTGAAGTTGTGGTTCTTATAGGTTATCATTCGACTGGTGCGTACAAGCTGTATTCACCAATCGAAGATAAACTAATAATAAGTAGAGATGTTCGAATTGACGAAAACAAAGGTTGGGATTGGAGTCGAAGTTCAACACAGGAATCAGACACTATTATAACTGTGTTCGAAGAAGATCCACAAGATGAGTCCTCGAATAGTCGAAGTGAACAAGACAACACTTCAACTAGTCGAAATGAAGAACCACCTGAGCAAAGTGAAAGAAGGTCGACAAGAGCAAGAACTGAATCAACTAGGCTAGCTGGGTATGAAAGATTCTCAGATCAAGTGATTGATGATGATGGTGATCTAGTTGAAGAAGCCATGATGATGGCTGAAGCAGAACCAATCGATTGGAATGAAGCAATGGGTAATTCGAATTGGTGCGAAGCCATGAAAGAAGAACTCAGAGCCATTGAGAAGAACAAGACTTGGGAGCTTGTCGAAAGAACAAACAAGAAGCCAATTGATGTAAAGTGGATATACAAAGTGAAACAAAGGCCAAATGGAGAAATTGCTAAGTACAAAGCAAGACTGGTGGCTAGAGGCTTTCTACAAAAGCCAGGAATAGACTTCGATGAAGTATACCCACCAGTTGCTAGGCTGGAAACAATTCGAATAGTTGTTTCGACAGCAGCATACAGGGGATGGAAAATGCATCAACTGGATGTAAAGTCAGCATTCCTGAATGGACCATTAGAGGAAGAAGTCTATGTCACTCAACCACCAGGATTCGACGTCAAAGGACAGGAGTCGAAGGTATATAGATTACATAAGGCTCTCTATGGTTTGAAGCAAGCTCCTCGAGCTTGGAATAAAAGAATAGATAGTTTCCTGATCGAAGCAGGGTTCACAAAGTGTGTCTCTGAACATGGAGTTTATGTAAAAGATGTTGACAGTGTCAGTCGAATCATTTTATGCCTCTATGTAGATGACTTACTGATTACTGGGGATGAAGAAGCTGAAATAGTAAAGGTCAAGTCAAAGCTAATGCAAGAATTCGAAATGTCAGATCTAGGTAATCTCTCATATTTTCTAGGAATGGAATTCAAAAATCAAGAAGGAGTATTTACGCATCAAACCAAGTATGCTCAAGACACGAAAAGATTCAACATGAGCAAGCGTAAAAGCATTACTCCACTAGAGGCGAGCAAAGCTGAAGAAAGAATCGAATGATAAGTTTGTTAATTCGACATTGTACAAACAGATCATTGGATCCTTGAGATATCTTTGCAATACAAGGCCTAATATTTGCCAAAGTGTGGGGTTCTTGGCGGTTATGGAGAAGCCTCAAGAATGTCATCTCGATGCGAAAGAGGTGTTGAGATACATAAAGGGAACTGTCGACCATGGGGTGCTGTTACCAAAGAAATCAAAGAGCAACACAAGCGTTGAAGTTCATGGATATACTGATTCAGACTTGAGTGGAGATCAAGATGAAAAGAAAAGCACTGCAGGCTACATCTTCATGATCGAAGGTGCTCCAATCTCCGAGCTCGAAGAAACAAAGCATTGTGGCTTTGTCATCATGTGAAGCGAATATGTAGGCGTCATATGCGACATGCAAAGCATGGATCGAAATGTTACTTGAAGAACTTAAGATAATGGAGCCAAAGAATATAAAGTTATTTGTTGACAACAAATCGCAATTAACAGCTAATCATCCGTGTCATGGTCAAGCAAACACATTGAAAGAAGGTATCATTTTAGAGATCAAGTGAACAAAGGAAGATCGAAATAAAATCAGAGGCGAAGTTCAACTAGCTGACATATTCACTAAACCTCTGAAGAAAATCAGATTCGAAGAGCTGAAAGGGAGCATCGGGATGAGAAGTCTCGATAACATGAATTAAGGGGGTGTGTTAGAATGTGTGTGCATAATTCATGATCGAATAAAGAGGAGAATCGAAACCAGCTTGGTTATTTCGATTAGCTATCCTAAATACTAGACTTTAGATATTTGGGCTTTAGTTTAGGTTACACCATTGGGCCCAGGAAATGTGTCTATATAAGGAGCATTTCCTTGTAAGCAAAAGAGAGAGTTCACAATATATACCATATCACATTTACTTCTCTCAATTTTCTCAAAAACTTCTTCTTCTTCATCACAAAATATATTTCTTTCATCCTCTGTTCCAACAAGAGATGTGGATGCCCGTTCAAAATTAGATCGACTCCGTCAAAAGATGGGTTTGGATGGAAGGTAGATGTAACGTGTGGAGTTCATAATCATGGACTACCTAATAGGCTTGAAGGTCATGTGTTTGTTGGCAGGTTGACCTCAGATGAAAAATAACATGTTTTTGATTTAACAAAGAGACATGTTTCTCTTAGACACATCTTGACTTCCCTGCAAGAGAGGAATCCTGAAAATATCACTCGAATCACTCAAATATATAAGCAGAAGAGTGTGAAACAAAAAGAGATAATAAGAACTGAGATACAACATTTGCTAAAGCTAATTGAGGATGCAAGGTATGTCTATTGGAGTAGAAAAAGAGAGGGCTCAGATATTATGAGAGATATTTTTTGGGCGCATCCAGACTCCATCAAGTTGCTGAATATTTTTCCCATTGTCTTAGTTATGGATGACACATATAAGACAAATAAACATAGGCAACTTTTCTTTGAAATTGTTGGCATGACATCGACCGAGTTGACTTTTGTTGTTGCATTTGCTTATATGGAGTATGAACAGACAAATAGTTTTTGTTGGGTCCTGGAGAAGCTGAGGAATTGTTTGTCCAAAAAGATTTGCGTTCAAAAGTGATTTTGACGGATAGAGATCTAACATTGATGAAAGCGGTAGAAATTGTGTTCCCTACTACACAAAATTTGTTATGTCTTTTTCATATTAACAAAAATGTTGGGATGCGATGCAAACAATATGTGGTGAAAGAAATGCAAGAGACCATTGACACATTATGAGAGGAAGTTGTATAGGCTAGTGATGAGTGTTAGTGTTTTTAAGTTGGCATTATGTTTGGTAAAACTAGGCTTTAGCAATGTCATGATGGATGTCATGACATTCAGAGATTGAAGATAAATCCTACCTGCTAAGGATGTTAAAAGACAGCTCAGAACTGGAAGCTAAAGGTCTTTGAAATTGCAGAAAAGCATGATGTTATAACAGATGTTATGACATTCTGTGACATTCTGCTCGAATCTGTTTGTTTCGAGATTTTTCGAAGTTTGTTGAGTGCTAAATATTGTTTTGTTATTAGAAAGCATGCTCACGTGGTTGCTAGGTTAATCTTAATTAAACCTAAATTGGTTGTTGAAAAGACCATGTTTTTAGGATTAAATTAAGTGAACCCTAGCTATCTTTATGGAAGCCGAACTTTCGGGATGCTTCTATAAAAGGAAAAGAACCCTTACAAGCGTGTTGCCTTTGAATGTATTGAAGAGATAGCAGCTTGTGTTTGTGTACTGTTAGGATTTGTAACAGTTGGTATTGTGTAATTCTAGTTTCTCTTGTGAGCCAAGCAACTATCAATTGATAAGTGCATTGGACTAGGATTTGCTATAAGGGTATTTTATCACTCAAAGCTTTAAAGCACGAGTGTTTGTCTCTTGATTGAAGCTTTGAAGCAAGATCAAGATATTTTATTGAAGTGTGTCTTCACAATTCAATTAGTCAATAGGTTGATATCACTGCTGTGATTGAGGGGGAGTGAGTAGGAACTCATATCTATGTAGGACTTAGGTAAAAGGATCATTGGGTAGTGATTAAGTGAGAAGGTCACAGTGTGTTGGTTGTAGGGTCTTGATTGATCGCTAATAGTGAACTTTCTCCTGGCTTGGTAGCCCCGGATGTAGGTTTGTTGAACCGAACTGGGTGAACAACTTATTGTGTTCTTTATCGCTTCGTATTCTTGTGTGAACTGTTAACATAGTGTCAGATATTGTGTCATAACATTCTCTGTGACATCACGTATCTGCTGCCAGGAATTTCAATTGGCATCAGGGCATGCACCCTGCTTGTTATTTCTGGGTGAGATCTAGGGATAATAGTTTCTGGCGTAATGGATAAAGAAGGAGGATTTGGAGGAAGACCACCTATTCGGATGGGTCTAATTATGATTCTTGGAAGCCTCGTATGGTTGCCTTCTTAAGATCAGTGGACATTAAAGCTTGGAGAGCTGCTGATAAAGGATGGAAACATCCCACCAAGCTTGAGAAAGATGACACTACTGTCTTGAAACCTGAGGAGGAATGGAGCAAAGAGGAAGAAGAGCTAGCTCTAGGGAACTCTAAAGCATTGAATGCTCTGTTCAATGGTATTGACAGAATATCTTGATTGGTTCATCAATGTGAGTGGCCAAGGATGTTTGGGACACTCTCGAACTACTCATGAGGAACATCCAAGGTGAAGATGTCAAGACTTCAGATGCTCACTACCAAATTTGAGAATTTGAAGATGAAGGAAGATGAGAATATTCATGAATTTCACATGAATATTTTGGAAATTGCCAATGCCTCGGAGCACTTGGTGAAAAGATGTCAAGAAGCGGTGAGAAAGATTCTCGGATCCTTGCCTAAGAGATTTGCAATGAAAGTCACCGCAATATAGGAGGCTCAAGACATCAACACCTTGAAGGTTGAAGAACTTATTGGATC
Organism: Vicia sativa; assembly: GCA_021764765.1. NCBI lineage: Eukaryota > Viridiplantae > Streptophyta > Magnoliopsida > Fabales > Fabaceae > Vicia > Vicia sativa. The sequence goes on along the minus strand of CM038792.1, from coordinate 115,563,687 downwards.
CCTTATGACTTTTGAGATGGGAATCGGTGAAAGTTGACAAGAAAAACAAGAGCATAGCACTTGTATCCAACATCAAGAAGGATGCAAGGTGGAAGATGAAGAGAAGATATGAAGCTATTGCCATGCTTGGAAGGCAGTTCAACAAACCGATCGGAGGATTGATCCAAAGTCAAGGTCAAATGTCAAGGACATTCCATCGACATTAGCGAGATCTTATGACTCAGCAGAAGATCCAAGTCGAGGAAAAAGGAAGTCAAGGATAAGTCCAATGTCATGAATGTGAAGGATTTGGACATATTAGATGAATGTCCCACCTTTCTAAAGAAACAAAAGAAAGGAATGGGTCATCACTTGGTCCGATGGTGATTCGAAGTGAATCGAGGAAGAAGGTGCCAAACTTGTCACTGCTCTCTCAAGTGTACAACTCGATATGGATTCTAGTGATGAGGAAGTGACATTTGAAGAGCTTCTTGAAAACTACTGAGGCGTGTATAAAAATGGAGAAGCATGTCAAAAATGAAGAGCAGAAAAAGTCGATTGAGAAGTTAGAAGCGAGAATGTGAAGTTGGAGGTGAGAAAGAGGAAAACACGCCACTATAAATCACCTCAATAGTGATATTGTTATCTTCCAAACTTGATCGATGTCTAAATCATCAAAATGTTGACATCCGCATCGATAAGTTGGAAGAAATTCTTGACTTGGACAAAATGGAAATAAGCATGGTCTAGGATATGTGGTGAAAAGCAACTGTTGGTGACATTAAGAAGAAGAGACATAGGAAAACAATGTCAAAGCGGTGTCACAACCCAAAGCAGAAATGTGTGCTCGGGCTATGTGGATGCAAAGAGATTTGCAAATAACCGTGAATGGAACAAACACGGAAGTCAATGACAAAGAAGATGTCATACCACAAGCCGTGAGCAGTGCGCCTCGGGTATATGAAGACTAAGAAGTTTGTCTATAACAAAAGGAAGAATGAGACCTAATTGACCAATGTCAAAGCGGATGTCACAACATTGGGTGCAACATCAAAATCATAGAAACATGAACAAGCAGTTTCAAAGATGGAGATGTCACTATTGTGGAAGGTTTGGTCACATAAAATCTTTATGCTCTGAGACTTCATGGATATCCTAATCAAGGGTCTTATGTGAAGCCTAAAACCAACGGTATCATACTCTCAACGGTGGAAGAAGAAAATTGCTCGGTAGCTAACACTTCTCTTAGTATGTCTACCAAGAAAGAGTGGTACTTTGATAGTGGGTGTTCCAAGCACATGACTGGAGACAGGAATCTTCTCAATGATGTTAAGCATCACTCTACCAGCTTTGTTACTTTTGGAGATGGAGCCAAAGGAGAAATCAAAGGTATTGGAAACTCAAGTCCGGTTCCAAGCCTAAATGGAGTATTGCTTGTAAAAGGTTTGACTGCAAATCTCATTAGCATAAGTCAACTATGTGATATGGGATTCACAGTCAGCTTCACTAAGTCGGAGTGTCTTGTAATCAATGGTGATCAAGTAATGATTATGAGAGGAGTCAGATCAAAGGACAACTGCTACAAGTGGGAATCTGAAAGCACCACTATGTCCTCTATGAGTCCCACAAACAAAGATGAAGAGGAAGTAAAGTTGTGGCAGCAAGTATCTGGTCATCCACACCTCAGAAGCATGAAAAGGATCAGTTTCATAGGGGAAGTCAGAAGGATACCAAGATTGTTCATAAACAAAAGGAAAATCTGTGGTAAGTATAAGGCTGAACCGGAAGTCAGAATGTCACTCTCAATGTCTAGACATCTGACCACTTGTAATCTTGAAGCAAAGTACTAGGATCCGCATGAAAGGATAACCAAGTGTCTTATTGTCAAAAGATACATGAGAGGAGTCCAATGAAACCCTTTCGGTCGAGAGGAAAAAGATCATGGTGGCATCCATCTATGTTAATAACATAGTATCTGGAGGAATGTCAGACACATTGATGAAAGACTCAACAATTCCTTCACAAAGCAAATATGCAAGGAATTATGTCAAGAAGCTTGGATTGAATCATGGCAGCTACACTAGGACTCTCACCCTTCCACACTTGAAGTTGTCCAAGAAAATAAGTGGAGAAAGTGTTGATAAATGCTTGTGTGAAAACTCTTTTGAAGGATGGTTCATCTTGAGAAACCATCCTGTTTCTTGGGTCAGCAAGAAGCAAAACTGTGTATTCCTGTACAATGTGAGACTGATCACATAGCAGCTGGTAGCAATTGTTCTCGATGATCTGGATGAAGCGATCTTGTTGAATACAATGTCATACAGGATGTCATGACATTGTACTGTGACACTTTTACTAAAGTGCTTGAGACTAGCCAGTTTGAAATGTTAAGGGGCAAGTTGGGTAATTGTCCAAATGAGGAATTGTAGCAATTAACCTTGCATACAACAAGGAATGGAAAGGATCTTTTTCTTCAAGTATTTATAAGTAGGTTATTTAAGTATTTTCCTCTTATTTTTAAAAGGTCCAAGAATAGGAAGAGACTCCTTCATATAATAGTTTCTTCTTTTGAAAGTATCATATTTCCTTCATCTAAAAGAAACTTTCAAAATCTCTGCCATTCTTGCTCTCATTTCCTCAAAATCTTCCTGAAAAATATGTCTTCATCATCTTCATCTTCTCAAAAATCTGGTTCATCATCTCCTGCCATGGATGAAGTTAGGGCAAATCGATGACATGCATGTTGAAGCTCGAGAATCACTCCTCTGCAATGGCCATGAGACCGGAAAGGTCAAGAAATTGCGTACAAGGAATGCAAGAAGGACGCAAGCATCACCTTACGTAAGACTTACATTCCATCATCTTCATGCCCTCGTAAATAGCAAGCAGAGAGGGTCTAGGTGCATGCATGTAGCAATTGCTAGGATAGTGATGAGTATCCTAAATGAGAATCAATCATGCACAGGGTTTGGTCCTCTAAATGAAAAGTCTGCTAGTCCTAGCTTAGCAGTTGATCCAGATGTCACAGAGGATGTCAAGACATCTGGTGATCATGTTGATTCTCCTGTCAAGAATGTTGTTGATCCTTCAGTTAAAGATTCTGAAGTGAGTGTTGATGATGTTTATAATGAAACCCCCGTTGTTAATGAAGATGTGATTTCTGATGGTGTACTTGAGGAATCCCCTGCAAAGAGTGCTTCAGATAAAACTCCTGCAGATTCCATTTCTGATAGTATCTTAGAAGAGACTCCAGAAAAACCAAGTGAAGATAATCTTGAAAAGTCTCCAGTTCAAGACTCTGAAAATTTAGTTGATCCCCCTGTCATTGATTTAGATGAAGAATTCTCAGACAATGACCTCATAGCCAATGTTAACCCAAGCATTGCAAAAAGAATGATGAAAAGGAAGGAAAGCAGTGATCGAGCCACGAAAGATCGAAGATGTGCCGAGAAGTATCACAAGGTGGATTTCTACAGGAGAAGTAGAGTAAAGCTGTTGGTGGTGACTCTAAACCAAAGAGAACACCTATTGTGAAAAAGAGGAAGGAACTCGAACATGGAGTCGATCATGACTCTGAGTTTGATGTTGAGGAGAATGTCACTAACATACATTCAAGAAAGAAGCCAACACTTGTAAAACTTCCCAAGGTTCCTGAAGTGGCAATTGATAACATCTCATTCCATCATCCTGAAAGTGCTGGAAGATGGAAGTATGTTTGTTTAAAGAGGGTTGCACTAGATAGAGAATTGAACAAGAGTGCTTTAGAGTGCAAGGAGATCATTGACTGATTAAGGAGGCGGGATCGATGAAAAAGTGGAGAAACTCTCAAGTTATGAAGCTTTGGTGAGAGAGTTTATTGTCAATCTCTCAAATGGGTGGGGATAGGAATTCGATGATTACCGTTTATGTGAGGGAGAAAAGTCGTTTTCTCCAAATGTGATCAATAGATTCCTAGGTAGATGCTAATACTCGGCCAGTGGAGGAAACTAACAACAAGATTTGTCAAACCATCACCGCCAAACAAGTCGACAATGGCATCTAAAGGAAAACTCTCACTAGCAAGTTGAGTGTCAAATTTGCCATCCGCATAAGATTGGTGCTTTAAGCTGGGTCCCAACCAATCACAAATCCACTATTTCTAATGGATTGGGAAGATTTATTTATGCATGAGGTACTCGTGCTACCTTTGACTATGGATCCTACATTTTTGATCGACACTCAAGCATGCTAACAGCTATGCTATCAAAGGACCAATAGCATTTCCCTCCCTGCTGTGTGGAATTATAATTAATCAGCATCCAGACATTCTTGGTGACAGAGACTCAGTCTGCAAGAGAGCTCCTGCTCTTGGATTCCACTACAAACTGTTCCAAGGAAGCATGTCCCAGACATTGTCATGACATCTGCTGAGACTTCAGCTGTCAAAGAAAATTCTCAGAAGGCAAATGTCATTGTTGTGCTAAGAGCAACTTGCAAGGAGCTTGAAGCAAGAAAGCAAAGTCTGGAAGAGCTAATCTCTCAACTAGAGCAGGACACAGAGGTTGAGGATGAAGAGAAAGCTGATAATGATGCTGAAGATGATGATATTCGATGGTGGTCTTGAAGAAGGTTACAAGATGCTTCCTTCCACAGTGCTTCTTCTGGAGAAGAAAGCACTTGAGATGTTGCTTCTTGCCCCTGTTGCTGCTGTTTTGTCAATTCTCTTGTTATTTTTTTCCTTGTTCTTGTGTTGTTTCCTTTTCCCAATTTTGTTTGAATGTTTGTAATTCTTATTGACAGATCTGTAATGCCCTGACAGAAATGTACCCCTAAAAACAATGCTGGTACTTAATTATATGCTGGTATAATTGTTTCTGGTACTGTTTGATTAAAAGTTTGGGGAACTTGTATTGTTTCCTTTGGCCCTTTATGGCTAAAAAGGGGGAGAAGAACTACTGTATGACAGTAGTATGGGACTTGGGACTTTGGGGAAATTGTATGCCTGTTTAAAATTTTGTATATGGGGCAATTGTGGGAATTGTGGGATTTTTGTATGGGTAGAATTTATCTTCTCTAAGTTCTAGTTACTTGAAGCTTAGGAAAGCTTAGGAAAACTTAGAACTAGTTTATTGTCTTCTACTGCATAGGTACTCTGATGTGTTAAGTAGTTTTAGCCTAAAATGTGCCAAAGGGGGAGTTTGTTAGTGTTTTTAAGTTGAAATTATGTTTGGTAAAACTAGGCTTTAGCAATGTCATGATGGATGTCATGACATTCGAGATGAAGATAAATCTACACCGCTAAGGATGTTAAAGACAACTCGTAACTTGAAGCTAAGGTCGGAAATTAGAAAAGATCGATGTTATGGATGTTATGACATTCGATGTGACATTCTGCTGAATCTGTTTGTTCTGAGATTTTTGAAGTTTGTTGAGTGCTAAATATTGTTTTTTTATTAGAAAGCATGCTCACGTGGCTGCTAGGTTAATCTTAATTAAACCTAAATTGGTTGTTGAAAAGACTATGTTTTTAGGATTAAATTAAGTGAACCCTAGCTATCTTTATGGAAGCCCCAAGTTTGGATTGCTTCTATAAAAGGAAAAGAACCCTTACAACTATGTTGCGCCCTTTGAATGTATTGAAGAGATAGCAGCTTATGTTTGTGTACTGTTAGGATTTGTAACAGTTGGTATTGTGTAATTCTAGTTTCTCTTGTGAACCAAGCAACTATCAATTGATAAGTGCATTGGACTAGGATTTGCTGTAAGGGTAGTTTATCACTCAAAGCTTTAAAGCATGAGTGTTTGTCTCTTGATTGAAGCTTTGAAGCAAGATCAAGATATTTTATTGAAGTGTGTCTTCACAATTCAATTAGTCAATAGGTTGATATCACTGCTGTGATTGAGGGGGAGTGAGTAGGAACTCATATCTAAGTAGGACTTAGGTAAAAGGATCATTGGGTAGTGATTAAGTGAGAAGGCTGTCAACAGGTGTGTTGGCTGTAGGGTCTTCGAATTGATACTGCTAATAGTGAACTTTCTCCCTGGCTTGGTAGCCCCCAGATGTAGGTTTGTTGAACTGAACTGGGTGAACAACTTATTGTGTTCTTTATTGCTTTCTGTATTTACTGTGTGAACTGTTAACATAGTGTCAGATACTGTGTCATAACATTCTCTGTGACATCACGTATCTGCTGCCAGGAATTTCAATGAGGTTGAGTATGCTCAAAAGTTGGAACAATTTGAGCAAGCATGTTTTAATTGTGCGGACTTTGTTGATTATGTGAAAGACACATGGTTGATTCCACATAGACATAGATTCGTTTTAGCATGGATTGATCGAGTACTTTATTTGGGCAACACCACGACTAACCGGTATGTATTTTATTGTTTTTATTATTATATATATATATATTATGCATTAATATTTACAATGTTTTTATATATATTATGAATTAATATTAGGGTTTTTATATATATTACGCATTAATATTTTTATATATATTACGCATAATATTTTTTATATGTATTATGCATTAATATTTGCCTATTTTTACCATGTTATATATTATTATGCATTCATTTTTAGGGTTGAATCCGCTCATTGGAAGCTAAAGCAGATGTTGGGAAATAGTCTCGGTGACATGGTCAAATGTTGGGAAGCTATGAACAACAACCTGAGGATACAAATAGGCAACATTCGTGCTTCGTTACAAAAAAATTTTTATGAAGTTGAGCATGCACATGTTAGTCCATTGTATGGTAACTTGCATAATTTTGTTTCTAGAGCTGCTTTGAGACGCATTGCACAAGAGTTAAAGAGAGTTGATTATGTTGGAATTTCTAGAGAAATATATGGGTGTACTCATAAAACAAATTATGGGTTACCTTATGCTTGTGAGTTAGGTAGATATGTGCTTAGTGGTGTACCTATACCTATTGAGAATGTTCATGATCATTGGAGGAAGTTAAGTATGGAAGGTGAGTTGCAGGCAGAAGGAGAAGATGGGTTGGAGATTGACATGAATAATGTAATGAAAGAAATATGGAGAAAGTATAGATCATCGAATGTTGTTGGGAAAAGAGAATTAAAAAGCAGGTGTAGTGAAATTTCTTACCCCGCAACAACTTCCTTATGTCCACCACCTGAGAAAATAAAAACCAAGGGAGGAGTCAAGAAGAAAGGAAAGAAATCAGTTGGGTATAATGTTTACAGAGACCCTTCACAGCATGAGTATGTCGAACAAGCATCTCAAACTTCACAAAAGCTGTCTCAGAAATCACAATCAAAGAGGGAATCAAAATCTAAAATGCCTGCACAACAAGACTACACTCTTCAGTTTCCAAGTCATATCTGGTCATATATATTTATTATGCATTAATATTTATAGTGTTAATTATTTTAGGTTTATCATTATGTTATGTATTTATAATGCACTAATATTTATAATGTTAATTTCTTAGATCATATATTCAGGAGATTGTGGATGTTGAATCAGATGCTAATTGTGGATTTAGAGTCATTGCATCATTGCATGGGTATAGTCAGGATGGTTGGGCAATGGTTCGTCGAGTGTTGTACATGAAAATAAGGGACAAGAAGAGTTTGTATGAGAAGTTATTCGAAGATAGACTATCAGAAGTGAGAAGTGGGTTGATGATACAGTCCACTAGTAGACAGCCAGAGGAGAAATGATTGACACTACCAAACATGGGTTACTTGATAGCGAACCTCTATAATGTCATTCTTGTTCATTTAGGCAATCCCTGCTTGACATTTTTCCCTATGACATCATCACCTTCACATAACCCTACTATTTGGTGTATAGGTTTAGTTAACGGTAACCATTGAGTTTAGGTAATATATACCTGATAATAGTACTTTCAATTATTATTTACTATACAAAGTGTTGGATTAATTATTTTTTATAGTTTTTTATACTCAGATAAACATGAAAGATGGATTTCCCTTATCCATGGTGCCTATAGATTGGAAGAAGTTTCGTCACCCAGATGCAACTGCATGGATGATATCATTAGCGGGACGTTTGCAACTATGACTACATCTTTCGTCAGTTTTACCTTCTTATGTTCGTTTAGCATAAGCTTATCATAAAATTATATTTTGTGTAATGTAGAACTAAATTGTTATGAAATGTAGCAAAGCATTACAATAACGCACCGACGTTATTTTCATTCATCCAAATATTTGAATGAATCCAATGATAAATTAATGATAACATCACTAAAGAGAAATAACGCGTAAATCCAATTATAACATATATCATAAAAATAAGTCATATAAATATTTGAAGACAAAGACAAATATTTAAAGAGTTACTAAAAATTACATAAATCATAAAATCACTCTTCATTACATAAATGCAACGCGGAAAATAAATCTGCAAACTGCGGATCATCCTCTTCAGCAGCAAATTTTTGTAGGTGACGATGAATTAAAGCGGAGATACGAGCCAACTTAGGATCAGATGGCCCTGCTGTAAACTGAGGAACTGACACCTTTCTTGGTTCATCAACCGACGGTGGTACCAATCGAGAGTGTGGCACCCGATAATACCAGTCCAAATAATTTGCCACAGTCTCAGAGGAAAATGTGACAACTACTGTGTGACCAACTACATCTACAACACTCTAGTCGTAACCAATCTAGTTAACATCCACATCCGCCTCAATAATATCAGTGGGTGGACGTGGTATATACTGAATAAGAACAAACTGACGTAAACATCTGTCAACCAAATATAAAACATAGGTACCTCCCCACAAAAGTCCTCCTCTAAAATAACTAAGCTCGTTGAGTGGACGAAACTACCTATGATCCTCAAATGGATGCCACACCACGTCCATCGGTGTCAATCTATCGAGGATAACTCGCAACGCATCCACCTTCAACGCTCCGTGCTTGTAGGTCCATCTCATTGCTCTTGGCATTCCAACGTTCTCACTTGGATGCCAGTTTTCTGCTACTCTTCCAATTCCAGGAAAATACTCATGGATCCAGCACTGTGTCAATAAAAATTATAAATAAAAGTTTAGTAATATTTTTTACGTTACTAACCAATTAATAATAATTAAAAGACTTAAACGCACTTTTGGTCCCCCTAGTTTAAAAGTCAGGTTTTTGGTCCCTCAAGTTTACCAGAGTTGAGATTTTTGCAGTCCCCCTCCATCTGACTGTGAGTTTGATGACTTGGCAAGGGGATTTTTAGTCATGTCATACATTCTAAAATTAAATAATTTAATATTATTCTAAAAACATTAAAAAAAATTATTTTTATATTAAAAATATATGTTAAATAGGTTATGGCACGTTTTCATCCCCTAATTCTATTTAACATATTTTTTTAATATAAAAAAAAATTAATGTTTTTAGAATAATATCAAATTATTTAATTTTAGGGTGTATGGCATGGCTAAAAATCCCCTTGCTAAGTCATCAAACTCATAACCACATGGAGGGGGACTGCAAAAATCCAAACTCTGGTAAACTTGAGGGACCAAAAACTTGGCTTTTAAACTAGGTGACCTTAAACTTCAGAATTTTGAAACTAGGGGGACCAAAAGTGCATTTAAGCCTAATTAAAAATTATCTAAACAATTAATAATAACATAAATAATAAATGAATTACCTGAAGAAGAGTCAGATAACCAACAAGTTGTTTGGTGTCAAACACACATGCATCTCCAAGTGAATCATAAAGTGTCACCAATGCAGCTTCCCCCCAACTGTATCTTCCAACACCCTCCAAGTCCGCAAAAAGAGATATATATTTTGCTTCGACGAGCGTAAACGTCTTGTTGGAAAAAATGGTACAACCTACTAACATCATCAGGTAAGCCTGGTCGCATATGCCCAGTTATCAACAACTCTATGGGCAACAAATGTATCATACAACCATTCCAGCTTATAGTAGGCACCTCTGTTGTCACGAACTTGAGTCATGGCTTCTCTACGTGACACTCCTAAATACGTCACAGCAAGCTCAGCAGCAACATCTTCAGTGACATGCTGGGGAGTCTAGAAAATACCTCTAATAGGGAGGTGAAGAAGACAAGATACATCATCTAGAGTAATCGTCATCTTACCAAATGACAAGTGAAATGACGATGTCTCAGAATGTCATATCTCTACAAATGCAGTGACCAAATTCGGGTATATCTTTGTCATACTGGATCTTTGCAAATGTGCAAGACCCGAATTTGTCACCCACCTTTCTATCTCTCTAGGCAGTTGTAAGGGAACCCATTCCTTGAGTTTTTTGTTGTGTGCAACACATTTTAATTGTTTTTTAGGTCCTCTTTCCTGAAAAAACGTTGAAAAAAACGTAACATATTAATAAACTATGACAAAAATTAAATTAATTAATTTCACATTAAATTTTCATTTACTTACCTCTCCATACCACAAGTGTCGAGCACAATGTTGCTCGTATCTAAATAATATAGATAAATCCGATGGTCCACCCGAGAATCCCCTAGGCTCCTCCGGAGATGTGACCCGGATCTAGATGCACCATCATTTCTACGAGGGAGGCGTCCGTCAGGGTCTAATCTTCGAGGCATTCTAAAAAAATAATAACATAAAAAATATTTTAAAAAAATAAAAAATAAAAAACTCAAAAAAGGGCAATCCGGAACACTTGCGAAAAGTGTTTCAGAATGTATTTCGGAACACTTAGTAAGAGTGTTTCAGAATGCAGTTTCCAAAACCAGAACACTTTTACAAATTGTTCTGGTGCGTTCTTTGCAAACCGAAACACTTTCTAAAACTGTTCTGAAAAATATTACAACAAATCACCAAAACCGGAATACTTTTGAAAAGTGTTCCGGTTCATATTTTTTCCGGAACGCTTACTTAAACTGTTTCGGTTTGTATTTCTGTAAACTGGAAGACTAGGGAACTCTTCCAGAATGCAAGCTAGTGAGAGAGAATTCGGAACACTTTTGTAACGAAATGTGAAAAGTGAATTTTTTTTTAAATCTTATACTATTTATATGAGGGTATTTTAGTCCAAAAAATACTGTAGTAGGGATACAGATTTAAAAGTGGGGGTACAAAGTACAATTTTCTATGGGCATTGATAGAAACATGGATCCAGAGGCCTTGATATTGGGCGCAAACCAAAGATATGGAGGGTGTACAAAAGAAAGAAAGGAAAAGGAATAGAGAAAAATGACACGTATGATTGATGCATGATGTGCATGGGCGTGTGGCTATATAAGAGGTTATAGTGAGAAAGAAAGGTTAGGCAAGAATTCTGTTAGAATTGTGGGGTCACTGTGAGTGACTTGGAGAGCACTGTGTGCTTGGGAATTGATAGTCTCTCACTATCAGTTTGTTATTTCTATTCCTTGCTAATACTCTTGTAATTGTTTCCTCCATTTTACTAATGTAATTACAAGCATCTCCTTATCATTCTGTCATTATTACTATCGTTCCATCTATTATTCATATTACAACCTATCAATTAGTCTGACCTATCAGATCAACAACCACCATTCTTGACTCAGTAGATGCGACTGTGTTCTCAAATGGGAGACTGAATTGATGCATTGGAAGTTCAGATGGGTGATGTGCAAGCTACATTGCATTCATTAGCTCAATAGATGCAACAACGGAGTTTGATTATGAGTGAATTAAGAAAACAAATCACTCAAAAGGGAGTGAATTTGGGGAGTGAGAACTTAGTGGAAAATTCATCACAAGAGGAATCTCGTCTTTGTGGCAAGAAGGTGAAGTTGCCACTATTTAAAGGTGATGACCCTATGGATTGGATCACACGAGCTGAGATATACTTTGATGTGCAAAACACCACTGATGAAATGCGAGTCAAGCTGACTCGACTGAGCATGGAGGGATCAACCACTCATTGGTTCAATCTCTTAATGGAAACAGAGGATGAATTGTCATGGGAGAAATTGAAGAAGGCGTTGTTTGCGCGATATGGTGGTCGGTGACTCGAAAATCCGTTCGAAGAGCTTTCAAATCTAAAACAGAATGGGAGTATAAAGGAGTTTGTGGAGGCTTTTGAATTGATATCCTCCCAAGTAGGAAGACTTTTAGAGGAATAATACCTGGGTTATTTTATGAGTGGGTTAAAACTCTAGATTCGGAGGAGGGTAAGAACTATAAATCCTCAAAATAGAATACTGATGATGAGGACCGCAAAGGATGTTGAAGAGGAGCTGAGGGAAGACGATGACGATGTTGTGAGAGTGGGTAGTAAAATGGGGGTGCAGGACCGCTTGGGCCGTAACGATTGGGCTGGATCGTTACTTAAAGGCAAAAGCGGGACAAACTCAAAAGACCCATGTAATCCGAAGCGCTCTTTTAAGTTGGGTTGGTCTAACCTGATTTAGAAAGCAGGTTCTAGTGGGTCTAACGCGGTTTCTACAACGTCGTTAGCATCTACAGGGAGGAAAAGTGACAACGTAACTCAATCTGGGTCGCCGGAGAAGTGGAGAGGAGTCTGCAACATCCACAACGAAGAAATGGCTGAGAGAAGGGCCAAGGGCCTTTGTTTCAAATACGGTGGAAAGTACCACCATACCCTTCATAAGTGCCCTGAAAGATCTATGAGGGTGTTGATTTTGGGAGAGGATGAGATGTTGAATGATGAAGGTCAGATAATGGCGATGGAAATGGTGCTCTCAGGCACTAAAGAGGAGGTTGAGGTTGAGTGTAAGTTAATGTGAGTGTTGGGAAGTATGGGAGAACATTGTACGATGAAGGTTGAAGTACAAATTGAAAATGTCGATGTCTTGGTGCTAATTGACAGTGGAGCTAGCCACAAAATTGTTTCTAAGGGAGTTTGTAAAGGTGTTAACATCAAATTGGGCTCAATCATGGTAATGGTCGATGCTATGGCATTTGAATTAGGAGGGTTAGATATGGTGCTAGGTGTATCGTGGTTGAGTACTCTAGGAAAGGTAGTGATGGGTTGGAAATTGTTGACTATGCAATTTTTGTATGTGTAGTTGTGAAAATCGGAGACCAAGCCATTAATTAACTTGAGTCGCAAATAAGCAAGAGTCGCCACCACGCTTTTATTTATCCAAGGGAAAGGGAAAAGTGTGGAAAAAACCCTAAGTATATATGCAATGCAAGAAGTAAGACTAAAAGCAATGCAATAAAGAGATCGGAGGTTCAGGGGTTGATTATACAAAGGAAATGCACTAACACCCTATGTATCTATAGTATCCTATAAGAACCTTTTGGAATATCTATTTTTTGGTTAAAATCAGCTTGCTTGCTAAATGAGTGTGGGGGCACGATTTTGAAAATGCGACGACCTAGTGTCGAAGTTTTGGCTTTAAAGGAGTGTAAGTTTAAAAATTAGGATTCTAAGAGATCTAATATGAAGTTAAATAAAAATTAAAAATGTATGGGGAAATTCACACGATTTGTATAAAAGGCATTCGATGACATGAAGTCAACGATTTAATTTTTTCCCTTGGAATTGAAACACAAGTAAAGATTAAGCACAAAGTATAGCAGATATCAAGTGAATAATCATACAAGTGTAAAAAACATTAGATGAACCCAAGGTATTAGACAAAACTCAAAGCATCAAATGATCAAGGTATCGAATAAGAACTCATGCATTAGATGAAAAGCCAAACAAACATATAAACCCAGAGATAACATAGAAAAACAACTCAAAGTCTCAGAAGAAATAAGAAAAATCAAATTCATACAAATGTACAAGAAGATTCGAAGAGATAATAAGTGATTCATGCAAGGTTAGTTCTAAAAGCTAAATAAAAAGAAATCTTTTTGATCATTTTGAATATTATAAATAAAGGACTTAAAAGCCTAAGCATAAATCTAAACATGCATTTTTTTTTTAATGAGAATATCCTAAAATAGAAGAGAAGTTGTAAATGCATATTTAAACATATATTTTTGTTCTTTTAATAAAAGTATCTTAGAGAAATAAAACAATTAAATCTAAAATATTTTTTTGAAGTTTTTATATATACTTTGAAAATGAATCAACTAAAAGGAATACTTAATTATAAATATTTTTTTAAAATATTTTTTAGAATGTTTTATAAAAAAGAAAAGAGTATGTTTTCATGACCCAATAACCAACACACCTCCCAACTTGAATTATTATTAATTTAAGAAAAGTAAAATAAGAAAACAAAACTAGGGAGATACGCTCCACTCTTTTCTCTAATCCTTTGGCTTTTTATTTTTAAGAGCATTAAACATTATTAAAAGGCACCATTTAGTAATAAAAACATAATAATTAATAATGATAACTTTGAAAATATTGGATGCACTAACAACATGTATATATTGATTAAATCATATTGCATCCAATAAAAAGTTATTTTTGACTTTTTCAAAATTAAACTAAAACCAAATGAAGTAAAGGTATGTGGCATAGAAAAGAAAAATTAAATAAAAAAAAAAATAGAGACAAACGTGATCAACATTTCTCTCTCATCCTCATTGATTCACCTCTTTTACACTTTCTTCAGCTTTTACGCCATAACCATTTTTCACATCAATCTCAACACCGCGATGTTCCAAACGTAACACCGACATGAACCTGAAAAATAAACCAAACAACACCAAAACAGAACTAACAGAAAAAACGGTGCAAAGGAGTTGTTCTTTTTGGTGTTTTTTTGTGAGTTTTCTACTCCATTTTCTCTCTATTTTTCTCTGTATCTTTCTCCTCCTTTTCACTTGTGATCAACTGTTGTTATATAGACATGAAGCTTCACATTTGAGAAGGAAAGAAAGACCCGTTGGAACTTGAATGACAAAGAAATCCATGCACTTTCTTATTAGCTTTTGTGCTTGTCTATTTGGGTGTATATCTTGGCATCTTTTGGATTAATCCATTTGGTTGCTTATGCATGACAAGTTTGTAGCAGAATGGGCAGCAAAGATGCAAATTTTTTGACACTTGTGTTGTGGTCTCCAATGTTGCTCTTTTGTTTTTTTATTTATTTTTATTTTATAACAAGACAAACTGAAATACTAATAATAATAATCATAATAACAATAATAATAATATATTATTTATTATTAATATTAATAACAACTAAATAAATAAACTAAAAATACAAAATAAAGATTGTTAGTAACATTAAAACAATATTAATAGAACATTAAATAAATAAATAAAAGAAATTGACATGAAATCAAACTTAATATTTTTACTTTTTTTGAATTAAAATAAATAAAAAATAAAAATGTAACTAAAATAAACTTATATTCTAAAAAAATGCAAATGAAAAGAACTTTTTTTTTTTTGTTGAGATTTTTGACTAAAGATGATGCAACAACATAAATTAAAATGAAACTAACAAAGACTATAATTTTTTGGATATTTTGAATGAAGAGATAAAAATTATAAAAGTAATATGATGCTAAGTACATTTTCTCATGAATCAAAACACAATCGAAATTAAATTTCGTCAAAATTGACAAAAACTTCTAACATTTCTATTTTATCGTGGCTTTTCAAAGCATAATCAACTGTTGACTTGTAATTTTTTTTTGTAAATGACGTCAAACAGAACCTTAGGTAAAAAGAACCGCTTAAAAAAATTGAAATTTGAAGAAGTGATGAATATTTGAAATTTGACTCGAGAATTGGCATAAACAGGTCAAACTACTCGTGAACACTTGTTATGTGATGATGCAAATGGAGGGTGGGATCTCAGGTCAAAAATTGGGGAATGACAGTATGGTAGTCAAATGGTGAGACTACAAGGCCAAAGAAACATACAAGAGAAGTAGGGATACTTGAATACATTCCTTGAAGACAAACAAAGGAGGATTGAGTCAGATAGGTGGGGGTCTCAACTCCAACAATCAGAAGGCAATCAAGTTTTAGTGCCCCCAGATTTAGATGACATCTTAAAAAAATTCATGAAGTTTTCAAAGATCAGATTCAATTGCCATCAGAGAGGAGTCAAGTGTGTTAGTGTTTTAAGTTGGCATCAATTTTGGTAAAACTAGGCTTTAGAAATGTCATGATAGATGTCATTGACATTCAGAGATTGAAGATAAATCCTACTGGACAAGGATGGTAAAAGTACATTTCAGGCGGGAAGCTAAAGTTGCTGGAAGTGCAGAATCGATGTCATAACAAATGTTATGACATTCGATGTGACATTCATTACTGCGAATCGATTTTCTGAGATTTTTCAGGAAGTTTGTTGAGCATTTTATTTATGTTTTTCTGTTATTAGAAAGCATGCTCACGTGGCTGCTAGGTTAATCTTAATTAAACCTAAATTGGTTGTTGAACAAACCATGTTTTTAGGAGAAATTAAGTAAACCTAGCTATCTTTATGGAAGCCCAAACGAAGATTCAGGATCGCTTCTATATAAAGAATTCAACCCTTACTCTACCACGCCTCAGTTTTATTGAAGACATTGCAGCTCTTATTTGTGTCGTTAGGTTTAATGTGATTGTGTTTGTGTCTTGTTAAAGGTTTTATGTTGGTCTTTGTAATTCTAGTTTCTCTTGTGAGCCAAGCAACTATCAATTGATAAGTGCATTGGACTAGGATTTATTGTAAGGGTAGTTTATCACTCAAAGCTTTGAAGCACGAGTGTTTGTCTCTTGATTGTAAGCTTTGAGCGAGATCAAGATAGTGTATTGAAGTGTGTCTTCACAATTCAATTAAACAATAGGTTGATATCACTGCGGTGATTGAGGGGAGTGAGGAACTCGGATCTAAGTAGGACTTAGGTTGAAGTGTCATTGGGTAGTGATTAAGTGAGGAGTTGTAAGCGGGTGAGTTTAACTCGAATTGATACTACTAATAGTGAATTTCCTCCACGGCTTGGTAGCCTCCGACGTAGGTT
This sequence comes from Vicia sativa, assembly GCA_021764765.1. Classification (NCBI taxonomy): domain Eukaryota; kingdom Viridiplantae; phylum Streptophyta; class Magnoliopsida; order Fabales; family Fabaceae; genus Vicia; species Vicia sativa. The sequence goes on along the minus strand of CM038792.1, from coordinate 115,546,871 downwards.
TGTTAGAACCGAATGGGTGAACAACTTATTGTGTTATTTATGCTTTCTATATTTCTGTGAATTGTCAAAGCGATGTCGAATCTTGTGTCATAACATTCTCTGTGACATTAAGTATCCGCTGCCGTGAATTTCAATTGGTATCGAGCGGGCACCGCTTGTTATTTCGGTGAGATCTAGGGATTATAGTTTCGGCTTAATGGATAAGGAAGCGAGTTTGGAGGTAGACCATCTATTCGGATGGGTCTAATTATGAGTCTTGGAAGCCTCGTATGGTTGCCTTCTTAAGATCGGTGGATATCAAGGCTTGGAGAGCCGATAAAGGATGGAAACATCCAACCAAGGTTGAGAAAGATGGGACTACTTGTCTTGAAACACGAGGAAGAATGGAGCAAAGAGGAAGAGGAGCTTGCCAGGGAATTCTAAAGCAGAATGCTTTATTTAATGGTATTGTGAAACATCTTGATTGGTTCATCAATGTGAACTGGCCAAGGATGTTTGGGACACCCTCAAAACCACTCATGAGGAACATCCAAGGTGAAGATGTCAAGACTTGATGCTCACTACCAAATTTGAGAATTTGAAGATGAAGGAAGATGAGACTATTCATGAGTTTCACATGAATGTTTTGAGATTGCCAATGCCTCGGGAGCTCTTGGTGAAAAGATGTCGAGGAGAAGCTAGTGAGGAAAATTCTCGGATCCTTGCCTAAAAGATTTGCAATGAAAGTAGCGCAATAGAGGAGGCAGGACATCGCACCAAGTTGAAGAGCTTATTGGATCTCTTATGACTTTTGAGATGGGAATCGGTGAATTGGCAGAATAACAAAAGCATAGCACTTGTATCCAATCAAGAAGGATGCAAGGTGGAAGATGAGGAGAAGATATCGAAGCTATAGCTATGCTTGGAAGACAGTTCAACAAACTCATCAAGAGGATTGATCCAAAGTCAAGGTCAAATGTCAAGGACATTCCATCGACATCAAGATCTTATGACTCAGCAGAAGATCCAAGTCAAGAAAAGGAAGTCAAACCGGAGGGTCCAATGTCATGAATGTGAAGGATATGGACATATTAGAGCTGAATGTCCCACCTTTCTTAAGAAACAAAAGAAAGGAATGGCTGTCACTTGGTCTGATGGTGATTCAGGAAGTGAATCAGAGGAAGAAGGTGCCAAACTTATCACTGATCTCACTGGAGTGTACAATTCTGATATGGATTCTAGTGATGAGGAAGCAACATTTGAAGAGCTTGCTGAGACCTACAGGAAGCTGTGTGTGAAAAGTGGTGAAGTGTGTAAGCAGAATGAGGATCAGAAAAAGCTGATTGAGAAGTTGGAAGCTGAGAATGTGAAGTTGGAGGCTGAGAAAAAGGAAAACACAGCCACTATAACTCTCCTCAACAGTGATATGGTCATGTTGAACTCCAAACTTGATCAGATGTATAAGTCTGTCAAAATGCTAACATCTAGTACTGAAAAATTGGATGAAATTCTTCAGCTTGGACAAAATGCAGGAAATAAGCATGGTCTAGGGTATGTGGCTGAAAAGAAACCTGTTGGTGACACTAAGAAGAATAGACATGGGAGAACAATGTCAAAACAGTTGTCACAGCATAAACCAGGAAATGTGTCTGGGACAGGATATGTGGCTACAAAGAGATTTGCCAATAACCAGGAGAGGAACAAGCCTGGGAAGTCAAAGGCAAAGAGGATGTCATACCACAGGCAGAAATAGGTCAGCTCGGTATGAGGAGGCTAAGAAATTTGTTTATCACAAAAAGAAAAACAGACCTAATGAACCAATGTCAAAGCAGATGTCACAACATTGGGGTCAACATCAAAATCATAGAAAACTGATCCAAAAGTTTCAAAGATGGAGATGTTATTATTGTGGAAGGTTTGGTCACATAAAGTCCACCTGCTATAGGCTACATGGGTATCCTAATCAAGTTCCTTATGTGAAGCCTAAGTCCAACAAGGCATCATACACTCACCAGTGGAAGAAGAAGAAGACTACAGCTCTGATAGCACAAACTTCTCTTAGAGTATCTCCCAAGGAAGATTGGTATTTTGACAGTGGGTGCTCCAAGCATATGACTGGAGACAGAAATCTTCTCAATGATGTTAAGCCTCATTCTACCAGCTTTGTTACCTTTGGAGATGGAGCTAAAGGAGAAATCAAAGGTGTTGGAAACTCAAACTGGTATGGAGTTCCAAACCTGAATGGAGTACTGCTGGTAAAAGGTTTGACTGCAAATCTCATTAGCATAAGTCAGCTATGTGATATGGGATTCATAGTCAACTTCACTAAGACTGAATGTCTTGTGACCAATGATGATCAAGTAGTGATTATGAGAGGTGTCAGATCAAAGGACAACTGCTACTTATGGGAGTCTGAGAACCTCACTCTGCCATCTATGTGCTCTACAGACAAAGATGAAGAGAAAGTGAAGTTGGGGCAACAAGAATCAGATCAGCCACACCTCAGAGGAATGAAAAGGGTCAGTTTCCTAGAGGGAGTCAGAAGATTACCAAGAATCCATATGGGAAAAGGGAAGATCTATGGTAATTGTAAGGGTGGACAGGAAATCAGAATGTCTCACTCAATGTCCAGACATTTGATCACTCCTGAAGTACTGAAGCAAAGTACTAGGTTCTGGCATGAGAGGTTGACCAAGTGTCTTACTGTCAAATGTTACAGGAGAAAAGTCTTGGATAATATCCTCTTTGGCAGAGGAGGAAATATTATGGTGGCTTCAATCTATGGTAATCACTTGGAATCTGAAGAAGTCTCAGATAGATTGATGGATGACTCAACACTTCTTTCACAGAACAAGGGTGCAAAGAAATGTGTCAAGAAGCTTGGAATGATGAATGGCAGCATCACCAGGACTATTGCCCCTCCACACTGGAAGCTGTCCAAGAGATCAATTGGAAAAAGTATTGATCAAAGCTTGTATAAATGTCACTGTGATGGATGTTCACTCTTGAGAAGTAATCTCATTCCTTGGATCAGCAAGAAGCAAAAGTGTGGTCCTATACAATGTTGTTGAACTCACAATAGTGATAACAATTGTTCTAGGGTGGTCGGATGAAGCGATCTTGACTAAGTATAATGTCACGCAGAATGTCATGACATTGTCCTCTGACACTTCTACAAAAGTACTTGAGGATAGTCAGTTTAAGTCTTTAAGGGACAAATTGGGTATTTATCTACATAAGAAGTTGTAGCAATTAACTGAGCCTACAACAAGGGATGAATTGGACTTGATATTTCAATTACCCATAAGTGGGGCATTTAGGTACTTTCATCCCCATTTTAAAAAGTACAAGAATAGGAAGAGACATCCTTATATAAGAGTTTCTCCATTTGAAGGTTGCATCACTCTTACTTCCTCTAAAAGAAACTCTAAAACCCCTTGCCAATTTCGCTCTCATTCCCACAACAACCATCAGCGAAAAATGTCTTCATCCTCCTCATCATCTCAACAATCAGGATCTTCATCTCCTTCCATGAATGAAGATAGGTCAAAGACTGAAGCCATGCAAGCTGAAGCATTGTGATTACTCACTAGCACCATGGCAACTGACCCAGAAAGAGTCAAGAAGCTACGCACAAGAAATGCAAGAAGGGCACAGGCATCCCCTTCTGGTAAGACTTCTATTCCATCATCCTCCTCTCCTGGGACTAGGTCAGTGCATGTGGCCATAGCTAGGATAGTGTCTGATATCCTAAGCGGAACAAATCTGCACAGGATCTCGGTTCCCTAAATCATAAGTCGCCATCCTAGCTTGGTTGATCCGAATGTCAATGAGAATGTCAAGACATCGGTGATGATGTGGACTCTCTGTCAAAGTTGATGTTAATCCTTACCTCGGTTCACGAAAGGTGTCAAGATGATAATGAAATGGAATCTCCGTTGATAATGTGAATGAGATCACGATGAGATTCTTGAAAATCTCGGATCATTGTACCGATAACTCTTCGTTGTCTCTGCGATAACATATCGATAGCATTCTTGAAGATACTCACGAGAGGAACACCAATCGAATATGGTTTCTCATATCATCGGTCTAGATGAGGATTTTTCGATAATGACCTCATAGCCAAGGTTAATCCAAGCATTGCTAGAAGGGTAATGAGCAGGAAAGGGAAGAAAAGTGCTGCTCAAAGCTCATTCATGAGAAGAAAGCGAAGTTGGTTGCAAGACTCCTAGGTGAGAGGAAGGCTGTGGAAAAATCGGAAAAGCAACAAGGTGGAACTTCCAAAGGGAAGGGTAAAGTAAGGAATCTTGGTGATTCTCCTAAAGCAAAGAGCACCTCAATTGTGAGGAAAAGAAAAGCACTGAGCCCTACGATCGGGATGACTCGACTTTGATGTTAGAGAATGTCCGTGACATCCAGTCAAAGAAGGTTGTCTCTTGGGAAAATTCCATAGTTCTGAAGTACCAATTGACAACATTTCCTTTCACCACGAAAATGCTAATAGGTGGAAATATGTGAGCTTGAAAAGAATAGCACTTGAAAGGAGCGCACAAAGATGCCCTTGAATGCAAAGAGGTGATTGACCGATCAAGGAAGCTGGGTTGATGAAGCTGTGGTGAAGTTCTCAAAGCTATTATGAAGGTCAGTGAAGGAGTTTATTGTGAACTGTCACATGGTTGTCTTGATGGAAGATCAGTGATTTTAAACTGTGTTTGTCGAGGAAGAAAAGTGAAGTTCTCCTCAAGTATAATCAACAAGTACTTAGGGAGATCGGATGAGGCTCAACTCGAGCTTGAAGAAGCCGACAATCAAGTATGTCAGTCAATCAACATAGCGGGTAAAACATTGGCCATTGAAGGGAAAGCTTTCTGCTAGCAAATTAAGTGTCAAATTTGCTATTCTTCACAAGATTGGTGCAGCCAACTGGGTTCCCACGAATCACAAGTCAACCATCTCCATTGGTGGGAGGTTCATCTTTGTTGTTGGAACAAAAGCAAAGTTTGACTATGGAAGCTACATTTTTGATCAGATTCTTAAACATGCTGACAATTATGCTATAAAAGGACCAATAGCATTTCCCTCCCTCTTGTGTGGTATTATAACTGATCAATACCCTGATATACTGGTTGATAGAGATTCAGTATGTAAAAGAGCTCCTGCTCTTGACTTCCACTACAAGCTATTTCAAGGGAAGCATGTTCCTGACATTGTCATGACATCAGCTGAGACATCTAATGTCAAAGCCAATTCTCAGAAGGCAGATGTCATAGCTGTGCTAAAGGAGACCTGTAGAGAACTTGAAGCAAGGAAGCAGACCCTTGAAGCACTGATCTCCACCCTTGAAAAAGACTCAGAAGTTGAGGAAGAAAGGCTTAATGGTGACACCCCTGCTGATAATATGGAAGAAGATGCTGAGGCTGATCAAGAAGTAGCTGTCAAAGAAGGCTCTGAAGATGTGTCCTTTCACAGTGCCTCCTCAGGAGAAGAGAGCACCTAAGCTGCTGCTGGCCCTTTATGTTCCCTGATTGTTTTGTTCTCTGTCAACTTTTTTCATTTTTTTTCCAATTTTGTTTGGATATTGTTTTTTGTTGACAAATTTGTAAGGCCTTGTGAGATGTACCCCTAACAATATTGGTACTTTCTTTAATTTTTATGCTTGCATGCTTGAGGCAATTGTATGGTTTCCTTTGGCCCTTTATGGCTAAAAAGGGGGAGAAGAAATACTGTGGGAAGTATTAATGTTTGGGAAACTGTATGAGGGGGGAATTGTATGGCCAGTTTAAAATTTTGTGGGCAATTGTATGTGGGGCAGCTGTGGGCAATTATGGGATCTTTGTATGGGTAGAATTTATCTTCTCTTAATTCTAGTTACTTGAAGCTTAGGAAAGCTTAGGAAAACTTAGAACTAGGTAATAGTCTTCTGCTGCATTTGTACTCTAATAGGTCAATTTGTTTTAGCCAAAAATGTGCCAAAGGGGGAGTTTGTTAGTGTTTTAAGTTGGCATCAATTTTGGTAAAACTAGGCTTTAGAAATGTCATGATAGATGTCATTGACATTCGAGATTGAAGATAAATCCTCTTGGACAAGGATGGTAAAAGTACATTAACGGGAAGCTAAAGCTGTCTTGGAAATTCTAAATCGATGTCATAACAAATGTTATGACATTCAGTGACATTCTGCTGAATCGTTTTCTGAGATTTTTCGAAGTTTGTTGAGCATTTTATTTATGTTTTTCTGTTATTAGAAAGCATGCTCACGTGGCTGCTAGGTTAATCTTAATTAAACCTAAATTGGTTGTTGAACAAACCATGTTTTTAGGAGAGAATTAAGTAAACCCTAGCTATCTTTATGGAAGCCCAAAGCGAAGATTCGTGGATCGCTTCTATATAAAGAATTCAACCCTTACTCTCACCACGCCTCCATTTTATTGAAGACATTGCAGGCTCTTATTTGTGTCTTGTTAGGTTTAGTATGATTGTGTTTGTGTCTTGTTAAAGGTTTTATATTGGTCTTTGTAATTCTAGTTTCTCTTGTGAGCAAGCAACTATCAATTGATAAGTGCATTGGACTAGGATTTATTGTAAGGTAGTTTATCACTCAAAGCTTTGAAGCACGAGTGTTTGTCTCTTGATTGTAAGCTTTGAAGCGAGAACAAGATAGTGTATTGAAGTGTGTCTTCACAATTCAATTAAACAATAGGTTGATATCACTGCGGTGATTGAGGGAGAGTGAGTAGGAACTCAGATCTAAGTAGGACTTAGGTTGAAGTGTCATTGGGTAGTGATTAAGTGAGGAGTTGTAAACGGGTGAGTTTAACTCTGAATTGATACTACTAATAGTGAATTTCCTCCACGGCTTGGTAGCCTCAGGACGTAGGTTTGTTAGAACCGGCGGGTGAACAACTTATTGTGTTATTTACTGCTTTCTATATTTACTTTGTGAATTGTCAAAGCAGTGTCAGATACTGTGTCATAACATTCTCTGTGACATTAAGTATCTGCTGCCAGGAATTTCAAAGTGCATCAAAATAAATTGTTTCCAAACCATGGTACCATTAGTGTGAGACCCTACATGTACCCTCATCACCAGAAGGAAGAAATTAAGAAACAAGTGATTGAATTGATGAAGGCAAGTGTGATTAGACCTAGCATGAGTGCTTACTCAAGCCCTATGATTTTGGTCAAGAGAAAAGACAAGAGTTGGAGGATGTGTGTGGATTATAGGGCCATCAATAAAGATACAATTCCAGATAAGTATCTTATTCCCATAGTAGATGAACTATATGGTGCAACTATATTTTCAAAAATTGATCTCAAGTTGGGTTATCACCAGATTAGGGTGCATAAAGACGACATTCACAAAACAACTTTTAGAACTCATAATGGTCACTATGCGTATCTTGTTATGCCCTTTGGGTTGATGAATGCCCAACCACTTTTCAAGCCACTATGAATGATGTTTTTAGACCATTTTTGGGGAAATTTGTGTTGGTTTTTTGATGATATTTTAGTGTATAGCAGAGACATTCAAGAACATCAAGATCATTTAACTTTACTCTCTAAGCCATGTATAATAAAATCTTCTCCTCTTTCATTCCACAGCTTTCTCAGTGTAAGAGATGAAGATGTATATTCATCTCTAATATGGTATCATTCGCCATACGATCTATTGTTCTTCCCTCTACAAATGTTTTTCACTCTTCCTCATCGCTCTCTTCTCGTTCTTGATACGTTGCATTCTTTCTCAAAGCTTCAAGTGCAACAATGGAATCTGGTGATAATCAAGAACCAGAGATCAAAGGAAGTGCATAGACGTATGATGTTTCTACCGTATTCTCCTCCTCCAAAGGCAACATTGTGTTTGGTCTGAAACTATCAATAAAGCTTCAGGACAACAACTATTTGTTATGGAATCAGCAGGTCGAAGGTATAACTCTCACACAGAAGATGAACAAGATGATTATTAATCTGCAGATTTTGTCGAAGTTCAAGACTGCGCAAGATCGCCTTGAAGGTACGATTTTTGACGAGTATGAATCGTGGATTGTCCAAGATCAAGCATTGCTTATTTGGCTACTATCCACAATCTTTGAATTCTTTTTTCCTAGAGTTGTTGCTTGCAAACATGCCTTTGAAGTATAGGATAAAATCCACCAATATTTCAATGTTCAGATGAAGGCTTACGTTCTCCAGCTTCATGTTGAACTAAAATCCACCAAGAAAGGAAACGAAACAATCACTGAATTGGTTCTTCGTGTCAAAGCGATTGTGAATTCTCTCCTTGTAGTTGGTGATTCAATTTCAGAACAGGATAAGATAGATTCGACTCTTTAGGGACTTCCGGAGGAATACAATCCCTTTGTGATGCAAATGTATGGTAGTCCAATTACTCTCAACTTGTGTGATGTTGAAGCACTGTTGTATGTGCAGGAAGCTCAACTTGAGAAGTTTCGCCAAGAATTGACTGTGGCTAACTTTGCTGCTAACATTGCACATGAAAATAAAAAATCTCAGGGCTCTAGAGAAGCCTTCTCAGGATATAGAGGAAGAGTTAATCGTGCATCCCGTGGATGAGGCTGTGGCAAAGGAAGACAAACCACCAGCAATTGTCCTACATGCCAACTCTGTGGAAAATATGGACATGCTTTTGCTACATGCTGGCAGAAGCTCGATGAGAATTATGCTCTACCTGATTCTTCCATCACTCAATCTAATTCTGCAAACAAAGCTATTGATAGTTAAAAGGCTACAGAAGATACTGCTCAAAGCAATCAAGCCATAGCTATGATGGCCACTTAAAAACATGGATCTACTTATACACATGAATATTCTCTCCCGGATGAACTTGAATCTCAGTCTTGGTTCCCTGGCTCAAGTTCCACTCACCACCTCACCCCTTATTGCATAATGCAAAGCCTTACCTTGGGTCCTATAAAGTCTATGTTGGTAATGGTCAAACCCTGCCTATACAGTCTATAGGATATGTTCATCTTTATTCCAAAATCTTGCCTAAATTCAGTTTAAAAATATCTGGTGTCCTTCATCTTCCCTCCATTACTAGAAATTTGCTATTTGTGTCAAATTTTCTAGTGATAATCACGTGTATTTGAATTTATTCTTGATAAGTGCTACATCAAATCTCAGGCTTCTAAGAATATCCTGCTTGAAGGGACACTTGATGGAAACAGATTATATCGACTTTCGCAACAATCCTTGGACTACACCAGTTCTTCTAAAGTGGACACCAATTTGCATTCAATTCCTGTTATTATTAGCTTTGTAGCTTCTAAGTCTAATTCACATAGCAATAATAAATGCACTACTGGTGAACTGTGGTACCATAGGATGGGCCATGCAAATTTCAATTCAGTTTCTCAAATTCTAAAGCTTTGTAATATTCCTATTTCTAATAAACAAAGTACTTACTTTTGTAAATCTTGCCATATTGGTAAAGCTCATAAGATTCATGCTCCCTTAACTAATATTGTGTACCATAATGCTTTTGACATTGTATATACTGATTTGTGGGGTTCTTCTCCTTCTTTATCTAGTGTTGGCTATAGGTATTACATAGCCTTTGTTGATGGTCATACTAGGTACACCTGGATATACTTTTTAAAACAAAAGTCTGAAGCTCTTCTTGCCTTTAAATTGTTTCATAAATTTGTGCAAACTCAATTTCAGACAACCATTAAAAAATTTTAATCTAATTTTGGTGGTGAATATAGGCCATTTACCAAATTTCTCACAAATTTAGGAATACAACATAGGTTGACTTGTGCTCATACCTCTCACTAAAATGGGTTTGTCGAAAGGAAACATAGGTCTATTGTTGAAACAGGTCTCACTTTGCTATCTCATGTTGATATTCCTCTTCTTTGTTGGGACCATAGCTTTGCTACTGATGTACATCTTATTAACATGCTTCCCACAAAACCCTTAACCATATCCACTTCTCCTTGTCATGCCCTTTATGGCCATCATCCTGATTACAAGTCCCTAAGAGTCTTTGGTAGCTTGTGTTTTCTTTTGTTAAGACCATTCAACCAACATAAATTACAATTGAGAAGTAGAGAATGCGTCTATCTTGGAATCTCATCTCACCACAAAGGCTTTAAGTGTCTAAGTCCTGATGGGAAAATATATATCTCTAAATATGTCACCTTTAATGAGGAAAATTTTCCTTTTTCCACCTTGTATCCTAATTAGAGTCTGTCTCCAAATTCCTCTCAAGGAAATGTTAGCTCAGGGTCCATTAAATGCCCAATTATACCATGTGTCAATGTGCCTATGCCTACTATTGTCATCCAACCTATTACACATAGCCCATCTCTAGATGTTACATCTGGTGATATACAACCTGTCTTTGCCCTAGCATCTGAATGTGCAGGTACTTGTGTCAAATCAGCATTCTATGCTTGATAACACTGCAACAGACCCTATTATTGTTACCTTTCCTAATCAGTCTACCTCTGCTCAAAACTTGTCCTTTAATTCTGCACAACATCACCAAGAGTCCAATTCTGCACAACATCACCAAGAGTCCAATGCAGTGTATAATCCTGAGGACAATACTGCTGGTAGAGATACTACCAATACTAACCATGTGGTCACATCTTATAACCCTGAGGGTCTTCACAACATATCTCACAACAATACTTCCTTGAGGTCTAAGGACTTGAGTACATATTCTCCATCTCCTATAATTTTTTACTCTTTCCATATCTCCTCACCCACATCTCCAAATAAGGTCAAATCTCCCAATCTATCCTTTTGCTAAATGAGATAACTATTTCTTCTTGTGTTCATATCTCAAACTCTTCTCAATCTCCATCTATTAAGGGTCTTCATCCTGTTGTGTTGTTGCACCCCAAAATTTACCCTATTGATTTAGGCTTATGTTTCATCATAAACATCATATTGCATTGCATTCACATCTCATGATAGGACCCAAGCCCTAGGGGGTTCTCAAGTCTTCTACAAGCTAAGGAGGTTGATTGTGTTTGCATGTCCTTCTGAGGAGATCTCAAGTTTCCATATTTGTGGATCTTTCAAGTCATTATAATGTATTATGCCTCAAGACATTCCATTTGTCTCATTGATCCCATAGGAATTGAAGTTTTGAAGAGAATTGGTGAGAAATTCATTCGTGGCATTCATCTGATGAAATTAGGGTTTTGGTCATCCGTGGAGTTTGAAGCTTGGATGAGTCATTTTCTTGGAGTATTATCTTCTTATTATCATTTGAATCATCATGGTTCAAAGGATTGCTCAACACATTCAGAAGGTTTGAGGTTTTGAAGCTTGATTGGTCACCTCCTAACACATGGAGCAAAATTAGGGTTTTGAGTGAAATCAGGATTTCTTCAGATTCTTCATTCAAACTTGATTTCACTTGTTTCTATATGTTGATGGACATCTATGGTTGAAATATTGAGGCTCAATTTGGAGTGGAAGCAAGTCAATTGATCACAAGGGGCAAAATGGTCAAAATCAGTCAAAATCAGAAGTTGACCAAGTGAAATTTTGGTCAACCATCATTTCAAAGATCACATTTTCATTTTTATGACCAAATTCATCATTAAATCAAGAAAATTGAAGAAATTGGAGTTAACTTGTTTTTGAAGTAATTGGAAGTTTGAAATTTTTTCTAAGTGTCCACCCTATGGAACTTTGACACCTCATAACTCTCTCAATTTTTATCCAATGATTGCATGTCATACATTTATGAAAAGCTTGGAAAAAATCCTACAAGATTTCCAATGTGTAAAATTTCTCAAAAATGCACCATTTGAGAGATATTTGAGTTAGAAGTTTTGTGCACAAAAATTGACCAAGGCTGGGCAAGCATGCACGTTTCTGGGCATTTCTTTGAGTCATTTCCACAAACAGGTGGTGGGCATAATGTTGAAGCTTATATCTTTTGATTGGAATGGAATTTTTGAAAATCACTTCGTGCATTTTAAAGTATGCCATGAGAGCTTTAAATGGAACTTTGAATCATGTCATTTGGTGCAAAATTGATCAAGATACAAGGCTCACAAGTTGAGGCCATGAAGCTGAAACCATGCATGCCCATGCAAGCCAAGAACGCGCACGTGCCCAGATTTCGTGCCCAGATTGTGCAATCCTTGTGCATAACTTTGAAGAACCATATCTCACTCATTTTTTTTATCCATTTTGAGTGAACCAAAGCTTGTTTTGATCCTCATGCTATGAATTATTGATATGTATCAAGAGGCCAAAGAATGCCCAAGCCATTTGTGAGAAATCTGATGGAGAAAAGTGATACAAAGCTGATTTTTTGAGCAGTTTGGTTTTGTGTATTTTGTAAGTTGTTTGTGCAAGTTTGTTCAATACATTAAGCCAGGAATCGAAGCAAGCTGCCAGCACACATTCCTTGCCATAAAAAGCCCAGCATATTTGAGCACATTTTGCTCACACACATTTCATGCATTCTTGGATTTTTCTCATTTTTAGCAAGCTGGAGGATTCCATCACGTGAGCTGAGTATGCACTCATATTCCAGCTCACCAAAACGCAAGCAAGCAAGCATAAACAAGAGCAAAACGCAAGCCATGCCAAAGGTGCCATTTTTATCACATTTTTGCAAATAACAGATTTTTGGAGCAAAGAACAAGCTACCCTCATGATTTTGCACAAAATATAAAAAGGAAGCTTCCCCAAATGCAAGAAGACTCTCTCTCTCTCTCTCGTTTTCAGATCCCAAATTGCTCTGCATTTTCTCAAATTTTCACAAACTTTGAAGTTGCTACAAACTGAATTTGAAGTTGATTTTCTTGATTATTATCAATCCATTGAAGATCTAAGAGCAAGATTCAAGTGTTTCCTCTTCAAATCCAGAGGCATATTTGGATTTATTTTCCAAATCAAGAGGTATGATTCAAATCTCAAATCTAGAATTCTAGCTTGTATTTGATGAAATGGATGATTTGTATGTGTGGTTAGCTGGCCAAACACTAGGTTTGATGTATAATTTCAACTGTTTGTGAAGCATATTGCATAGCATGAAGTTCTGAAAATCCAGATTTATGATGATTTTTGTGATTTTCGTGCTCAGATTTCTTGATGTGTGATGAATCATTTGATGTTTTAGAAGTTGCATGTTGTAGTTTGCCATGAGATCTTTATTTTGAGCTTTGAATCACTTAATTTGATTGAGAAATGAGTGAGATACGCGTGCTGAAAGTTGCTTGCATGAAACTGGAAAAAAATGTGTTAGGGCATGGCTAGAGGTTGAACACGATGAGGTGGCGAGATCTGAGTGGTCCATGCATATTTTTGAATTTTCATTTTATTCTTTCATAATTAGTATTTTGCATTCAAAAATCATCCAAAAATTCCAAAAAAAAATGTCATAGGCTTAAAATGATTTTAAATATTTTGTGGAATTTTTTCCAAATTTTTAAAAATGTTTTGATCATTTAAATAAATTCTGACTTTAATTAATTGCATTTTCATTGAAAAATTCTCAAAAAAAATACTTTCCAATGTTTAAAAATTCCACAAAAAATATTTTAAATCCCTCATAATATTAATTTTGAGTTTCTGAATTTTATTTGATAATTTTTGCATTTTTGCATGATTAAATAAATTCATGCATTTTAATGCATTTCATGCATATTTAAATCATTTTTAAATACTTCCATGTATATGAAAAATGTACAAAAAATATCCTAGTCCATTCAGATCATATATCATGCATCTTTGAATTTTATTTCACCATTATTGTATTTTTTCCCCATTTTTAGACAATTTCATGCATTTTAATGCATTTCATGCATATTTAAATCATTTTAAAATACTTCCATTGCATAAAAAAATACATGAAAAATATCTTGGTCTATTTGAATGATGTCACATGCATTTGTGAATTTTATTTCACTATTTTTACATTTTTCCTATTTTTAGCCATTTCATGCATTTTAATGCATTTCATGCATATTTAAATCATTTTAAAATACTTCCATGCAAAAAAAAAAAATACATGAAAAATATTCTAGCTCATTAATAGCATACTTCATGCATTTCTGATTTTTATTTTACAATTTTGTCATTTTTGCATAATTAAATCAAATTTTGCATTAAATACATGCTTTGCATCATACATTTTGCATTTTATTTGCATTTCCCATTTTTCCTGGAAAAATAAAAATGACAAAAATATTTTTTATCATGTTTAGGGTGTTGAGTCACTGTTTCCAATTTTTATAGATTTTTATTTCTGACTTTTGAATTTTATACCATTTTTTCTTATTATTTGATCATATGAGCATGAATGTTGATAGTATTGATTTGTTAGATTTTGTTTTGACCATTCCATGAATTTTTAATTAGGGCAAGGATATGTCTCTGACTTGTAAGGGATTTGAGCCCCTTCTTTCATTTTTATTTGAATTTTATCCTTCATTTACCTATTTTCATGGAATTTCAAAAGTGAACATACCTTTGCCTAGTGTAATTGGGATCCAACTTCAATTATGAAGCTTGTGGACATGATTTAAGGCTACCCTTGGGTGTGTAATGATCATTTGAGTGCTCTAGTGTTATGTGACATGATTTCATTCATTGAAAATCCCATGTTAAGTCATTAAGTTCTTGCCTTGAGCACAAGACTTCCATGGTTCTTAAAACCCTAGATTGTTGATGCATTGGCTCTTAAACCTTTCTCTTGCATAGTTTGTGTTTCTAATTGATGTTTAGGGGGAATGATAACCTCAAGGATAGTATTTTAAGACTTGAGAGACACTTGACCTCAAGGTATCACCTTGATCTTTATTTAGAAGTTTAATTTTCATATCATTTGTTGCATCCTTGTGCATGGATTGTAAGGTGAGGAATGCATTCATGCAATTCTTTAAGAATTTACTTCCCACTCCCTTATTTCATCCTCATAGAATATTTAGGGCATTTATTCCAGTATGATTGATTCATTTAAGCCCCTAATTTGCTCAAGCACATGCTACTTTTGATTAGTTAAAATATTACCAATTTGTGCTTATGGTTCTACCACTTGTATTGTATGCGTCATGCATGGCTTTAGAGGTCCAATTCCAATTGAGCCTTTGAGTTTTATTTCTGACCTTGTACATTGTGTAGTCCATAACCCAAATGCTCTTTGATTCATTGGCTTGCACTCATTTGTAATGTCATCATGATGACCTAAAAGAGCTAGATTTTCTTTCTTCTTCTTTTTCTATGTTTGGTTGGAACATACCTTGAGGGATTATAGGTTCTTGATTTTTGAGGCATGTCTTCTCAATGGAAATTACCTCAAACTCATGACAAGTATCTTGTGAGGGTTCTATCATCACCCTATGACATACAAGACATCTTTCCCTTCCTACAAATCTTGATCAATGATATTTGATCTAAGATAGGGGTATTTTGCTTTGGATGATTATGTTCATTAAATAGGTGATTTGTTTGTGTATGGAAGCTTTATCTTCTACATTTGGTTGCTCATGAATCATATTTTGAGTTAAAATTATTACACAAGTCACACATAGTTTTAATTTTCAAATAAAAACCTCTTTTATTTAAATCTTTCCTAAGTGCCATGTTTAACTAGTTTAGATGCTTCCTCCAATTTGTGTGTATAAGTTTTTTTTTACTTTGTTGGAGTTGACTATGTTTATAGTTTACTTGGGTCTTGAGCTACTGACCTTGAGTGTTACATCCCTTCTCCATCTTGCTTCTTCACCATAATTGACTCATTCATTTGTTTGTTCATTCATAGCTAATTCTAGGGTTTAGAATCATCCCTTTTCACCACTAATATTTGCATTATGAGTAATGGTAGAGAATGACATTTGATAATTGTTTTATGTTCATATGAGCATCATGTTTACATCCTTATCATCCATCTCATTCTTCCACAACACTTGACACAAATATGTCATGACACATTCATCTAAGCACCTTCACCACACACCATTAGATGCATGTTTAAGCTTTTTCTAGTTGTTTTGTTTGTGCATCGCAAATAATGAACATGTATATAATGATCATGCATTCTTGCCATGATAGATACTGCCATCTACATCTTTGTATGCCATTGATTTTATCCTTTTTCTCCCATGCATCAACCATGCATCATTCCATCTTTAGTTGCATTCTAGGTTAAGCACTTCAACTAGTTTTGCATCCATGTTGTAATTGCATCCTCATGGCATTTCTTTTATGGTTTTATTATTAATTCATTTTCATGATATTGGTATTGTAGCCTCTTCATCTTGACACCTCCTTTTCATGTCATAAACTTCACGTACTTAGATGCATTTCACCACACACGTTTGTTGCACGTTTGCACGCTTTTGATAGATTTTGGTTCTTAAATCTTTGTGGGTTATTTTGCATGATGTAAATGAGCATTAACATGAGTAGCTACTGACTTGTATGTCTTTTTATTCTTTAATTGTCTATTAACTTCATATAGGTCCGTCGTTTCGCACAATTAGCTCCTTGCATGCTTTTAGGATTAGTTTCAACCTAGTTTGCGCATTAACTTGTTTGTAGGTGTTTGTAATGATGATTGATGTTTGTTAAAGTTTTGTATAACTTTGTAAATAGATGTTGTGTCTACTGACCTTACTTCACATGACACTTTGCATCAGCATAATTCATTTGAATTTCATTGCATTTTCATCTTTCTTCTTCTTCTTTCTTTTTTTAGCACTTGTTAGTGCTTAGTTCGTGTGCTTTTGCCAAAGCACTTTACTTGATTCTATCCCTCTTATCACATGGTTTCCCAACCAAGGTGATTGACTTTTATAGGTTCCCCTTAGGATTTGCTCGATTAAGTTAGCTTTCGAGCTTAGACATTAAGTTAGGCATCCATGCATGATAACTTTAGGTAGATTCTTCCCCTTGTTTATATCCATAACTTAGGGTCAATTTTGCATGATAACCTTAGGATTTAGAAGTAGGTTAGCCTCCCTTAGCCATTTTACCTTTATCCTTTTTGCATCCTTAAAACTAAAATCTTGTTTTTGTCAAGTGCATTAAAACACTCTGATAATCTGAAACTCTTTCCAAAGTAAAAGATACAAACCAATTAGTCTAGGATGTTTCGTCGTCCTGTTTGTTGTTGATGCTTCGTCGTCCTGTTGCTGATGTTTCTCCATCTCATCCTCTGATGTTTCGCCATCTCATCCTTTGATGTCGTCATCTCGTTTCTTGATGTTTCGTCATCCCGTCTCCCGATGTTTTGTCATCCCGTTTGTAGCTGATGTTTCATGATCATGGAGGTGTTTCGTCATCGTTTGTTGTTTCGTCTGCTAATTTAAAAAACACAAACCAACCAAAACAAGTGAGCCGAACTACGGCGCTCTGACTTTCCCATTGCACGAGGGAATACGTAGGCATCCTGTTGCGGGGCTAGATCGAGCAACCTTTGTAAATATTTCCTTCTTTTCCCCGTGTTTTCTTTTTCTTATATTCTTTTCTTTATTTCTTTATTTTTCTTTTCTTTTTTTTACATGCATTATACCATATACAGATATAGTTAGACCTTTACACCCATTAGACAGAAAGTAAAAGCGGATACCGTAGAGTACTACGGACGTGTGGGGTGCTAATCCCTTCCCCTCACGTAACAGACTTCCTTACCCGATCTCTCGGTTGCAAGACCGTGATTTCTTCGTTTCAGGTTTACTCGATGCTTACCTTTCCCTCTTGGCGGAATAAAAAACTTTCAATGGCGACTTCATTGATATATAGCTATATCCTTTGATTTTTCGGCCGGGTGTTTCATGTGTCTCCTCCAAAAAATAGTCATGCTATGCTCACTAGAGCTATAACTGGGAATTCCAAACCTAAGGCTCTTATTGCTCAAGCAAATATTGAACCCTCTGGTTACAAAGCAGGCTTTGTTGCAACCCTCGTGGGCAAAGGTTATGCAAGATGAGTTTGATGCTTTGCAAATTAACAAAACTTGGAGCTTGACCACTTTACCTCCTGACAAAAAGGCATTGGGTTGTAGATGGGTATTCAAATTAAAATAAAATACAGATGGAAGTGTTCACAAGCACAAGGCTAGATTGGTTGCTAAGGGATTTCAATATGAGCATGGTTTTGACTTCACAGAGACCTTCAATCCTGTAGTAAAATCTACTACTATTCGAGTCATTCTCACACTTGTTATCACCTACAGGTAGGACATTCAACAAATTGATGTCAACAATGCCTTTTTGAATGACATATTAAAGAATAAAGTTTATATGACTCAACCCCCTAGTTTTGAAAGCAATGACAAAACCTTAGTCTACAAACTCAACAAAGCGATCTATGGTTTAAAACAGGCTCCTCGAGCCTGGTATGAGAAACTCACTTAGTCTTTATTGCACTTTGGCTTAACTACCTCTAAATGTGACAAATCTTTGTTTACTTAATACAAGAAAGGTATAACTCTTTATATATTGATATATGTGCATGGCATTCTCATTATTGGGTCTAGTTCTTCTCTAATTCAAGATCTCATCAATAAACTACACGCCACCTTTGCCTTGAAAAAGTTGGGCAAGCCACAATATTTTTTGGGGATTAAAGTGATGCATCCTCAAAATGGCTCCCCCCTTCTTACACAATCTAAGTACATCCGAGATATTTTATGCCGAGCTAAAATTCCAAATGCAAATGGAGTCCCTACTCCCATGCTTACCACGAGCAAACTTAGCAAACATGACACTGATACTCTTGTAGATCCTCAACTTTACTGGTCAATAGTTGGTGCATTGTAATATGTTACTTTGACATATCCTGACCTTTCCTTTAGTGTCAACAAGGTCTGTCAGTTTATGTCCAATCCTCTTGAGGTCCATTGGTCTGCTGTTAAGAAAGTATTACGATATATTAGTGGCATAACTCACCCTGGCCTGCTCCTGGCACCTGCTTCTTTAGCTCCTTGCTTTTCTCTTAGAGCGTATAGTGATTCGGACTAGGCAAGTGATCTTGATGATCGATGTTCTACATCTGGCTCATGTCTCTTTGGTCTTAATTTAGTTGCTTGGAGTTCCAAAAATCAATCTCTCGTTGTAAGGTCCAGCACTAAAGCGGAATATCGTGCACTTGCTCATGCTACTTCTGAATTACTATGGATAGAGTCACTTTTATCTGAGTTGCTATTCCCTACCATACACCGACCCTACTATGTGATAATCTATGTGTTTCTCTCCTTTCTTATAATCCGGTTCTTCATGCTCGTACGAAACACATTGAATTGGATATTCATTTTGTCCGAGAAAGAGTTGTAACAAACAGACTGAAAGTTCAACATGTTCCTACAGCCTCATAAATTGTTGATACACTCACCAAACCCCTTGGAACTACCGCGTTTCAGGATCTTTGAAGCAAACTTAAGGTCCTTTCCCAGAGTCACCGCCCTTCAGTTTGAGGGGGTATTAGAGAAATATCATTTTAGCATATAATATTTTCTTGCCTACGTGTCTTTTCTTGATTGGCTTGAGTAGTGTATCTAGTCATCCAATAGGATAGTATAGTTTGTTATCTATTACACTGAATATAACGACATGGTAACCAACCATATATAACCATGCCTTGTAACTTTACTCTCTAAGCATTGTATAATAAAATTTTCTCCTCTTTCGTTCCACAGCTTTCTCAGTGCAAGAGATGAAGATGTATATTCATCTCTAATATTTGGGTACATTATTGGAGAATGTGAGAACATTGTCCCCCAGCCCGTTGTTGCACCTCAAATTTTACCCTGCTATTTTTCTACTTGTATTGTATTTATATTTAAAAAAATAAGTCATTTACTCATTGCATATGCATCATATCAAGCTAATATTACTATCCCAATTTTGATTCAGTCAAATTTCATAAGCCAAGATTACAAGTAAGCTTGTATTTGCTCAAGATTCGAAGCTTTAATTTATTTGGAGGGTTCAATTTCTGTTTAGTTAAGGAATAAACAATTTCAAAGGTTCATCCAAAGGACTTATCTTACATCAAGAAAATATTCAAATTTCATTTATGGTTCTCTTAAGACCTCAAATTTTTTTAAGAACATGAATTGAGATTATACATGACAATTTTGCTCAAGATCTAAAATACAACAACCATGCCATTACCATTTGATTGAAGTTTTTTTATATAAGATACAAAGAAATGTTCAAATAACTATGAATTACTTTTCAAGTTATACTACAAGAAATTCTCATATTAATTACAACATCAAGTTTAAACTACAAGTATGGAATGATATGTTACAAAGTTTCTAATGGATACTATTTTGTTCTAAATTAAAGAATTCTTCCTCTTCAATTTCCTCATAGCTATTGCTTTGAATTCATTTTAAATTTTCCCTTCAACATGCTTATAAGCTTCATCTTAAGCCGCAAGTACCTCCTCTTCATTCTACATGCCATTGGATCGTTAAGTTCATGTCATGAAACAAAGAAACATGGTTAGCTATCAAAAACATCGAAGAAGAGAGTAAGGGCGGATATTTTCAAGTAAGTATAACTATTTCATCATTAGGGATCAGAGGCAAGAATCAGGTTAGGTTTTCCATCGTGCTCAAACGACATAGAGGCCTCAGTCAAAATCAATTTCATCCCTCATCGGCCCACCACCTCAGTTGTAAATCACAAAATTAATTTTGGTTCACAAAAAAGGTAAAGGGCAGCAAGTACGTTTCAGTGTGACAGCATGGAAAGAATAACAAATCCAACAAACAGCATATCAGAAAACAGAGGGGTTTACATCAACAAAATCAAAATCAGTGACATAACAGAAAATTCGTATGGCCCAAATACAAGAGAAATCAGAGTCCAGAACAATCATCAAGCCCTAATTTCTAAAATGACTAAGTCCATAGTTAGAAAACCCTAGTTCTTACAGTATAAAGGCATTGAAGGCACAGGAACCAAGGGAGCGTCACTGTTCACAGAAACCCTAAAACGGCCGCAACATCTAAACCCTAACCCTACATCATCATTTTCCTACACTACAATCCCTTCAGAAATTGAAGCAAACAGAAAGGCAAGAAGAGGAATACAAGCAAACCGGGTCAGAATACAAAGAATCAGAGAGATCTCATCGTTAAGGTTCCAAATCGACACGATAGGGAGACCAAGGCTCCGACTCCTCTTCCTTTTCCTTTTCCTTTTGTTTAAAATTCACTGGAAGGCACTGCCACTGTCGCCGATTTCAAAAACAACAGTTAGGGTTTTGTTCTTCCCCTTTAGATCTAGGGTTAGCCCGCGACAATCAGAGAAAACGAGTAGTAGATTAGTGATTAGAAGAGATAAACGAAGCGAAAAATATAAATAAATTGGGTTTCTGGGCCTCACCGCCGCCGTCACCGCCGTGAGGTGATTTCTGGTGCGGCTGCCCTGTGCTTTCTGGCGAGACAGTGCTTAGAGAGAGATGAGAGAGTTATGTCATGTTTAGAGAGAGAGAGAGAGAGGAAATAACGTATGAAGCATTCTTGCTTCTGTTTTTTTCTTTTTTTTTAATTAACCCTTTCTATTTTGTTTATTAGGTATTAAGGTTGGGTTTAGCATGGTGGTGACACTTGTCACCACCCTTAAGTAAAAATCTTAATTATTTTTTAATTAATCATAATGTGTTGTCTTCATCATGCTATATCCCTTGCCATCTCGCCGTCTGATTGCTTCAAGTCTTCTTGGTCTCTTGATCAAGCGGTCAGATCTAGCCCTCCATAATGCACCTTTTCCTGATCTCCACGCTGGATTTTCCTGAAGGCTTATTGGGCCCTTTATCTGGGCTCAGGATTTTTATCTCTGGTTTTCTTATCCACACCCTCTGCAGATTTACTTCCAGGCTATTTCTAAACCCTCTCCTTTAATTATTCAGTTTAATTATGCAAATGATTTATTTTTATTTTTTTGAGGTTGATGTATTAGATAATAATTAGCATATGATAGTTTCTATTTGACAATTTATCGATTAAATTATTAGTTGATTTTTTTATCAAATAAAGAAAATCTATTCTAATAATTATTTAAATTTTAATTGTATTGTGTGATAATCATTTATCCGTCGTTTATCCGCTTGTACGATATATTCACGATTGTACACTCCACACACAATTAATATAAAACGACTCTGATCTCTCATTTTGGTTCTCATACCAAATTCTTTAAAGGTCTCATAGTTGGGGATGGTCACGAGGTTAATCAAAGTCCTTGTTGCTTTGATTAATTATAACCCGAATAAATATTTGTCCACATACCAATTATCCATGCACCAGAGTCTCATGGTTGGGGGTAGGAGCACCTATTCTCACGAGGTTAATCAAGTCCATATACTTGGTTAATCATAACCCGAATCATTAATTCTCTTCGTCCATTACCGAAACTCTTAAAACACTTACCAATTAAATTAATTAATTGAATTTGTTTTCTAAATTGATTTTCATAAAAAAATACTTGGATAGGGTTTGTTTAAATTGTTAGATGATAGCCTAAAGATTTAAACAAACTCGAAGTTTTTTTAGATTGTTAGATGGTAGCCTAATAAGCTAAAAACTTTTATCCATGTTTTGAAAAATGTAGTGCGATGGCATTCAGTTAAATTGTCGGATGACAGCCCGACGACTTAATTAAATTTTAAATATTTGGGTCGTTAGATGATAGCCTAATGATTTAAATACTTTATTCCATACACTTAATAACGTGAACCTCGTTTCAATTCACCGTTTTCATAATAAATTTTTTGGGATGAGAGATGATTGGTTGAGCTCACTCGCCAATTTCAAGTGTTCAAATCGTTAGATGATAGCCTAATATTTTGGTACTTGTCATCCACAACTTAAAATCAAACTTAACACACTCAATATCTTTTGTGCGTCCAAGCACCTTTACCTTTTAAACCTTTTTCAAGATTAGACATGATTCATTTATAATTGAGATGTTTCTTCCTCTATTCCCAAGGTTTTCGACTTCTCCACTTAAGTACTAGAGGTGTTCTCAAGACCTCCCTCATGTTGGTGTGTAGTTCTTTATTCTTTATCACACCTTGTGGGCGTTAGAAGAGTCTTCTCCCTTAAAAATGACGACTTGTCTTTTCATTTAAAATTAATCAACAAACAATCATTTTCTAGCCGAACTACGATGCTCTGACTTTCCCATTACACGAGGGAGTACGTAGGCACTAAGTCTTACGACCAAAGGCGAGCAAAAATAATAAAAACATTTCTTCTCTCTTTCTTTCACCTTTCAAACCTTAGAAGATCGTAAATTTTTACACTAACACACGACCACACTTTGAACTAAATGGGTACCATCGAGTACGATGGATGTGAGGGGTGCTAATACCTTCCCCTTGAATAACCGACTCCCGAACCTACATCTTTTAATCTCGTAGACCGTCTTATTCTTTATTCGTGGGTTTCATTCGATATTTCCCCTTTCCTTCTTGGAATAAATAAATCTCGGTGGCGACTTCATTTTCATTTTTTTTGTGTCGATGTTATCGATTTTTTTTATAGGCGTTCGAAAGTTTGGCGACTTCACTGGGGATCATTTCTCAAGCGAGTTAACCTTAGTTTAGTTCTTTGTGTGGTTGTGTGTTTATCGTTTTATTTTACTTTCTTCTTTGTACTTTATCTTATGTTTATGTTTTAATTATTTATTTTTCTATGCTTTATTTATTATCTTGTTTATATATCCATTGTGTGGGAATTCTTGATGGGATTATTCATTCATAGATAAGCCCACTACTCAGGCTTCTAGGTAACCTTTTTAGGAATAGAGGGGTTGCGTAGCCTAGGTCCCCCTGAGTCTAGTGTCTTGTGGACCGAAGCAAAGACTCCGACTTAGAGTTGGTTGTTTTAAGGAGGTTGTTTCCCCGTATGATAATGCAGAACATCAATTTCTAGACAAATGACCTATAACTCTAAGTTTGTTTATGATATCCAAACCTGGACTGACCGCTCAAAAGATTTTGAGTATCCCGTTAAGAGCCGTTTCTTGGGGTATACTTTTCCAAATACTATTACCATGTAGGCCTCTCGCGTGATGATAGTGTTTGTTAAAAGGGGATCTGAGACTCCGAGAAACACTTAGCAGAAAACCTTAAAACCATCTTATGGGGAATTATTGGGTAGGACACTTAGAGCCATCCTATCATAGGAGCCCGCCTAAATAAGTTGTTTTGATTGTTGTATCATTCCTGCTTTACGTCTTTGTGAACCTGTTACTATCATTATGTCGCATTTCATTTGTATATATGACATTGCATTTCATCACATATTTCGCATTGGTGACATTATATTTCATTGCATCCATCTGCATATTTCATGCATACATCCAAGTTGTCAAAGCACTCATTTCGTCTGTCTCTCTCTATCTTCAGTTGTTGATTCACCATCAAGCTGATTCCTCTGCACAAGTACGGAACTAGAGCCAATGTCAAGAGAAGAATGGAATACCAAGAGCAACACAATGCAGATGTCCGAATGGAAATTGATGATTTGAAGTCAGGCATGACTAAACTTACCGAAATGATGCAAGTTCTGATCGCCAGAGGAGAGCAGCCTCAAAGGACTATAATTTCTGAAGTCTCAGCTGCTGTTGTTGATCCTCAATCTTCTCAGATGCCAGTTACTACTTGGCCAGAATTTGGTTTACCTCGGAATTACATTCCACCTATTGCAACTAATCAAATGGTTGGAGAATCTTCCTGACCAGTTTTCCAGGCTCCAGTCTTCACTGAGCCTCAACCGATCATTCATACTGCACCTTATCAACCTTTCATGCATCAACCTACTGCACAAGCTACTTATGAGAACCCTCTCTTTGATTACCGTACTAACACTCCCCGAAGTGTGAGTCAAGGAGATTTTGATGAACTTGAAGAAGTTCGCGAGCAATATCAGACTCTAGAAAGAAGGATGAGAGCTATGGAAGGCAACAATGTATTTGCTATTGCTGCAGAGAATATGTGTCTTGTTTCTGATCTGGTTATGCCTCCTAAGTTCAAGACCCCTGATTTCGAGAAATACAAGGGGCACACTTGTCCAAAAAGTCATTTGCTGATGTACTTCAGGAAAATGTCTGCTTATACGAGGAATGACAAGCTTCTTATCCATTGTTTCCAAGACAGCCTGAGTGGAGCTTCATTGAAATGGTATATGGGACTTGAGAAAGACCATATTCAATGCTTCTAGGATCTGATTAATGCTTTCATGAAACAATACCACTACAATCTCGACATGGCTCCTGATCATCGTCAATTATAGAACATGTCTCAGAATGAGAAAGAGATACTGCCTTATGATTTATTTATTTCCTATTGATGAGGGTTTCCTTGTTTGTTAACTCATGTTTGAATAGATTTGAAGAACACACGATTATTTGTATGGAACTTCTAAACTTAAAATACTGACATGGCCTTGTTAGGGATGTCATGTTTGCTATATTTTGATGTGTCATAGTATATGTGGAAAAAAAGGTGCATGTGATTTTTTTTACTGATCCACATGAGGAGAAATTGACGCTTAGGCATGTAGATGTTTTGGTGTACAGATGGGTAAGAGAGAAACATACTCGTGTGGATTTGACTAAAGTTTCTCCATTGGTGGAACTGGGGGTTGGAGGTTTTACTATAGGACAAACAACTCTAGAAGTTGCTTTACGTAAAATGGTCAAACATGAAAAAACGCGTCCCGACAATCAACATGTTATTATACTATTTGTCTTTGACACTTTTTTCCTAGAATTAAGTATAAGTAGTTGATCTTTTACAAATAGTTCAAAGACGTATGAATTTAATGCAATATCTCCTAAATCTATAAATGCAATTTTTTAAAAAATTGGTTTTGTCATTTAAAAGAATAGGGACATAACTTGTCATCCGTTTGTCTTTTATTTATATATAAATTTTATATTATATATATATATATAAAATGATTTTTTACTAAAACATTATATTTAAATAATACACGTGATTTAAAAAAAAAGTAAATTCGTTGGTATGTATGAGTTAAGATTAAATATAAGTATCTTTAATATAGATTATTTAAATTTTTTAGTTATTTTAAAATAAAATAAAATGCAAATATGATATTTCATTAAATTATAATACTATTTAGGAAAAGAAATTTAGAGTACGAGGAGGCTATAAAAGTTCATGTTACGACGCTTAATAGTTGTTAAAGGTAAATGAAGATCTGCTGGAAACCGTCGTGCACACACTATGTTAAATTCAATATTGACGGAGCGTTCGATAAGAATGAGGTGACTGGTTGTAGAGGTGTTTTTCGAGATTCTAATGGACATTGAATATGCGATTTTTTAAAGTTTATTGGCATTTGTAATGCGTTTCAAGCAGAGTTTTGGGTGTTTTTTTGAAGGAATTAATATTGTGATTGTCAGAGGATACCATAAACTAGAAATTAATGTGGATTTCCTTGAATTTTGTCAACTCTAACAATGGAGATGATGCAAAATAATAGTGCCAAGAATTTAGTTATGCAAATTAAACATATGTTGAGAATCTTTGTTGTGGACATTAAACATATTTACAAGGAAGCAAACAGATGTGGATATGAACTGGTGAAGTTTAGAAAGAGAGTCCAAAAAAATATTATTTTATATGATATTATTCCAGACATAATATATAAAGTCTTCGAGAAAGATTTTAGGGGTATAATTGGTTAAGAGGAGAAAGTGATAAGAGAGAAATATAAAAACGAGAAAGTAAGAAGAGAGAAATATGTGAGAAATATAGTAGATTTGATGGATTGTTTGTCATGATAGAAGTGTAAGAGAAAGAGAAAAGAGAGAAGTGTAACTATTTTAAAAAAGACATAATTAACGTTAAAATGAAAATTAAAAAAATAAATATATTATGATGGTAAAGATAAGATAAGGATAAATGAGGGGAAAAAAAGTATGATAGTATTTTCTCCTATTTCTTCTCACTTTTGGAGAGAAGTTAAAATGGATGGAACTTACATGAATGAAAATTGTACTTTGTACCCCCACTTTTATACATGTACCCCTACCATAGTATTTTTTGGACAAAAATGCTCTCATATAAATAGTTTAAGACACACCGAAACAGTTTAGGTGAGTCTTTCGATTTTGTAAAAGACACACCGAAACAGTTTAGGTGAGTGTTTCGAAAAAAACTATGAACCAGAACACTTTTCACAAGTGTTCCGGTTTGGGTGATTTTTTGAAACTTTTTCAGAACTGTTTTAAAAAGTGTTTTGGTTTGAGAAAAACGCACCGGAACACTTTGTTAAAGTGTTTCGGTTTGAACCAAACACGCCGGAACACTTTTAAAATCTGTTCCGATTTTGAAAATTACATTTCGGAACACTTTTGCAAAGTGTTCCGGTTTATATTCTAAAATTCTGAAACTCTTTCGTATATGTTCCGGTTTGTTTTACAATTTGTCCTTTATACCGGAACACTTATACAAACTGTTCCAAAATGTTTTTTTGTTATTTTTGGAATACATCATTAAATTGTTCCGGTTTGTGTTTAAACGAACTAGAATACTTACCCAAAATGTTCTGAAATGTGTTCTGTATCAGTTTTTTCGACAGTAAATTTTTAACTTTTTTTATGAATGATAAAAGTGAAAAGGTAAAATAGTTAAATTATATTAAGGATAAAAATCACATTTTTATAAAATTATAGGAATATAAGACTAGTTGTAAGGGTACAAAATACACTTTTCTTCATGAATTTAATCACTTTTCTCTCTTTCTCTAAGCAGGAGTAGTGTCACACCTCTCTTCTTCGGAACACTTTTAAAATCTGTTCCGATTTTGAAAATTACATTTCGGAACACTTTTGCAAAGTGTTCCGGTTTATATTCTAAAATTCTGAAACTCTTTCGTATATGTTCCGGTTTGTTTTACAATTTGTCCTTTATACCGGAACACTTATACAAACTGTTCCAAAATGTTTTTTTGTTATTTTTGGAATACATCATTAAATTGTTCCGGTTTGTGTTTAAACGAACTAGAATACTTACCCAAAATGTTCTGAAATGTGTTCTGTATCAGTTTTTTCGACAGTAAATTTTTAACTTTTTTTATGAATGATAAAAGTGAAAAGGTAAAATAGTTAAATTATATTAAGGATAAAAATCACATTTTTATAAAATTATAGGAATATAAGACTAGTTGTAAGGGTACAAAATACACTTTTCTTCATGAATTTAATCACTTTTCTCTCTTTCTCTAAGCAGGAGTAGTGTCACACCTCTCTTCTTATTCTCTTGCTCGCCTCTATATTTTCTATTTCAATCGATGTTTCGAACTCCCAAAAAATAATTGTGTAAGTTTTTTGTTTTTCTGGATTTCGGCCCACTTTTTTAAAAAAAATCCCCTTCAAATAATACATACAGGTTGTTTGTGGTATAAAACATTTCATATGACCAAAATGGTAAATTCATAATTTACTCCCTCAAAAAATTAAGATATCAAAAAAATTCTAATACTAATGCACCATTTTTCTTAAAAAAAAAGCTATTCCAGAATGGTAAAATGGTAATTTAGTGACTCATAGTAAAGGGCAAAAAGCCAAAAAGAAAAAGAAAATAATCCCATCCTCACCCCCACACAATAAATTAAATCCATCATCTCCTGTCCCCTCTTTTCCCTTCAACCCTCTCTCACTCTCTTCCACCCCAAATTCTAAAAATCCCCAATTTCATCTCTCATCATTCAAAATCTACCCTTCTAGGGTTTTCAATTTCTCAACACTCCTTATTATTATTATTATTCAAACCTCAAAATTCTCCGATATGGACGGCGTCAGTGGCGGCGGAGAAGTCTCATCCCAATTACCGGCGCCGACACCGATGCAAAACGCAAACTCGCCGCCTCCGTTTTTGAGCAAGACGTATGACATGGTGGATGACCCTTCCACTGACGCGGTAGTTTCATGGAGCGCGACGAATAACAGTTTTGTTGTTTGGGACCCGCCGGAATTCGCCAGGGACCTTTTGCCGAAGTATTTCAAACATAACAACTTCTCAAGCTTTGTGAGACAGTTGAATACATATGTGTGTTCTCTTCCTTCTCAATCTTTTTCTTCTTCTTATTTATTACAAAGGTTTTGTTTACAGTTATTGCATTTTGCATAATTGAATATTGTATTGGAAGTGATTATTGATTCTTGGTGTTTTCTCGTATTTGAATTAGTAACCTTTTGATCTGTTTTGGAATAAAGTGTGTACTTTACTTTGTGGGTTTTGTGTTGAACATTTTGATGTTTTTGTTCTATTGTGGATAAAGTTTGATCTATGATTATGCGGTGGCTGTTGATTTGTTTTACTGGGATGTATGCAAAATCTGACCTATGAATATTTTTTAGGGATTTTATTAGGCCTTACTGCCCTAGTCTCTCTTTATCATCTGGTGGTGTTTTAGTTTCACTTCTGATAGGGTTGTGGTTTGAATCTGAATAGAGATTATAAGTGGGTGACAAGACAACCTTTGACTTACAAACCAATTTTGTAAGGTTGGGTTAGGAGTTAGGACTATTCAATTTTGTAGGAATGGCCTCGACTGAACCCATGAAGTAGGAAATTTAGTTTATCCTTCAATTAAAATGAAAGAGCTGGGATGAGATTTGTTAATTTTTGTTTCAAAAGAATGGATAGACTGTAAAATTTAAATTTGATATTTTACCCTCCTGCATTGTGCCAGCAACTAAATGGAGCAGAAGAGGGAAATTTGACAAAGAAAGCCATTCTCAGGTTAATAACTTAATATGTTACTTGGTTATGGTTTACTGACACATGCATTGTATATTTAATGTACCCAAGTAAGGCATTAGAGATAATGAATTGGTATGAAGAGGATTTTAGGGTTCTTGGAGAAATATTCACTATGAGGTTGGTATTGGCCCTGTATTATGACTGCACAGAAACTCAATTGGATTCTGTTAAGTAGGGACATTTAAATTACATCCATCATTATGAGTATATCATGTATATTTTTCTTGAAAAATATACTTTATGATACGTTAGGATGTGTATCTGACAACACAGGAAACTCCGCGATTATAATTAACCGCTTCCAAGGAAGGTGATATAAACTTTATGATGAGGTGGAATTGATCAGTTGCCATAGCAGCATAGAAGTGTAGTATGAGGCTGTTTCATTCTTTGAAGCCAATAATTTTCTTATAATTAGACGATAATATAAATGTAATGTAGCTTCTTGCTATGAATTAATGGTTATTGATTGTATCAAAATACTAGGACAGCATAACTTCTATTTTCCGAGTGCACCAAAGCTCAGTTTGTTTTGCTATTGGCATTCATTATGGATTCTAATCTGCTTCTAGTTTCCTGAACTGTCTTGGTTGTAGAATGAGTATTTTATTCTTAAGTTTAATTCCTTTTCGGAAGATCAGTGTAACATGTATTATAACCTTTATTATGGAAATTAATCCGTCTTAGATTCAACTTCTGGTTAAAATACTTGTAACACTTAGCTTATTGACATGAGCTCCATAACTTTATATTTCATTAATCTTTTGAACCTTAAATAAGTTGAGAATGAGTAGTAAGTGGTGTAGCTGAGTTTGTCCTCAGCTTTAATTTGTTGACATGGGCTTTTTGGGATGTCATTTTTGCAATCTACTTGAGTAAAAAATCAGCACTTACATTGGTTGTCAGGCTGATGTACATCGTTTATGGGTTGGCTTAAAATGTTTGCATACCTAGATTCTTCCCCCTTTAAACCTCACAGGAATTGAGTGTGTAATATTACAGCGTTCTGTTAATGATTGCTTCTTGGTGCTTTTGTGGAGTACATCCAGTTGACCTTGATTGAAGTTTCTTGCATCTTTTTGCCATTTTGTTGACATCCTTAATCATCTGTAATTTTTTTGTTTGGCTATGTATGAGTATTTCATTGTTTTATAAAACTAGAAAGCAGTGTGTTCTTTTACAGTGTGTGACCTAACTCCTGTTTCTTTTTTTTCTTTCTAATATCAAACAGGGTTTCAGGAAGGTTGACCCAGATCGCTGGGAATTTGCAAATGAGGGTTTTTTGAGGGGTCAAAAACACTTGCTGAAGAGTATAACTCGACGAAAACCTGCCCATGGCAATAATCATCAACCTGCTCAACAACCACCTGGACAGAGTTCATCAGTAGGGGCATGTGTAGAAGTCGGGAAATTTGGGCTTGAGGAAGAGGTTGAACGGCTGAAAAGAGACAAGAATGTTTTGATGCAAGAGCTTGTGAGATTGAGACAGCAGCAACAAACCACTGATAACCAGCTGCAAACAATGGTTCAGCGCCTTCAGGGAATGGAGCAACGACAACAGCAAATGATGTCATTCCTTGCCAAAGCTGTCCAGAGTCCTGGCTTCTTTGCTCAGTTTGTGCAACAGCAAAACGACAGCAATAGGCGCATAACTGAAGTCAACAAAAAGCGTAGGCTCAAACAGGAAGGTATTGCTGAAACAACAGAGCGAGCTGCCCCTTCTGATGGACAAATTATTAAATATCAACCTCAGATGAATGAAACAGCAAAAGCAATGCTAAGGAAGATCATGAAATGGGATACTCCCCGTGTAGAATCTTTCAATAAAAACCCTGATAATTACTTGATTGGTGATGGCACATCCCCATCCAATGCAATGGACAGTAGTAGCTCTTCCAACTGGAATTCCGGAGTAACTCTTCAAGAAGTTCCTCCATCTTCAGTGCAGTCTTCTCACATTCCAGCTGCAACAGGAGCTCAAGGACACATACCTTCGGCAGATGTACCTCAAGCTAGAGCTTCTGAAAATGTTATGTTGGATGGAGCACATACAGCACCGAGTGTCCTGAATTCTCAAGCAGATGTTATCATGCCTGATATACCTTCAATACCAGAGATTGTGCCAAGAAGTATTCTCGATATTCCCGAAGATAATTATATGGCTCCTGAGACAGATGATGGATTTATGGATCCAACTTCACTTGGGTCATTTCCCATTGATTTTGAAGCTCTTTCACCCGGTGCAGACATTGATGATTTGTTAAACAATCCTTCTCTTTGGGAGGATCTTTTGCAAACTCCCCTTACAGAGGATCTTGAGACCAACAGTGACGAAATATCCAGAGGGAATGAGCTGCAGCCAACAGAAAATGGATGGGACAATACTCAACGCCTGGATCAACTAACAGAGCAGATGGGTCTTCTTTCTTCCGAGACCAAAAGATTATAATCGACTATGAAATTTGTATCAATCTTACATACTATCCAAGGTAATCCCTCATCCAAAAAATACACAAGTAACGATTTTTATAATATAATTACACCTTCATTTGCTTCCTGAGAAGTTTTTCATTTGGTCTTCTGTATATGCTTATCTTGCACATACTCATCAGTGGCATCGAAAAGTTCCTTCATTTACATGTTGTAAACAAGTTATGAACTTTTTGACCTTGTCATGGAATCCTTAGGGAGTGTTTTATCAGATACCTGATTAATTCTTTCAATGTTATAGGAAATCTTTGGAGTTGAACATATGTGAATTATACAGTGCAGATTTCTCCCCAACTTGATGTTTCCCTGGTGATGGGGTGAAATGGGAAAAAGAGAAGACATTTGTAATGATTACTCAAGGTGTCTGAGATGAAGTGCACATTGAGTCTTGCTTTGAGGATTTACTTTCTGAACAAAGACAGGAACAATGCATAGCAGTGATTCTTGCTTTTAACATTATTCGCCATTTAGCTGTGGGTTGTTTGTTCTTATGTAACCGATTTTTCCTCGGGTTATGTTTCAATTACTAAAAAAATGAATAGAAGAGAATTGATTGTCACATATTTTTTGGGGGCGTACTCTTTGACGCTTATTTCTTCCCCAGTAGGAATCATAAGCAAAACATAGCCAAGCAGTGAATAGACTTGTTGATCTTTGAATTAGTATGCATTGGTCGATTTTGTCTTCGAAGTAGCTAGAAAAACCGAGTTTGGCTCTTAAACGTGATTTTCATCCATGTTAGCTTTTACGTACTCATGAACTATTTCATTGAAATGCTATGTTACAATCATTTTTTTACTGTTCATTCCCAAATTACATAAAAGTTAATTTTCTTTTTTTTTACTCAATTAAAACAAAAAATCCATAAATTTCTAATCGCCCAATTTGTTCAAGTTCATTCTGCAAAAGTAGAGGTTTTGTGTTGATGAATTTTGAAGAAACCTATTAAAAATAGTTCGTCTTCAACCTACATATTAACGAAAGATTTTAGGAACACGAGAATGCTAGAATGTTTGTGTGTCAATGATGTGTTGTATTTTGGCATGGGTGACCGTGTTTTATGTCAGATTATAATATATATTTGATTTAGACTTACATAATTATGAAAAATTGCACTAGACTTCTAATATGGGGGCGCAGGGTGGATATCGAAAGTTAACACTTTAACGTCTAAGTCAAGGTCATTGAGAGAATTAAAGTAACAGTTAACACAAACACTTTAACGTCTAAGTCAAGGTTATTGAGAGAATTAAAGTAACGTAAGAGTGAGAGTCAACATAATGCGAGGGTGAGAATGAAATTTAAAATCACCCGCAAAAGATGCGATACATTATACGAACAATCGTCTGATTGATATGGACGATGGATGATGTATTAGATGATGGAGTTATCTACTTTGAATTAGAACAAGGAGACATTTGTTTCTCGCATTTGTTTCCTTCATTCTTTTCTTTGAAATTTTTGCTTTCGGCCTTGCGAATGACCTAAAACAGTTGTCTCCGAACTCCCGTCTTTACTCTACAGAATAAGAATTCAACCGTGTAAACTCCTACATCGGATGTCAGCCGAGGTAAGTGAAGGAGCCTTGATGGGACTTCTCTGCTAGTGTTAAGAACAAATGCATTAAATATTTTCCTTACAACTATACTTAAGCACATTTCTTTCTTCAACCAAACCTTTCTCATTCCCTCATCCTTTAAACCCTATTTCAAAGTGTTCTTTTGTTTATAGTGAAAGCGATGTAAATGATTATGATATTGGTTATCAAATACTTCCTCCGTAATTATTTATAAATAAAATTGACTTTTTTAGTAAATTTGATAATCAAATTATGTAGTCCATATATGAACACATTGATTGTCAAATATATAAAAAAAAATCAATTTTATTTATAAATCGTTATGGAAGGAGTAAAGAAGACATAAGCAAGCTTAGAGTTTTCTATCCAAAATCTCAAATTTCATCTTCTTCTCATAAATTTCCTAACCAAACCCACATGCCTTTATTGATTTCATCACCATCTTCTCATGGCATCAGAAGCCTCGCAGACTTTGAAAAAGTAGCAATACCTGGTCATGGAAATGGTGGAATAGCTTATAAAGTTCATCATAATAAGAATAATTGGTTTTATGCATTGAAAGTTCTAAGCTTTGACCAAAATGGTATTGGATTTTGCCAACCACCAACACTTGAAGCTGAGATTCTCAAAAGGGACGTTGATTCTCCTTATATTGTAAGGAGCCATGGAATTTTTTACAATCTCGCATGCGTGGCATAGACTTCAGACTAAAAGCGTGTCTTGTGACCTTGGTTTTGTTATGACTAAAAGCGTGTCTTATGACCTTGGTTTTGTTATGACTAAAAGCGTGTCTTATGACCTTGGTTTTGTTATGGAGTGTATGAGAGACAATTTAGAACTAAAAGTGTGACTTGTGACCTTGGTTTTGTTATGACTAAAAGCATGTCTTGTGACCTTGGTTTTGTTATGGAGTATATGGGAGACAGTTCAGACTAAAAGCGTGTCTCGTGACCTTAGTTTTGTTATGAGTACATGGAAGTAGGATCATTGCATGAATCTTGCAACAACACAGGCTTTTTGAGGAAGTTAAATGTGTCTTGGCAAAGAGAGTTTTGGAAGGGCTAAACTATTTACATGGGTCCAGAAAGATTTGATCTTGAAAAATGAGGTGGTGAAAATGATAATGAATTTATTGGTGATGTTTGGTCATTAGGTGTCGTGATGGTGTAATGTTTTTAAGTCATTTTCCTTCAGTTAATCCTGAAGAAACAATTACTGTCATTAGATAATTTTCAACATAAAACTTCATATTTAACTCCTTATTCATATCAAATAAATATATGAAGTAGATTAATATCCTGTCCAAAAATAAACAGATTAAATATAAAAATACAAACCATCAAACACTCTAACTTGGGTTTTTAATGATTCACACTACATTAATATACATAAATCTTGTAACAATCAATTGTAATTAACCACCGATCTCTCAAATCTGAAGCAGCGATACAGCAAACAGTAAAGGACACCAGCTTCTTTGCACAAACAATCTTCCATTCACCATGTTCTTCTAGAACAATATATCACCAGAAGTTGTAGCATAACTGCAATGGTTTCTATCAATGCAGCCTAATAACTCTTATCTGTAGAACATAACCATCATCGCTTGATAATTAAACAGAGGCCTGGTGCTTCGAGGTAAGCAGAGTCTAACTATTTCGGTGGGTTTAAACCCCAATTCTTTGAAATTTCTGTGGGCCTGTGGAGATGACCACCTGCAGCAAAATAATCAAAAGAAACAAAGCTAAAGTGTTTCAGGCCTCCAAGGTTAAAGTAAAGAAAGAATGTCTCAGTCTAATCTAAGAGACAAGTAAACGAAACCATAATGTAAGGACCATAAAAAGAGTTATAATCAATTTTGTATCATTCTCTACTAACCGCCTCGACGTGATGTGCGGTGAATCCGAGAGCGAGGTCCTTCAAACTTCCAGTTATCATCATCCAAGGATTTAACCTCCTTGTCAAGTGCAGCCATAAGATCTGATTTTAGCACTGCAAAAACAGGATATCAGAATGTATAAATACATGTGCTATGTGCAAATAGAGGAACACCAGACAAACAAATGCATTATGATTTGGTTCAAATGCAAACCCACATTGATTCTACCAAAAGCAACTTAAACGAAAAACCCATCTTAGCCCTAAATTTGAAATTACCGCAAAGTTTCAATTTTTAATGAAGATCAATACAAATAGACAAGAAATCAACAAAACCCACAAAAAATAACACATAATCATAACATTAAAGATGCGATTTGTGAAGAGAAAAGCGGTAACCTAGCATGGCTTCATCTTTACGCTCTTCCGTTGAGATATGATCATAAGGGAAATGAAAATCGTCAACGGAAACGGCGGCGTTGCTTATACCTCCGACACCGCCGCCGACGACCGCCGTGGTGGAAATCGATGAATGAGCCGGTGATGAACTGTTCATCGTTGGTTATTCGGAATCTGTAGAGCTTACGCTGTCAGTAGAATCGAACAAGACAAGAACAAACGCCTATCAAGTGTTCGATGGTATGCGTAACAGAAGTAACAAATTTGAAAATAACTAAATTTTCAGTTGTTACAGGAGAATATACCAACGGCATTGAAGATTTGACTTTTAATTATTTATATAAACATGTGTTTATTAAATTATGATGATTGATTTCTTTCTAAAAATTCTTTATGATTTATTGATTGTATAATTTTTTTCACAGATATACATCGATTAAATCTTTTAAGGTGATACGGTGTAATATGATATTCTAAATTTTTATTCAAAATGTATCTATTTGTACAATATTATGTTTTTATTAATTAATTCAAAAATAAATTTTGTCTAATAATATCGGTGTCCAACTAAAATTTTATGATAAAATAGTGTTGCGTATAAATTTTTTATATCTTAGAAGTTAGTTTTAATTAATTTCGATTTAATTTCTTTTTTGTCTTTGAAGTTAAAGGTAATGTAGTGAGAATGTAAAATAATTTTACAGCGTCACTTAATAGAGATTTATCAATTAGTCATTAATGTTGTGTGATAATTGATTTTTTAAACCCATATGCATCCTATGGGCATGCATTGGGTGGTAGATCAACAATTGTCCAAGTATCAGTATTAGCTAGAGCATTTAACTCAGTTTGCATAGCTTGTCTCCAACATTCAAATTTGTTAGTCTCATTGTATGCTTTGGATTCAGTATGGGTGGTGATTGAAAGGATGTAATGACAATGAGATGAATAGAGGTTAGAATAAGATAAAACATTAGAAAGAGGATAAAGAGTATTTGAGGATGATTGGTGAGGAGCATCATGAAATGTGGGACAAACATAATCTTGCAGATGAGATGGTGGGTGTCGTGTTCTAGAGGAAATTATGAGATGAGGATTTGTGTTATCGGGTTCAGAAGTGATGTTGGAAGGTAGAGGACTCTCAGAACATTGAGGAATAGATTGATTAACGGGATTGGAAGATGTAGAGATGTCATCAATAGGTAAAGGCACAGGGTCAGTATTTTGAGTAGGTGAAGGCATAGAATCATGATTTTGGGTGGGGTGTGAATTATCAGTAAAGTACTCCCAGTTTTGTGAGGTATCAGGAAAGGAAGACAACTATGGTAAGATGTGTTTATGAAAAATGACATTTCGAGAGATAAATATTTCATTAGTAGTGAGATCAAGAGGTACAAAGCCTTTGAAACCAAGTTGGTAACCAAGAAAAATAGGTTTTCCTGCTCTACAAGAAAGCTTGGTTCTATGACTGTGCAATGTAGAGGAATAACACAGAGCCAAAAACCTTCATTTGGTTAATGTCAGGGAGAGTGTTATGTAATTGTTGATAAGGAGACTTATGGTTTAATAGATTAGTGTTTGTTCTATTGATGATATATGTAGCATAAGACACATCATAGGACCAGGAGTTTTTAGGAAGTTTAGATTGGAACAAGAGTGCTCTACCAACATTAAGGAGATGTTGATGCTTGCGTTCAACTCTCCCATTTTGCTATGGGGACTCAACACAAGATCTGTTATGAATAAAGCCCTTAGTCATGTAGAAATTGGGCATTAGAAACTCGGGGCCATTATCAGTTCTAATGTATTTAGGACATGCATGAAATTGATTCTCAACTAAAGTAATAAAATGTTGGACCTGTTGAGAAACTTCAGCTTTGGTTTTTAGAAGAATGATCCATGTATATCGAGTAAAATCATCGAGAACAGTTAAGAAATATCTATGGCCATGAATGGATGTAATAGCTAAGGGACCCCATATGTCAAAATGAATCAATTAGAAGGGAGTGGTAGCTCTAGAGATGCTATGTTTATAAGGCAATTTTCTTTGTCTAGCAAAGTGAAAAATATCACACACAACTTTATTATCATGAGTAATATTTGGATATAATTTAGACATTTTACATAAACGGTCATGAGACAAGTGACCTAATCAAAAATACCTAAGAGCTTTGGGAGGTATAGTAGAGACTTTGATAATGTTGGTGTGAGGATTGAGTATGTGAATGGTTAACAGGTAATGAGGATTATCGATTTCCATCATACAAGAGTTTGTATAAGCCATCCACTTCATTAGCCAAACCAATCATCTTCTCTGATTTCAGGTCCTGCACAATGCATTTGTGATCAGAA
This sequence comes from Vicia sativa, assembly GCA_021764765.1. Classification (NCBI taxonomy): domain Eukaryota; kingdom Viridiplantae; phylum Streptophyta; class Magnoliopsida; order Fabales; family Fabaceae; genus Vicia; species Vicia sativa. The sequence goes on along the minus strand of CM038792.1, from coordinate 115,508,437 downwards.
AAATGTAATGTACAATTGAGTGTTTGATGTAACACCCTAATTCCCAACGAATAATTTAATAGAAAATCAGAGTAAATTTAATTCCAAAACACATCAGCAATTAGGATGCTACATTTTTCAACAATTCAAAAACCTGCTCAAGTATAATTTAATAGATACATAACACCAAAACTTCAGTTTAATCATCAACATACTTCAAATAGTCTCAAACTTCGCTTTATTATCACCTCCAAAATTTAATTCAAAAGAAATAAAACAACAAATAATCAAGTAAAAGGAGTTTCATATTCCTCCGAAAAAATCTTCAAAATAATAATGTCATAATAAAACAAGCGTTCAACCCCCTAGTGTTATTGAAATTCTGGTGTCATCAGACTCAGGATGTCGCGACATCTGATCTGACATTATAAAACAGACAAGGTAGAATATACAATTAACAATGCATGAAACAAAAGAACACAAGAAATTGTTCACCCAGTTCGGTTTTAACCAACCTATATTTGGGGGCATACCAAGCCAGGAATGAAGTCCATTATCATTAGTATTAATTCAGAGTTTAACCTCCCTGTTTACACTCTTCACTTAATTAAACTACCCAATTTCCATTCTACCTAAGATACCACACTTAGATATGAGAACCTTGCTCACTTCCAATCACCTCAGTGATGTCTATCAGTCACTATCATTCCAACAACCGCATCAACGGCTTAACTCCTATAAACTAAAACAGTTTGGAGATACCACACTCCAAACACATAACAGTTTGGAGATACCATACTCCAAACACAAAACAGTTTGGAGATACTACACTCCAGACACAAAACAGTCAACTTGTGACACTATTTACTATGGAAAATGGTAAGCAAGCACTGATCCTCCCAAAGTCCTAAAACTAAGGGTTACTCGCAAGATCGACCAGTTGATCTTAAGACATGTGCTAAGGTTTTTTGAGATTGTACTAGTTTTGTCGAAATCCTTATCTAAGAAACGGTTTTCTAATACTAAGGGAACAAATACAATGGCTTTCTACATATAGTTAAACTCAATTCGACTGACTGGTGACTCGTGACCGACAGAATGAGTCTAAGCGAAATGATTAACAATCTGATTCTTCACAATATGATTTGTACCAACTAACGGTGACTCATGACCGATAGAAGGATGTGAGTCTCAGACTTGTTCTAAACGAAATAAGCGTTGACTAACTCTTTTGTTAACTCAAAGCTTGTTACGAAAAGAGAATCAACATAAACGATAACGCAGAGATATTGTTGAAAAGTATATAGAATGCAAGTAAATGACTCAAAGGAAATGACAGAAATGTAAAGGTTTTGCATTGAAATAAAAATGGTGATTCACGTACATCAAGCACTCTTGAACTCTTTGCTTCCTGACGCTCGGAATGAACAGAGTTTTTGCAAGTGATTTGATTATACAAGTGAACACACATAAATTACATTGAAACAACTTATTTATAGTATTTACAAGTTAACTGCCCTAAAGCAATCGACAGATGAAGTTTAAACTTTAAGGTAACCGTTTCATCAGATGCTACCACCTGTTTGGCGCTTAAATGAGTTATGCACTGCCAGTTAACTGCTTAGAGGCTTTGAATTTCGAATTTCCCGCTTCTAATAAACACCAACCGCTTCTGGCTGCTTCGACGCGTCCCTTCTTTAACACAAGGAAACAATAGAATTTCTTCTAAGTCCAGAATTCGTTATAGTCGACAAGACCAAATCGACCATTTGTTTTCTTTACTAAACCAAAACCAAACTTTCAAACACTTAATTTTTAGTTCCTAAAGGGTCTTTATTTCATAATTTTACCCTTAAATTATAAGAACATCTGCATTCAATACACGTGCTTGAATACCTTGGGATTTTTCAAGGTAACAAAATTCCCCCAGAGATGCCATTTTCAAATTTTCGACATATATGAGATAATGGCATCTTTGAAGCGTCGGTTTCAAAGTTCGACTAGATCATTTTCACTACCTCCAAAATTGAACATTACAATTCCGCTTTTTCTGTGATGTCATGTAATCATGGAAACGTATCACGTTTAAGTTTCGAGATGTGCGATCATTAAATGCATGTCATCATTACACTTTTATTGGAAGACATGGCCCACCAAATCCGCTTTAATCTCACCACACGTGTCCTTCAACTTGACACGATCTCTGACCTAGGAAATCATAAAGATTTTCTTCTTTCCTCTACGAGTCTATAAATACTGCACTTTCTCATTTTTTTCTTTTTCCTTCGTTTTCTTCAACCTTTTTTCAGAGAACAAACCCAGAAAATCAAGTCCATCATCCCTGTTCATCTTCTTCAAATTTCTTCACAACTTCCTCACAACTTCTTCAATGGCGAATACTATTTACATCGCCACTTTTCCAGCTACGCCTTGTCGATGGCAAACCATATGTGCCAGAACCTCCGTTCGCTAAGGAGAAAACCAAAATCTGAAAATCTCAGGTACAAAGGTCGACGATCAAGTCGAAGCAACAACCGACGTCGACGGTCATCCCCTTGCCACAAAAAGGAGAGGTAAAGTGATCTTGCCTAAAAATCTTAAAGCTAACCTAAATTTAGACGCTGATATTATAACGATAAATACAACCATCGTCACTCTAACTCAAGCCTCCAAAACTGTTGAAGCTAAAAATTCAATGGGGGACACTATTGTTGCTTCTGTCGAAAAGGGTGAGCCTGTAAATCTTAGTCCAGTGCCACAGGTATTTACTAAATTTTTTCACTTCTTTTCTTCTTTTTTTGCCAAATTCATCTGGCTAACATTTGTCTTTTTTTCTCTAGGTTGAAATTTCTGGTCCACAACAAAGCGTGCTAGAATATACTCCATTGTCGGAGGTTTCTTCACCTCATCATCAACATACTCTCGACGTAGCCGCTGATGAGTTCATTGACCTGACTGTTCCGACTACTCTTAGTGACTCTGATTCAGTCACTAGTCCTGCCAAACATGAGGGTTATAGTTCGACTAACTCTGACTCTAGTCTTTCAGATTCCCTGCAGAATTCAAAGGCAGACAAACATGCCACCACTTCCAACAAATTTGTTGAACCTTCTCAAAATCCCCCTCCACCTGAAGGCAATCCTCAAATTTCTACTGAAGAAAAGAAGGTTGAATCACCTTCACCTTCAAAACAAAAGAAAACTGATTCGCCTAGGCCTTTAGAGGAAAAACAATTCAACTCTCCAACGCCTTCATCGAAATTAGGGATAAATGTTGATACTCTGGAAGCACCAGCGAGGCAACGTAGCTTTGTGAGTTCTCACACTTTTTCCTCCGATTCTGACCAATCTCAAGCGCACAATGATAAGCTAGGACTTGAGGCAACAAAGGTCAAGAAACTGACTGAAAAAATTCGAACCTATGCTCTGAGCCCTGAGTTGCCTGCAATGCTTCATGATGATCCAGCTGTTGGCGCAGAAATTTCGAATACACTCACCCAGCTGAAACCTCTTGTATTTTTGACTCGGCTAAGCTCATGGTGGCAGCGTTCGAAAAATTCTTTACTCCTATGCTTGCAAATGTCGAACTCATTAAAGAGAACGAGCATAATTTTATTTTTGTTTATTTCAATTTTGAAGTTCATATTTGAAGAAATTTTTTATTTAATGGTAAGACTATTTATAGTTGTTTTTGAGGAGATTTAATTTTGTTTTTGGACGATATAAAGTCAGTTGAAAAGTTTATATAATTAATTATGGTTGGAATATGTTTAAAGTTTTTCTTAATGAAATATTTTGTAATTGAGTGTTGAATTTAAGTTTGATGCAGTATGTACATCATATAGTTTCCAATCTTAACCATCGATCTGATTTTAAATCCATAGTTGAGAGCATTGGTTTTGCGAAATCTGAACAGTATGTAGATAATATTGTTTTCATTTTTTGTATAGAAATTTTTTACTGGGTTATGCCTAAGTGGAAATGTTTTCTTTTCACATTGTATAACACTGTCATTCTGTTACTATTTTTGAGTTAACTGTCCTTTTCGGTTTTTATTTCTCCTCCCTTTTGAATCCATTATCCACATTTTAGATATATATATTTTGATTTTAATGTTTTAGTTCTAGTGAAATTTTCTATTCAATAAAATATTTATTTTTTAATTTTGACAATTAAATTTTATTCTTAAATAATGTTAATATTATTTACTTTTGTTCAAAATTTGAATTTTTCTCATTAATGATTTATAATGACTTATTTTAATTTAATGATATCAAATATTTTTCTTGAAGGCACACATGTTTGAGAATGTCAAATTTAAAGTTTTTATATTTTTGGATTTGTTTGTATGTAATTTGAACTTTTATATTTATTGGTTTTGTAATCAAGGTTGTTGTTAAGAGTCTACCATATTCAGAATTTAGTTAATGTTAAAACATCTATTTAGCTAATGTTAAAAAAACTATAAATGAATGGATTCATGTTATACTATAAACACAAATAATTCAATAATTTCAAGATACCATAGAGTATTTCAAGATTCCAGAGAATGTAGATATTCATTTAGAACTGGAATTTGACAGAAATCTGTCATATATTATAGGTTTGTAAAAATTGTAAATATAATAAAATAAGAAGTATTTAAAACTAATATTTGACGAAAAACTGTCATTTGAAAAAATTGACTAATATCTAAAAAGTAATGTTATTTGAATTAGAAATATGATTTTATTCTTTTTTGTATTTTTAAAATTAATTCATTTGAATTCAACTTGGATTCTCGGGTAGATTAGGTTTCTTTTTGTTGACGTTATATATAATTGAAGTTATAAAAATGATTACGAGTTATTATAAATACGAATAAATACTTAAAAGTTGATAGTAAAAAATATGTCTGATGTATTTTGATTCAAAATTCTATTTAATTCAAAATAGATTAAATTTTGATAAAATAAATTACCTTTTATATATATATATATATATATATATATATATATATATATATATATATATATATATATATATATATATATATATATATATATATATATATATATATATATATATATATATATATATATATATAATTTACAAATTAAAATTAGATAAAATCCAAACGACGGATTTTTTACTAGTAATACATAAATAATAAGAGGAACCCTGTTGTATCCTTTCCGTAAAGAATTTTGCCAGCATGACTTCTTATAACAAAGCAACCCGGACTAACACACTCCATAATTCATTTCTTCCATTTAGATGAAAAATCCATCATTCTCTTTATTATCTAATCTAAATACCCCCAAATATACCAAGAAACATGTGAGATTAAGACCCACCGTTACAAACAAAGACAACAAAGCAAAGACAAAAAACGAAGGAACAACATCAGAATATTACAAACGCCACTGAGGTAAAAACCAAATTTAACGAAACAAGGGACAAATTGATTTGCCTCCCTAAAGACATGGGTCCAAGAAAATAATCCCATTTATGAGTGAAACTTCATAAGCAAATGAGAACAAGCAAGGACATTCATGAGTGATTAAAAGCGCTAACACGACCTGTGTGCATCAGGACATTCGAAGAAAACTGAGCACAAGATTTTGAGTTGTTTAATTGTCAACTGGTCTGATTCGTCTAAAGTAATTTCTTAAATCAGCATGTTCATAAAAGAAATATACCTCCATCATAGTCCAAACAATGTCTCAAACAGAAGAGAGCAATGCACACAGGACACAACTCAAGCAACATGATAATCCATATAAATAATAATCAAATTTATAGTGACGAGTAATGTATGAATTCCCCTGTTTCTCAATCTGTGTCATTGTTTACTTTTAATAGTAGTCTAATTCGATGTTTATGTACATTTAACATATCACTCTCTCAAGAATTATGGTTTCTTTCAAATAAAGTGATAGACTCATTATTCATTAGAGACTAGAGAGGCCATAACTTCAACTAGAACCAACAATCATCAGGTCGGCAGGTGCCAAGTTACAAGGCAGCAGAAGTCAATTCGTACTTTGTTCAACGAAATGCCTCCTAGTTTTCGTCAAGTCAATAACATTATTGACTAGTTACACAAATGCATTTCACAGTTTACTTCAATGATATACTAGTAAGTTAAGTTAATATATAACTGTCTTTGCAACTTAGGATTTTGTTTTGTTCAAGTTATAAATCCATTTTCTCCAGCATCTATTTTAATAAAATTCCACGAGTAAAAAAATAATAATAATAAAATTCTTCCTCTCGTAAAATATGGCGAAATTTCACACATAAATAATAATAATAAAATTCTTCCTCTCGTAAAATATGGCGAAATTTCACACATATGTTTTCTGTCATTTTTTCCCCTTACATCCATGCAAACTTGTAGGGGATCTTTACTAGTTAGACCTGCACAAGCAGTCTTTTATTCAATTTTTGGAAAAAGATGACCACAAATTCAAGAGGAGGAAAAAGACATTCCTAAATCGAGATATTGCTAAGAATTGGAAATGCTACTTTTTGAATTGCATATATACAGGTAAAGAATGGATTAAATATTTATTATATTAAATATAAACATGAACATGACTTACATAACAAGCAGGTTGTGACACATCCTTAAAATTCCAAACACCAACATAAATAGGAGAACATACACCCCTAAACAACAAAGACAGGATAGAGTAAGCAATTTCCATGCCGTGTATTGAAACCAGACGAGACAGAGTGACAAAACGTAGTCATGCATGAGATCAGGTAAAACACCATTCAGTGGTAGTATTAGCAAGTGAGATTCTGCATCTCAGTAAATACCACCTTTGATTTAGAATGGACTAAGCAGCAACAACAATGATGATGATTAGAAGCACGATTCCAAATATCACCAAAAGCAAGCACACCTACATAGATGTGTGAACATTTGAGATTCGCAAAGAAAAGTTACATGATGTTTTAAAAGAAAAAAGAAGACACGGTAGTATTAAGTTAAGCTGTGTATGACCAGGCCTTTTTCATCCTTAAGTGATGAATTATATGTACTTTGTAAGGTGACTTGTGTATGTTCAGTACAATATGTGAAGGTTTGATTCCCATTGGTGTTAACAATTTATATGTTGGGTGAGTCTATACAAAGCTTTGTGTCTTCAATTGGACCCCCGGTTGGTGGATGGTGCGATTGCTCCCCCAGATTAGTCGGTCCTGGAGCCGGTTACCGAGTTTTCAAAAAAAATGTGAAGGTTTAAATTCACTAAGCCATAGCATCTATATTTGCTCAAAAATTGCCACATCTAAATTAAAGTGACAGGATGAAGAGGGCACTTCAAAATAAACAATTCCATCATAAAATGAAAAATTATACTATATACCAAAGATGAACTTGATCGCTGTGTCTTAGAAGCTTTCACTAGTTCTGATTTTGCTTGGGCAGTGGCTTCATGGGAATGCTCAATGTTGGATCCAATATCATCTGCAAAATGGAAATTCTCAACATCAACTACTATAAACCAGTCGATATAAAATGACTTGATAGAGGATGCATAAGTAACAAAAGTAAACGAAGGGTAGAGGTTGAGATAACTAGTTACCAATCATTGTTCCTTGCTCGTGAACAAGCACAGCAAGATCTTTGAAGATCTCATTTACTTCCCCAATCTGCTGTTGGACTTCTTGAATGCCTTGTTCTCTTTCCTCGATGATAGCCTCATTGAAGGAAATCTCATTATCTAAGGATATTACCTCCTGTCTGCAGCATGAATAATTTAAGAGCTAAGCAACTAAAAAGATGCAAATGGCTAAATTTGAAAAGTAGCCTAATGATAATATAGATGCAAGTTCAATTTTTCAGCAAATTTAATTTCACATGGCAGAATGCCGCCAGTGATCATTTCACCAAATTTTCCCACCGCCCAAAAAGCTTACAAAGAAGAAGACACACATTTTGGGATCAATTCCATTTCAGCTTAATATAACTTATAAGGAGTATATAAATACAGCAAATGACTTCATTTACTAGAAAATAAGATACAACAAATTACCTTTTGGATTCCACAAGAAGGGCTCGCTGTTCTTCACTTTTATCAGAACTAACACCTACTCCACTGACTGTATAGCTGCAGGGCAGAAAGAAAAGCCCATGCTATAAGTATTGTACAGTTGTAAGCAAAGGTAATAGAAATTAATAACAACAGCACATTAGCAATCTTGCCCCTTCGACAAAAACTCCAATGACATTGGTCATTCACCTGGATGGCTGAGCATCTTGCGGAACAAAAGGAGTGTAAGCTGTCTCCCTCTCGGCTGCAAGACGCTGTGCCTTCTGAAATTCTTTCAACACTGCCTGAAAATCTTTGGCTAATTTAGCATCTGCTATCTTCTTGGTTGCCTGCAGATACAAAAAAAAAAAAAAAACATCGAAAATCTCTTCTCATTTTATTTTCAAGTACATCAATAAATCACCATGGTTACTAGTATCTTATGATACATATGAGTCGTATTGTATCTCTATTCAATACAAAACTTTACCCACCGATACAAAACTCATGGTTTCTATGAATTGAACATAAGATACCTATAAACTGATTTATTTGCACGTGCAATGGAAATAGATAATAGAACTTGAAACTTGAAACTTGAAACTCACATTAACATCAGCACGATGATCAATTTCACTAGCTTGTTTAAGTCTCTCAGACGTATCCTTCACCAATTGTCCAATATGAAGTCTCGTCTTATGCCTGTAAATTACAAAAACAGAAAACAAATCATAATCAATACAATCAGTATCTTCAAATAGAAGTAACAACCAAAATTTCCGATTCATGGAAGATGAAAAACGATGGTGGTGCAGTGATCGCTCACAGTTTCTCGCGGAGTTCCGGCGTGTCTTTAGGGGTTCCGAGTGTGTTAACGAGTCTCTGGAAAGTGGAGACGGCGGTGTTGATCTGAAATACGCCGGAAGCGACCGCCTGCGTCGGGTTTTGTTTGCCGTTGATTAGGTTGCGGCGGCCGGATTCTATGTCTTGGAAACTCATTCTGATGTGAGCGTATTGGTGAGAGCGAGGAGGGGAGTTGGGGTGTGGATAAGGAAGTATGGGGGTGGAAAGAGCAAATCGGATATTAGGAAAGAGAGAAAGTTGGTGGAAGCGTGGAATGGTGATGTTGCATGCGTGCAGTAGCGGGGATGAGAGAACAGTTTTTTTTTAGCTTCGTTTTACTCCTTGCCGCCACGTTTGCATGGACCCACAACACACGTGTTTCGATCGGATATACAATAAGGAATCACAAGTTTGGGTTTGTATGTGAGAGCCAAAAATTGAGGGTTTTTTATGTGATATGATAGAGATAAAAAAGTTGTTGATTATATCCTATGTATTCTTCAAATAATTTGTAAAAATTAGAAATTGCTCTTTCTAAAAAGTTATCTTTGAGCATTCATCTATTTACTAGTATTTTAAAATGTGAAAAAAAAAATTACCTTTTCAAAATAATAAAGGGTGATGGATTCTTAAAGGTATTCTCAATACAACATTTCTTTAACTTTTATTAATTGAGTTTAAAAGAACAATAGAGAGTAATGACTGTGTTTAAAATATAACAATTGTTCGAATATTATCTTTCCTATCCACTCACTTTTATTGAGTGTGGTCAAATATACAACAAATTAATGATGAATGTGGAAAGATAACTTCTTGACACAGACTATTTTTTGAGTTTAGTAGAATTTGTGAAAAGTTCATGGGTGTAATGAGAATCTCAATGCATTTCAAATAAGGGGATTATATATATATATATATATATATATATATATATATATATATATATATATATATATATATATATATATATATATATATATATATATATAAAGAATAAAAGAACTTTAGAGGAAGTTCCAGCAGGTAAAGTGATAAAGTGATAAGAGGATGATGTTTAATAATTCAGAAGCTTAAGCGGGTATGCTTAAACTACAAGCGATGTGTCTTGCTTACCTCTCAGTCGGGAGCCCTATTTATAGAGATGCATGTACATCATATCATTACCTGTAACCGCCATGACTCTTCACTTGAATGTAACTGAGATGTCATCAAGACCAGTAATGTCTGCCACTGCCAATGATGGCCGATAACATAGCGTGCGTCACCATTCATAAATAAGCGATTACACCCTTGAAGGGCCGGTTACTCCATAACAGCCCTGTCATGGACAACCTTAGAGTATTGTCTGGGCCGATGATACTAGCCGAGCATGAACCCGGCTACTGGCCCTTCAACTCCTGATATGTCTGATCTTATACTTCTGGTCATCAAAGTCGGCTCCGATCTGGGAATCCTGTCAAGGTGATACCCGACTTCTTGCTAGCAAGTCCATCTTGATCTCTTTTATCTCTCATATCCTGGGCACTAGATCTATGTATGAACATAAGCCCCACAAGCATATGATTTTTGTCAAAAAGACTTATGTTCAAAAAACATGAATATTGATCTTTGTCCCGGGCTAGGCTCTTGTTATCGAGTTAGAGCTCGACGCGCGTGATACCTACATTCCAACTTCTCAACAGTCGCCCAGGGTTTTTTAGGCATAATCATTACTTGGGGTTTTTCATAACTTATTCACGTTTCCACTTCCTCAACCCATAACTCCACTCTTTTAAAGCTAATTTCCAGAGAACTCTCTCACCTTCTACTTTTGCATGCGCCTTACTAATTTCCAGAGAACTCTCTCAGTGACTACATTGTGATTATATTCACGTAGTTTCAATTATATACTAATAATATATACCAACTTTAAATATTAATTTGTATTTATAATAAATCGTATAATATCAACTTTTAAGGATGAATTCGTATTTATAATAAACCGTACAATTACTTTTATAACTTCAATTATATAAAACAACAACAAAAAATAGTTAAACGATAAACATTAAAATGATCAATGAGGAGCTGGTATATGATAGATATGTTCAATTTTTCAATTCCGGACTAGTACAATTATTTAACACTTAAATGCATTTTTTATTTTTTCTATTTTAAAAATAAAATTATTATACTTCCAATTCTCTCTTACGCATAAATTAGCAAACTTAAAACTTACTCTAAGATATTATTAGTTCCCTCTTGGGACAGGTGGTTAACTCACGTGGTTTGGTGCTTTTCATTTGAAAACATTGAAATCCATTCCTCATACACGTGCGTTCAATCCCTCTTAAATCTTTCTCAATCAGTTTCTTCTACCCACGACGTGCTCGCTCCACCGTTAACACTTGACTTTCTATCCAACCGGTTACCGATCACCGGAAAACTTGAAATCATCTCCGATGTCGGTGAGTTCTCTTTTTATCTTAATAAGATTTCCGATGATCTTGTTGCATGTGTACAAGGCATTTTCATCTTTGATTATCGATGATTTTTCCATTATTTTTACAATATGTTTGATTTGATTTTTTGATCGGTGACGGTTATTTAACGTTTGGAATCTTAGGTTTAAATTGGTAAAATCGTAAGACCCTATAACCATTGATTTACATCATTTCAAACAGAATTGAATTGGGAACTATCTAAAATTGCTATGAAAAAATCTTGCTTCTAGTTCCATTTTTATATATTTAATTGAGTACCTTTTTTTTTTGGTATTTCCTTGGTAATTTCTTTTGTTATCATTTGAGATTATGTAAATGGGATGATAATAGAATTGTCCATAAGTTGTTCCGAAATTAGGGATGTCGTGATGCTGATATTACCATCTGAAATTAATAAAGGAGTTGTGTGAATTGTATGCCCGGCTCGGGGAGGATCTGGCTTTCAACGGCCCAAATTCATAGTCCGAAACCAACCTAGTAAGCCCACGGATACCCTTCTAAGCCTTCCGATCCAACTGTTTTGTCAAAACCCTAACCGGGTCGGTCTGGTATGGGTGGTCCGTTGCTTTTTGTCCAGGCGTAATTTGTAGAACTCTCCCTTAAAAAGTTAGCTATCAGGATAAAATGGGAAGAATCAAACCATTTAAGTTCTCTACCGAGCAATTCACACTACTCGATGTGGGACCTGGACACATCATAATCCCCAAATACTAATTAAGAGAGTTGTGTGAAACATGATAAAAGCATTGATTTTTATTTATAGATGCTGATCTTTTATTTACAAATTACTTATTGTTTGAGGGTTTTTGGGAATGGAGTTAATTAGAAATAACATTAAATATTGAATGGTGAGAAGTTAGAAGTGATAGACGACCTTTGTTGAAACTTGGAAAAAAAGAGAGAAACTAGACTTTTACATTTTGGTGATATTTTCTTGTATTTAGTGATTTGATTATATTTTTTTCATTTCTTGTATATAGTGATGTATTATAACAAATAACACAACCTTATTTGTAGTATTACTCGTGGTTACATAAGGGGCGATATTATGGAATATGAAAATAACTCCAAAGATATTAGTATAAGATACTCTAAAATGTTGCAAGATAAGTTCAAGCTATTGTGGGATATGTTTTAGATATTCTAGCAACTTTAAAATACCAGTTGTTTGTTTGTGAAATAGTTCTTTGATATGATATCGATAATACCTTTCAAATAAAATTGTGGGAAAGGGAAGACATTGACACTTATAACTTATCTTTTTAAAGGGGTTATGAAAATGTATGATCTTAGCCCAAAGATAATCTTAAGGTTAATCTTAAGGTTTTTACGTCCTTTCTCGTTTTTTTCCCCCTAAAAACACACACACACACACACAGACTTCTATTTCTCAACCATTTTTATGAAACTTTTAACTTGGTATGATCATTGTTGTCCCTGTTTTCCTGTGGTTTTATAAATTTACAAGTAGTAGTATGAGAAGCAATCGTAAGTGTCATTATGACTATTTCCTTTGATACACAGGCTTTGAAATATTCACACAATGAGGTTTCAAAAAATTTAATTCATATCCATATTCAGAGGTAGGTGCTTGTGTTTTTAGACCTTTAATAGTTGTACTCTTTTTCTTCAGATAAAGACTGTTAAAGTCAGTAACGTTTCCTTGGGAGCAACCGAGCGGGACCTTCAGGAGTTCTTTTCTTTTTCTGGTGACATTGATTATGTTGAACTACGGGGGTAAGTTACTGCACTTCCACTTTTGTTAGAGTGCTTTCGTTTATAAATTTTGTTATATAATTCCTAATTCTATATATTGATACAGTCACGATGAACGATCTCAAACTGCTTATGTTACCTTCAAGGATTCACAGGGGGCTGAAACTGCAGTCTTGCTATCGGTAATCCAATTACCATTACTTAATGCGGAATTAAGTGAAGTTTATTATAGCAGTTTTACTAAATTATCATTTACTATTGGAATATTAACTATGGTCACTAATGCATAGTGGAGTATAATAGGGACTGATACAAGTCATTTTTGTTTTGTTTGGGGGCAAAACAGAATACATAATGTGATTTTTTTTGGTTTAGTAGTCTAGTGGCTTGAATTTCACTTCTTAGAAGGTGAATAAGCGTGTCCATACCCATGCCCCTACCCTACAGTCGGATGTCCTTGCACAATTATCAAATGAGTTGGCCTAACAGGATAGAGAATTTGATGTTTTAATGAAAAAGAATGTTGCTTAATATTGATTTTTTTTGCTTTCTTTTAAACGTCGTGTGATTTGGGACAGGCGGAATATATATTAGTATTATACTCAATTCATTTTAAGAACCCATTGTCCTAAAAAAATCATTATTGGGTTCAAGTTAGAACTATCAAAGTTATAATTATTGTTCTCATAAATCACTATACAGAGTTCAATTATAACTACGTGATTGTATCATTGTCCATAATGGGTTGCTTTGAGCTGGAATATTCAGCCTTTTGGAAACGTAATACATTTTTAATGAGTTACGCACAAAACAACATTTTATTTGCCAATCATGAAGTATTCACAAAAAGAGACTAGTAGAAGACTTTTTAATAAGAGTGTTAGTCATGCATGTGGTATTGACTACTATGTTGCATATTGCTAGAAATTATCCCTTTTCTGCTTTGGATAGAAACATCCCCCAACAGTGGAACTACCTTGAATTTCAATCTTCCCTCTACAAAATAAGAGTGTTAGTCACGCATGTGGTATTGACTACTATGTTGCATATTGCTAGAAATGTTCCTTTATTGTACAATCTTACTGATGCTAATCTGATCATTTGGTGCACTAGCTATTTCCTTCTAGGTGGTTTTTTTTTTTGTTTTTTTGTAGTAATTGGAAAGAATAGCTTTTACCCATAGCATCTGATGTAGTACATGTCTCTGGTTGTATGATAATTACTGGAATTGTATAATTAGATGCAGTTATATGGGTTTTGGTGTTCTGTTTCTTTGTTGTGACTAAGTTTGCCTAAGCTGCAATGTGTACAATCAAATATAACACAGTTTCACTTTCACATATTTCAGGGAGCAACAATAGTTGACCTGTCGGTTACAATAACTCTGGATCCAGATTACCAGCTTCCACCTGGTGCTTTGGTTTCATCTGTGAGTCTGGCTTTGACGTTCTAGTTTTATATTTTTTTATCGTAACTAAGTAGGCTGTTCCGGTCTTACAACTATGCAAAGCTTTGCAGGTAAATGAAAATCAAACTCCTGGTGGTGCTGAATCTGCCTTGCGGAAGGCAGAGGATGTAGTCTCCAGCATGGTAGCCAAAGGCTTTGTCTTAGGGAAAGATGCTGTCAACAAAGCAAAGACTTTTGATGAGAAGCTCCAGTTATCATCAACAGCCTCGGCAACCGTTGCATCTTTTGACCAAAAACTTGGGCTTAGTGAGAAAATAGGTGCTGGTGCCACAGTTGTGAGTGATAAAGTTCGAGAAGTGGATCAAAAGTTTCTGGTTTCAGAAAAGACAAAATCAGCATTTACAGCTGCAGAACAGACAGTCAGCAGTGCTGGTTCTGCCATAATGAAGAACCGCTACGTACTTACTGGGGCCACTTGGGTAACAGGTGCTTTTAGTAGGGTTTCTAAGGCAGCTGTGGAAGTAGGTCAGAAAACCAAAGAGAAAGTGGAGAGTGCAGAACAACGAGAGAAGAAACAGGTTGATGACGATCAGTATGCACATGTCCAGCCCCCAAAAGCAGCAGCTGCAAGTGACCCGAAGTCTCCCAAGTCTGGTCCTGCTCCTGCTCAGGGTCTGATCCTTTGATTTGCTGCTTCCGTATATATTTATCTTTTTTGAAACTCCTGCAGACTGTTTCCAGACAATCACAAATTTGTTTTTTACAGATTGGATGTGAATGTAGGATAGGTTGTTTCCAGTTACATGAACCAATATGCTATTTAATTTTCTTTTGTAAGATAAACTGCATTTCCTAGGTGTTAAATCATATACATATTCTCTTTGGTGTTAGTTATTAACTTGGCTCAGCTGTCGACTGTCATAGGGGTTGACATGGTAGTTATTGCATGTATAGCTTATTTATCTAAGCATACTCAATGCCTCTACCGGGGTCCAATCAACTCTTGCATTACTTATTAATGGGAATTTACTCACTTGTCGTTTTGAAATTTTTATGGCCATCCAGTTTTTTCTTAAAACATTCTATCTCCAACTTCTACTAACCTAACCAGGGCTGTGGTCACTAGTCCCGAACCTGTCAAATCCGTTCCATCTTCATCAAGGTGAGAATAATTCTTTACACCATGCTTCTTTTCCCCATGGGACGTAAAGAATTACAATGTTTGGACTTGTGCAATGTATTTGCTTTGGTCTCGAGTAAACTCAAGTTTGGAGCCATGCCTAGTCTCAAGCTTCCTGTACAAACCTTGAACCTGATGCAACATTTATGGTGATATCTTTGATGTAGTCTATAATGTCAAAATCTATTATGCCAAATTTTTGTCATTACATCTGGTCCAACATTTTTCCACTTTAAAGGCAAGAAAACTTCTAGCATGCTTTAAAGGCAAGAAAACTCCAAACATGCTCCCAAAAGATTGATTTAGAGTGAGATAGAGTGAAGATCAAAGTTATCAATAGCAATCCTGGTCCCCAAATTAAGTCTCCATTAGTTCTGGTGGTATAAATTGATTATGTGACTGTCGCCTGCATGCACATAGTAAGATTTTGCCATTATCTTGTGTTAATTGACCCACTACTACCGAGCATTGTGAAACATTTTTGTGATTCAAGAATGGAGACAAATGAACCACCCCTCTTCAATTGTTGGTACTTGGTGGACAAAAGTAAGTATAGTAGTTACATTCCACGTCAAGCATAAGGCAGGAATGAATTTCATCCTAATTAACATGAAATAGCCACACAATAGTCAAGATTCTGTAAATAAATAGCCTTCGCCCAAGAGCAGTATTAAGAAATACTTGATCTTCTGAAACACTCAAGGTTGCTAGCATTAAATCTCATTCTCATGTGACAAATACAAACTCCACGGTATGAAATATTTCTTGATTCTAACTGTCACCGCAAATGGTAAGCCTGGACCCAGGTTCTAGATATTACATTACCGATAATTTCATGTACATTTATTGCTATTTCATCTGAGTACTGGTCCAATCCAACACTTTATAGCTCGCTCATCTGAGTACTGGTCCAATCCAACACTTTATAGCTCGCTCATCTATTCAGGACACAAAATTGACCCATTGATATTCTATCAAAGACTTTGTCTGCTCAGCTTTGTTTAATTCACAACTGTCAAAGTTGGGAACTCAAACATTTACTTTCTTGAGTAGGAGGAAACTTATATATTTAGTTAGGTAGTTATTGGTTTCATCAAAATTAGTTACATGTATTGATTAGTTATTAGGTGTGATTGATTATTTGCATCTAATTTCACTATGCCAACATTGTTAATACATAGGGACCATTACAAATAAAAAATCAATTGGATTGAGATCAAACCGTTTCAATTTTAAATTTTTATAGAAATAAAAAATATATAAAAAAAAACTTCTATTAAATTAACAACCGTCCAAAGTGATGGTCACCATGCCTCTTCTTAATGTTAGTTTTTGTAACGTTTATAATGTAATGCGAGAATATTTTACCAATCTGCCACACTTTTAAAAATAAAACATCAAAATGTCACACTTTAAAAAAAATCTATAATGTCACTTTTTCTAAACATGTTCGTCTATTCATTGACCAAACAAATACTAAATTTTTTCCCTTCATATGCTCACTCATGCACTTGAAAATTGACAGAAAGATTTGTTAAATATGTTAATAGGATACCTGACTTAATAAGTGTAAAACATTTTTTAATTTCAGATTATACACTTGTTAAGTCCGATATCATGTTAACCGACTTAACTATTTTTGTCAATTTTGGAGCACTCAGCCAATGCATGGGCAAGCATATCGGCCAATGAATGGACAAACATGTTTTAAAAAGCGGCATTATAGAATTGTAGAAAGTTTCATGTCTTTCATATGTCTTGCTTCCATGCTATTGTGACATATATGTATGTTCATCAAGATGCATTATTACTTCTATGTCCCGCTTACAAGGTCGGGGGACCTTTCTCAACGTATGCAAAAATGAGTTTTCAGTGATAATAAAAGAGGAATATTAGCATGCATTGTAACACCCCATTTCTACCCAACGAAGTATATAAAATCAGAGTTACAAAAATCCTCCAACAACAAATAGAGTGTCACACATTCAACGTAAAACACATATGCAATCAGTCATCTGTACTAGTAGTACATATACATATCACATAGTTTCAAGTAAAACATTAACAACCTGTTTAGTCTTCAAAATTAAATAACTTTTATTCTACGCAACGGATTCATAAAATTCAACTAAAATATCCTGACACCAAGGCCAATTCAAAACAACATAAAAACAACGAGTCTTTAACATCAAATAATCATAGCATCTTCTTCAGCATAAAACAACTTAAAAATAACATGTCTTCAACAAAAACAACTCAAATATCCAAGTGATACGTATCAGAGTGTTACCTTGAAAAATCCCAAGGTATTCAAGCACGTGTATTGAATGCAGATGTTCTTATAATTTAAGGGTAAATTTCTGAAATAAAGACCCTTTAGGAACTAAAAATTAAGTGTTTGAAAGTTTGGTTTTGGTGTAGTAAAGAAAACAATGGTCGAAAAGAATATTAGGTTACAATGGAGTCGACTATGAAAAGAATATGCTGAAATATGAAGAAATTGGTCTAATCGACTAAAGCGTGGAAATGGTCGAATTTTATCCTGTCGACATAAGGGATTCTGGACTTAGAGAAATTTTGTTGTTTCCTTGTGTCAAAGAGGAAGCACATGTTCGAAGCAAGCCAGAAGCGGTTGAGTTTATTAGAAGCGGGAAATTCGAAATTCAAAGCCTCTAAGCAGTTAACTAGCAGCGCATAACTCATTTAAGCGCCAAACAGGTGGCAGCATCTGATGAAGCGGTTACCTTAAAGTTCAAACTTCATTCGTCGATTGCTTTAGGGAAGTTATCTTGTAAATACTATAAATAAGTAGTTTCAATGTAATTTTTGTGTGTTCACTTGTATACTCAAATCACTTGCAAAACTCGCTCATTCGGCGTCGAAGCGAGAGAGTTCAAGAGTGCTTGATGTACGTGAATTACCACTTTTATTTCAATGCAAAACCTTTTTACATTTCAGTCATTTCCTTTGAAGCTTTTACGTGCATTTTATTTACTTTTCACCAATCTCTTTGTGTTATCGTTTATGTTGATTCTCTTTTCGCAACAAGCTTCGAGTTAACAAAAAAGTTAGTAGACACCTACTTCATTTAGAACAAGTCTAGGGCTCACAGCCTTCTATAGGTCACGAGTCACCGTAGTTGGTATAAATCATATTGTGAAGAATCATATTTTTAATTGTTCATTCATTTAGAGTCCTTCTACCGGTCACGAGTCACTAGTCAGTCGAATTGAGTCTAACTATAGTGTGGAAAGCCATTGTATTGGTTCCCTTAGACTTAGAAAACCGTTTCTTAGATAAGGATTTTGACAGAACTAGTACAATCTCAAAAAAAACCTTAGCACATGTCTTAAGATCAACTGGTCGATCTTGCGAGTGACCCTTAGTTTTAGGACTTCCGGAGGACCAGCGGTTGTTTACCATTTTCCATAGTAAACACAGAGCGACAACACTAACTCAAACTATTGAAGGTACACAACATTCACTCTAGATTACCTGCATGTTACCCACGTAGAGGCAACATCACAACAGAAGGGGTGAGATATCTAACAATATAATAAGTCGTATGATAAATAATATATATCAGAATCAAATAATGTAAATCACTGCTTCGTAAACTATTCACACAACAAGAAATTCTACAATTCATTCATTAATCAAAACGACTCAAAATGCAACATGAGATGCAAAAACTTATTCAAATGCGCATGCATGTGGTACCAATGGAGCAGAACTCCCATCATAAAAATCTGCCAATATCCGAGGCATCAACAAAGCATAAGCCTTCATCATCATCGTGTTGTCAATCCAGGCCATCGTAAACAGAGAAAATCTCTCATCGTAATATTGTTTCCAATACAGACCATCGTATTTATGAAATGTATGCGACAACATGATGCAACGCAACAACAACAACTAAATCATCAAATCAACATCAACTTCATCATAATTTCATCACTGGCTATAAGCCTTCAACGTAACAACATTTCAACAACGTTATTCAACGTTGGCACAAGGCTTACAATATCATTTAGCACATCAAAACAAGATAACCTAACCAATTTCATCACAACATCAATACAAGCAAACAACAACAACAATTGCTACACAAATTAACCTTGACGATTCTATCCCGAATACAATTTATTTACCACTACTGCTATTTAATTTTTAAGCATTACTTACTAATCGATTAATTAATTCAATCGCTACTTAATTTTCTGTTAAAATATTCTCTGCTACTAACACCCCTGCTATATTCAGTTTCATTATTTTGTTTTGTCATGAGGTATCTCTCTGTTATATACTATTATAATCCCATGTAATTTTATCTAACTCATGTTTACTATATGTACTTAACTAATTAGATAACATACTAGCTATAAGTGTTTTAGCAAGTAGTAAGAAAAGAAAACAAAGTGTGATGTTTATCACAAAAAGTGTGACGTTCATCACATATAAGTCAAAATTTGATCTGAACAAGTGATCAGAATCGGAGACGACTGGAATAATTAATGATCCTTCGAGCAAGTTTATGTTGAGGAGGGGGTGATGTACCTGCAAGACACTCCGATGCTAAAGTAAGCAAATGTTCAAATAAGGGGATATAAAATATTAGGATTTTGAGTGTAAGAAAGTGATACCTTGCCCTAAAAGGTATGAGGGTTTATATAATGATCTTAGGAGACTCTCATTGGTTGCCATATTTAGGCCAAAATATGCGGATCCGCGAATATAGTTGTCCGGGCTAACTAGATCAAATTGGGCGATGGTACCCGTGACTAGTCGTTATGTCGAGTAGAGGAGGCATAACGGGCATGGCCCTCGATGGGGAGAGTTGGTCTGATCTACTTGACACCCATCGAGCAGACGGGTTCTGGATATGTGTAGAACGGGCAGATTAGGCCCTTTGAATGCCTTTTGGTCTGTTCTACATGCTACTAGGCTCAAAGAGATGACTTGCCCGACAACCATTCGGGAAGTCCAGAACAGTATCCCCCCAAGTTGTTGCTTCTAGGCACAAAAGTGATTACTTAAAGTCAGCCTAGGCATTAAGGGGGAATGTGACACCCCAAAATAATTCAATAATTAAATGTTTATGATTTTAATTAATTAAATTAATTGAGGTCATAATTTATTTAGTTTATCGGATTATTAAGTTAATGATGGAATTAATTGGAGAGAAGGATTAATATTTATTTTATTTAATTATGATTAAAAAGGAATAAGAGGAATAAAAGGAATAAAATAAGGAAAAGAAGGAAAAATAGATTCATTTGGAGAAAACAAGGCTACGTAGAAGTGAGAAGAGAAGGAAAGAAGGAAAAGACCTAGGGCGTCAATCTCAAGAAACCACCGTAAGGGTGATTTCGTGATTAGGGCTTATTATAGGTTTTGATATTCATAATATAAGTTATAGCATGTAGGAATTTGAAATTTGAAATTTTAGGGTTCCATGAATGTGTCCCTAATGGTGTCGGTTTGAGTCTAATTGTGTCGAATATGTATGGATATGATTAGAGTGTCGAGAAGAACATAGAAGATGGAAATATGTTGTTTGATGTGTTAGATGATGCAAAAGGATGTAATTTGGTGTTTCCAATGATGGAAGTCGTATGGGTAAAATGGGTTTGAGTAAAATGGATGAATCTGTCAAAATGCGAAAATCACTTTTTGTACGTAGGAACCGGTTCTGTCTGGTAGGAACGGGTTCCACGTTGAAAATTGGCAAAAACTGAAAAATAAACTCAGGAACCGGTTCCTGTATATGACGGAACCGGTTCCCCATTCAAAAATCAGGGGCGGGGTAATTTCAACTTTCAGGAACCGGTTCCGTTCTGGGTAGGAACCGGGTTCCAGGTGCATTTTTCCAATTTTCCAAAACTTCAAAAATTTCATAACTTTCAAACCATAAGTCCGTTTTGAGCGCCGTTTTGGACGTTATTTTCTAAATTTAATGCTCTACCTTATGAAATGAAAATATTTTAGAAATTTTGAAATTATTTTGGGAAAGGGGTATGATTTCTAAAGATGATGATTATTAGCTAATACATAATGACGATGTATGTGTAGCTGATGTGCTTGGTGATGAGGATACTGATAATGTGTAGGTGAAATAGCATGGTTATGCTATTGTTTGATGTATGCATGGTTGGTTTGGATATCTTGATTGATTGTTTTGCATGTTTATGCTGATGTTAGATGTATGCATGATTGTTGATGTATCATGTTGATTTTGGTGATTCAGTTATGTTAAATGAATGTATACATAGACTGATTAATGTTGCATGCTATTGATGTGCGTGCATATGCATTATTTTGGTGAAGTTAATTCCCATTGTGCGGAATTTGACTTGGATTGCCGATAACCGATACCCGAGTGAGGATGGGTGGTTAGGCTGGATTCGTGTCCGAGTGGTTATGGACGAATCGATGGAACTGTATCCGAAAGATGATAGATCAGTGTTGGGTGACTTGGTCACGAAGTCGGTACCGCATGCATTGAGTCTGCATTAGTGTTTGCATAGGATTGTAACATGCTAGGATGTCTTCCAGTGTTGCAATGCCTTTATTGTTGATTGATGATGTATGATGATTTGTATGACTATGTTTGTGTATTGGGTTCTGATTGGTAATAAGTGGTGGAATAATATGCTTGTATTATATTGTTGATTGAAAGAGCTATAATATGCTTTAATTATGAGAAGTCTCACCCTTACTTTACCATTTCAGATTAAATTAGCAGCTGAGGAGTCGGTGAGGATGGCTCTAGAGCTTATCTTTTAGTCCGTGTGTCGTTGTCATGCTCGATTAGATTGTAACATCGGGAACGCTTAGTTAAGAGAATCATTCGTTTAATAGTTTTGGATTTGAATTCCTTAAGAACTATGATGTTTATTTAAAATTTTGATTTTGGTATTTCCGCTGTGTAAGACATGGTCTTATAACGATTGAATTGTCGATGTTGATCCTCAGTGTAGCGTGGCTACTGTTTGAATGAAGTTTGTTTAATTGTTAATTGTGACATCCCTTATTATACCGTGTTAAACTCTGATTAAAGATGATTTAGATATTAATTTAATTAATATATTCGGGGTATTTAGATGGGGTGTTACAATAGTGGTATCAGAGCATAGTCGGTCTTGTCTTGTGTCGTTATCCCTTTAGTATGCGACTAGTGTGAAGTAACACTGTCGATACTTGTGTGCTGATAGAGAGTGTTTTGTTATTTTTACAGAACAATGGCCGGAAGAGGTAACGGAAGGAATGATGCTGCTATCGCTGAGGCTTTGGGAATGTTGGCTGGAGTACTCGGAGGGGGCCAGCAGGGAGCTGTGATTGGTGCTGACAGACAATTGGGGAATTTTCAGAGGAACAATCCCCATTGTTTAAAGGTACACATGATCCCGAAGGTGCTCAGAAATGGCTGAAGGAGATCGAGAGGATCTTCAGAGTGATTGATTGTGCAGAAGAGCTGAAGGTGAGATATGGAACTCACATGTTGGGAGGCGATGACCGTGGGTTGCTACCAGAACCGAACTGGAAGAAGATGGTGTTGCGTTGAATTGGGCTGTGTTCAGGAGAGCTTTTCTGAGGAGGTATTTTCCTGAGGATGTCAGAGGTAAGAAGGAGATTGAGTTTCGGGAGCTCAAGCAGGCAATAAGACTGTCAGTGAGTATGCTTCGAAGTTTTCTGAGTTAGCGAAGTATTATGCTCATTATCCTAACGATGCAGATGGAGAGTTTTCCAAATGTATCAAGTTTGAGAATGGTTTACGTGACGAGATTAAGCAGGGTATTCGGTATCAGCGTATCCGAAGATTTTCTGATCTGGTTGATTGCAGTAGGATTTTAGAGGAGGATCTTGCTAACACTAAGTCAAATGCTCGAGGGTATGTTGATAGAAAAGGTAAACAACAGATGGATCGTGGTAAGCCTTATGATAGGAGTAATCAGAGGTCCAGTGGTTGGAAGAAATCTAGTGGAGGAGATTCTAGTTCTTCCGCTAGGTGCTATAAGTGCGGTGAGACAGGACATCGTATGGTGGACTGTAAGAGCAATGATAAGAAGTGTTTCAAGTGTGGGAAGTTCGGCCATGTGGCCAATGATTGTAGAGTAAAGATGGTGACTTGTTACAACTGTGGTGAAGAGGGTCATACCGTCCTCGGCCCAAAACTCAAGAAAGAGCAAGTGGTGGTAAAGTGTTTGCATTGTCGGATCGAGACAAAACGGATGATCGGTGATTAAAGGTACATGTTTTATTAACGCATACCTTTGATTGCGATTATTGATCCGAGCTACGCATTCTTTTATTGCGTTAGATTGTGCCGAGATTGAATTTGGAAATTTCTAATATGGATGGAAGTATGGTTATTGATACTCTGCGTCGGGTTCGATGACTACTTCATATGTTTGTAGAAATTGTCTGTTGTGATTTTGATAGGGTTTCGTATGGATTTAGTGTGCCTACCGCTAGAACAACTTGATATCATCCTTGGAATGAACGGTTGGAATTCAACCAGGTTCATATCAACTGTTTTGAGAAGACGGTCATTTTTCCTGAAGAGGTTAAGATCGAAAGTGAGATTATGTCAGTTAAGCAGATGAACTTAGCTGTGAAGGATGGTGCGGTTGTGTTTATGTTGTATTCTGCGATAGAAGCGGAAGGGAAAGCAAAAGGTGATGGATTGCCAGTAGTGAATGAATTTCCAGAGGTGTTTCCGGAAGACGTTAGTGAATTGCCACCTGAGAGAGAGGTAGAGTTTACTATAGATTTGATTCCTGGAACTAGTCCGGTGTCGATGGCGCCTTATCGCATGTCGGCATCTGAATTGGTTGAACTGAAGAAGCAGTTAGAGGAATTGCTTGAGAAGAAGTTCATTCGTCCGAGTGTGTCGCCGTGGGGTGCTCCGGTGTTATTGGTTAAGAAGAAGGAAGGTTCAATGAGGTTATGTGTTGACTACCGACAGTTGAATAAGGTTACGATCAAGAATCGGTATCCTTTGCCGAGAATTGATGATTTGATGGATCAACTCGTTGGAGCTTGTGTATTGAAAGATTGATCGAGATCCGGATATCATCAGATTCGTGTGAAGTCGGAGGATATTGACCGCATTTAGAACGAGGTATGGGCATTATGAATATTCTGTGATGTCGTTTGGAGTTACTAATGCACCTGGTGTTTTCATGGAGTATATGAACAGGATATTTCATCCGTATCTCGATAAGTTCGTCGTGGTGTTTATTGATGATATCTTAATTTATTCGAAAAGTGATGAAGAGCATGCAGAGCATCTCAGAGTTGTATTGGAATTGTTGAAAGAAAAGAAGCTTTATGCGAAGTTGGCCAAGTGTGAATTCTGGTTGGAGGAAGTAAGTTTTCTTGGCCATGTAATTTCCAAGAATGGGATTGCTGTTGATCCTACGAAGGTAGAAGCGGTGTCTCAGTGGGAAGCGCCGAAGAATGCTTCAGAAATCCGTAGTTTTCTGGGTCTTGCAGGTTACTACCGGAAGTTTATTGAGGGATTTTCCAAACTAGCGTTACCGTTGACTAAGTTGACCAGGAAGGATCAGGTGTTTGTTTGGGATGTTGAGTGTGAGAAAGGATTCCAAGAGCTGAAGAGGAGGTTGACAAGTGCTCCGATCTTGATTTTCGGATCCGACTAAGTCTTTGTGGTGTATTGTGATGCATCGATGGGATTAGGTGGTGTGTTGATGCAAGATAAGCAGGTTGTGGCTTATGCTTCGCGACAACTGAAAGTGCATGAAAGGAATTATCCGACCCATGATTTGGAGTTGGCAGCTGTTGTGTTTGTTTTGAAGTTGTGGAGACATTATTTATATGGTTCTCGGTTTGAGGTATTCAGTGATCATAAGAGTCTGAGGTATCTCTTTGATCAGAAAGAGTTGAACATGAGGCAGAGAAGATGGTTAGAGTTCTTAAAGGATTATGATTTCGGTTTGAATTACCATCCTGGTAAAGCAAACGTGGTTGCAGATGCCTTAAGTAGGAAGTCTTTGCACATGTCGATGTTGATGGTTCGTGAGTTAGATTTGGTTGAGCAGTTCAGAGATTTAAGCTTGGTTTGTGAAACTACTCCGAATAGTGTGAAATTGGGTATGTTGAAGCTGACTAGTGGTATTCTGGAAGAGATCAGAAATGGACAGAAATCTGATGTTGGTTTAGTTGATAAGTTGACATTGATCAACCAAGGTCAAGGAGGCGAGTTCCGAATTGACGAGAATGGTGTTATGAGATTTGGTGATCGGGTGTGTGTTCCGGATGTTGCCGAAATTAGGAAAAACATTTTAGAGGAAGGACATCGTAGCGGGTTGAGTATTCATCCCGGTGCTACTAAAATGTACCATGATTTGAAAAAGTTGTTTTGGTGGCCGGGAATGAAAAAGGAAATTGCTGAGTTTGTGTATGCTTGTTTGATTTGTCAGAAGTCGAAAATCGAACATCAGAAACCATCAGGGTTGATGGAGCCGTTGTTTGTTCCAGAATGGAAGTGGGATGGAATCTCAATGGATTTTGTGTCTGGTTTGCCAAGAACAGCTAAGAATTGCGATTCTATCTGGGTGATTGTGGATAGGTTGACAAAATCTGCTCACTTCATTCCGATAAGAATGGATTATCCGATGGAGAGGTTAGCAGAATTGTATGTCGAGAAGATTGTGAGTTTGCATGGTATTCCGTCTAGCATTGTGTCGGATCGAGATCCGAGGTTTACATCTAAGTTCTGGACAGGATTGCAAGAAGCTTTGGGTACTAAGTTGCGTTTAAGTTCCGCTTATCATCCAGCAGATGGTCGACGGAAAGAACGATTATCGTTGGAAGATTTCCGAGAGCTTGTGTGTTAGAGAGGGTGGAGCTTGGGATAGTTATCTACCTGATTGAGTTTACCTACAACAATAGCTTTCACTCGAGTATTGGTATGGCTCCGTTTGAGGCATTGTATGGTAGGAGGTGTCGGACACCATTGTGTTGGTATGAAACTGGAGAGAGTGTTGTGATTGGACCGGAAATTGTTCAACAAACTTCGGAAAAGATTAAGATGATTCAGGAGAAGATGAGGACTTCTCAGAGTCGTCAGAAGAGTTACCATGATAAGAGGAGGAAAGACCTTGAGTTCAGTGAAGGAGAGCATGTGTTTATGCGGGTTACTCCGATGACTGACATTGGTCGAGCTTTGAAGTCAAAGAAGTTGACTCCGCGATTTATTGGTCCTTTTCAGATTACCAAAAGGGTTGGGAAGGTTGCATATCAGTTGCACACTTGCGAATCTGCATGATGTTTTCACGTGTCCCAACTGAGGAAGTACATTGCTGATCCGTCTCATGAGATTCGGGTAGATGATATACAGGTACGAGAGAATTTAAGCGTGGGCGGTACTGCGAGAATTGAGGATCGGAAGTTGAATGGGCAAAGAGATTGCTCTGGTGAGAGTGGCTTGGGGAGGACCAGCTGATGGAAATGTCACTTGGGAGCTGGAGAGTCAGATGAAGGACTCGTATCCCGAACTATTCGTCTGAGGTATGTTTTCGAGGACGAAAACTCTTTTAAGTTGGGGAGAGTTGTGACACCCCAAAATAATTCAATAATTAAATGTTTATGATTTTAATTAATTAAATTAATTGAGGTCATAATTTATTTAGTTTATCGGATTATTAAGTTAATGATGGAATTAATTGGAGAGAAGGATTAATATTTATTTTATTTAATTATGATTAAAAAGGAATAAAAGGAATAAAATAAGGAAAAGAAGGAAAAATAGATTCATTTGGAGAAAACAAGGCTACGTAGAAGTGAGAAGAGAAGGAAAAAAGGAAAAGACCTAGGAGGAGATCTCAAGAAACCACCGTGAGGGTGATTTCTGATTAGGGCTTATTATAGGTTTTGATATTCATAATATAAGTTATAGCATGTAGGAATTTGAAATTTGAAATTTTAGGGTTCCATGAATGTGTCCCTAATGGTGTCAGTTTGAGTCTAATTGTGTCAGAATATGTATGGATATGATTAGAGTGTCAGTAGAAGAACATAGAAGATGGAAATATGTTGTTTGATGTGTTAGATGATGCAAAAGGATGTAATTTGGTGTTTCCAATGATGGAAGTCGTATGGGTAAAATGGGTTTGAGTAAAATGGATGAATCTGTCAAAATGCGAAAATCACTTTTTATGCGTAGGAACCGGTTCTGTCTGGTAGGAACCGGTTCCACGTTGAAAAATTAAAAACTGAAAAATAAACTCGGGAACCGGTTCCTATATATGGAACCGTTCCCCATTCAAAAATCGGGCGGGTAATTTCAACTTTCGAACCGGTTCCGTTCGGGTAGGAACCGGTTCCAGTGCATTTTTCAATTTTCCAAAACTTCAAAATTTCATAACTTTCAAACCATAAGTCCGTTTTGAGCCGTTTTGGACGTTATTTTCTAAATTTAATGCTCTACCTTATGAAATGAAAATATTTTAGAAATTTTGAAATTATTTTGGGAAAGGGTATGATTTCTAAAGATGATGATTATTAGCTAATACATAATGACGATGTATGTGATGATGTGTAGTGATGAGGATCTTGATAATGTGTAGGTGAAATAGCATGGTTATGCTATTGTTTGATGTATGCATGGTTGGTTTGGATATCTTGATTGATTGTTTTGCATGTTTATGCCGATGTTAGATGTATGCATGATTGTTGATGTATCATGTTGATTTTGGTGATTTTATGTTAAATGAATGTATACATAGGCGATTAATGTTGCATGCTATTGATGTGCGTGCATATGCATTATTTTGGTGAAGTTAATTCCCATTGTGGAATTTGACTTGGATTGCCGATAACCGATACCGAGTGAGGATGGGTGGTTTGGATTCGTGTCCAGTGGTTATGGACGAATCGATGGAACTGTATCCGAAAGATGATAGATCAGTGTTGGGTGACTTGGTCACGAAGTCGGTACCGCATGCATTGAGTCTGCATTAGTGTTTGCATAGGATTGTAACATGCTAGGATGTCTTCCAGTGTTGCAATGCCTTTATTGTTGATTGATGATGTATGATGATTTGTATGACTATGTTTGTGTATTGGGTTCTGATTGGTAATAAGTGGTGGAATAATATGCTTGTATTATATTGTTGATTGAAAGAGCTATAATATGCTTTAATTATGAGAAGTCTCACCCTTACTTTACCATTTCAGATTAAATTAGCAGCTGAGGAGTCGGTGAGGATGGCTCTAGAGCTTATCTTTTAGTCCGTGTGTCAGTGTCATGCTCTGATTAGATTGTAACACTGGGGAACGCTTAGTTAAGAGAATCATTACTGTTTAATAGTTTTGGATTTGAATTCCTTAAGAACTATGATGTTTATTTAAAATTTTGATTTTGGTATTTCCGCTGTGTAAGACATGGTCTTATAACGATTGAATTGTCGATGTTGATCCTCAGTGTAGCATGGCTACTGTTTGAATGAAGTTTGTTTAATTGTTAATTGTGACATCCCTTATTATACCGTGTTAAACTCTGATTAAAGATGATTTAGATATTAATTTAATTAATATATTCGGGGTATTTAGATGGGGTGTTACAGGGAAAGTGCGTTGATGGTGCTTGTCATCTGTGATATAGACGTTTTGTGATTTTTATGAGGACATGCTCGTACAAGATTTATTCGTTTGTATGCTCATAGTTTTGAGCTACTTTATTTTTTTTAAGTGTTTAGGAGGTTTGCTCGTATGTCTTCAATAGTGTGGGGTGACTAGTCGAAGGGTGTCAATTTGTTTACCGGGCTTGGTCCAGAACTCAAGTCTTGATTAAAGTCCTGAGGTCGGTGGCGTGGATGTCCCATCGCGAGCTAGGTGTTCTGTGGGCGAGGTACTTAGACAACGAGGCTCGTTTGAGTCCCCCGTGTCAAGGTGAGGATCTAGCTCGTTATATATGTGGATCGAGGGTCCCTTAATTTCGTGTTTGTGGCACATCGCTGGTACTGGGGCATGCGCTTGGTTTCTATCTCTTAATGCTCTGAAGATATTCTAAGGCATGTCGACTGTTCGTGCCTTAACTATAGAATGGTTTTTTCCGACGTTTTATGATCGAGCAAGTTCTTCCCTATGTAGGTTTTAAAGATAGTATGCCCCTTTTCGTTTTTACTCGGATGCGGGGAATGTATGTCTGTCAAGTAGTTGTGTTCGCAGGGAACATATGTCTATCTGACAGTTATGTTCGCGAGGAACATATATCTACCAGGCACTTGTGTCCGTGGGAGATGATTTGTTTATGTCAGAACCAGCTGCACATGTGTTAATTAGCAATATATTTTATGTTAAAATCCTATAAATAGGATTTTACTAGTTGTATGTGTTTATAGAAATTATTTCCTCTTAATTATAAAATTTATGAGGGCAATGATGAGTGTTTATTAGGAATTTCTTTTTCTAGATACATTGTATTTTATTAAAGAGCACATGTTGCTCTATTAGTAATAACAGAAAAAATTATCTCTGTCAGTTTATGCTCGCCCGTCGGGGAGGCTGGAGAGGTCATTAATGTTGCAATGTCAAGCATAATTGGTTGTTTCCTTCACCTCGTACTGGATGTATGCCTGGGCCTTGAGGAGGAGGGCATTTAGTGTTGCCGGTGTTTCAATGCCAACTGCTTTGGAAAATTCGCTACGGGAGCGTAATCCTCGTTAGAGCAAGTACTTCTTTATCTCGTCGGTCGTGGAGACCTGGACGGCCTCTTTGTTGAACCTCTCGATGTATATTCGGAGGGATTCGTCTTCTTCTTGTATGATCGCTTCTAGCGAGGCCTCTATCATTGGGTACCGGCGAGAGGCAGTGAAGTGCCTTGAGAACATCTTCCCCAACTTCTTCCATGAGGTGATGGATTCGTTGGGGAGGCTTTTGTACCAAGACATTTCCCCTTTCCTCAGAGTTGTTGGGAACAATCTGCACTTGATGGCGCCCCTAACGGCTCGGTAGTCGAGTAGGTCGTCAATATTTTCGATGTGCTTGTCGGGATCAGTAGTGCCATCATACTATCCGAGCTTCGGGGGTTTCTCCAACCCAGAAGGGATGGGAATATCCATGATCGCCCGACAAAGAGGACCATGATGCTCATTTTCGTCGCTTCGACTTGGAAAGAGAGAGAGAGAGAGAGGTAGAATGATTTTTCTTGATGCGATTAGGTGGAGAAAGGTCTCGGTCGCGGGGACGACGTGGCTCGCTCTTTGTGTTCTTGCGCAAAGGGGATCCCCAATTTTTCTGAGGAGGGGTCTATCCTCTCTTTTTCAGGAAAGAATGATCAGTGTGAGCTTCGCTCCGAGCAGGTCTTCTTGGCGAGGGGCTACGTGATATGGCTGTCTTAGGTCTCTGAGGTGGAGGTGAGGGACAATTCTTTTCCAGAGCCTCGACATGTTGACCTTGCTGGAGGAGGAAGAGGTTGTTAGTGTGATTAAGGGCAGACAAGATTGCAGTTAATATTGGATCGTTGTTGGTCGATAATGGCACTGAAGTAGGAAAGGTGACGACGTCGTCTTCCTGGTTCTTGGATTTTTGATTATCTAAGGGAGAATCTTGGTCGCCAGCTTCGTCAGAATTGGGGGACGCGGTCATGCCATCCTTGTTATGCACGAAATCCTCAAGATGAGGAAAGGCATAGTTCCTATCTGTCTTTTGGACAGGTGAGAGAATGCTCTTTCCTGAAAGGATTTTATCATTGTTATCAGCCATCTTGTTGGAGGTGTTGAGGTATCTTTGGTCTTCTGGACTCTTAATGAGGAATGAAGACGGGGAAGATAGATTCCCACAGATGGCACCACTAATTTGAACAAGTGATCAGAATCAGAGAAGGCCGGAATAATTGATGATCCTTCGAGCAAGTTGACATTGAGGAGGAGGGGGTGGTTTACCTTCAAGGCACTCTGATGCTAAAATAAGCAAATGTTCAAAGAAGATGATAGAAAATATTAGGGTTTTTAGTGTAAGAAAGTGATACCTTACCCTTAAAGGTGTGAGGGTTTATATAATGATCTTAGGAGACTCTCATTGGTTGCTATATTTGGGTAGGGGTATCCACGAATATAGTTGTCCGAGCTAACTAGGTCAAATCGGGAAATGGTGCCCGTGACTAGCCGTTATATCGAGCAAAGGAGGCATAATAGGCATGACCCTCGATGAGGAGAGTTGGTGTGATCTGCTCGACACCCGTCGAGCAAACGGGGTCTAGCTATATGCAGAATGGGCAGATGAGGCCCTTTTAATGCCTTTTGGTTTGTTCGACATGCTACTAGGCTCGAAGAGATGACTTACCCGACAGCCATTCAGGCATTCCATAACAAAATTCAAGTGTTAAAAAAAGGTGAAACATGCCTTGCACATGAGAGGGTGTCGCTCGGCACCCCTTGGCAAAGCATATGTGTGTCGTTCGACACACTCCCCTTACTCAGGGTGTGTCGTTCGGCATCCGTCTTTTTCCCTGCATACAGATTTCGTTCTCATCTGCAATTTCTCTGTATAATTCTATACTTCCACCAATTAATCAACAACCATAATTTCATCGTACAAACATCAATCGACCATCACTAAATATATATTTCCATTCACAACATCAATTCGGCAAGGAATTCAAAAATAATTTCAACACAGAAAATTCACAATTTCTCAACAATAGAACAATTGTCTCGCATAGTGAATTTTCCCAATATCCTAATTCCCACACACTATCCATCATATAACCCATTAGAAAGTCAGAACCCCACCTTACCTTGGATTGAAGGTCGTTCTACGGCGATCCAATCAAATTTTCGCTTTGACTTTCGAGTTGCAATTCTATCTCGACGGCTAGCTCTCTAAACCCTTGTTCCTCTTTTGTCAAATTTTCTCTCACGTACAGCCACCAAAATACTAACTAACCTTATACTTCTCTTTTTATTATTTTCTAAAATAACTAATATACTACTATCCTTATTATTTGTCTTATTGGGCTTGTTTCTCACACCTCCCTTTCTACTAATTACCACCAACACAAGCCTAACAACATTTATATACTATTATTATTATTAATAACCAACTAGTATTATCGTTAATATTAATCGACCGACTTTTCGACAATTAATCAACTAAATAAATCAACTAACAACTTGACAACTTAAATCAATATTTCACAACTTCGACAATTAAATCGGAAATAATTCGAAAATATTTAAGTAACTAATTAATTAAATAAACGGTCGTTACATGCATTCGAAGCAAAAATAGTTTGGCACAACGATCAAATGAGAAGAAATAAAAAGGATAAACCCAAAAGCAAGTGTATCACAAGTGAAATGGACGTGTTTGACAAACTAGAAAGATAATATGGTTTATATCGTCAAGTTGGACACAACTGAAAAATTGTCTCACTCGTGATACTAGCTCAACAACATAAAAATTATATGCACACTATGTGTACTTTTTTAAGATTGAAACATAAAACTTATTTTCATTAAGAACATTTGTTACAACAATTCATACACAAACCATTAATAAAATGACATCACAACAAAAACACAATAAAACAACAACACATGCGACAACTAAAATTAACATCAATAACATGACAAAATATCTAAGAAATTATAACTGTTAAAACAATTTTATCTGGTCCATGTATCATCATCATTAAGGGAGATAAAATTGTTGAGCAAAAGACTAGATCAATACAAGAATCAATTAGAATGATGTTTAGTGCTAAACAATTGTCACTTAAGTTTTGAGTTGAAGTTATGAATATTGCTTACTATATTCATAACAGGGTTATCTTGAGAGAAGATGTTTTCTCTACTCCTTATAAGCTATGGATTTGAAGGTAAGGAAAACACTTAGAAGGGGGTGAATAAGTTTTTCCTCTTTTTAATTTTCTTCTACGTAACAACAATCTAAAACACAGTTATTTTTGTCCTGGTTCGTTTGAAACTCAAACTACTCCAGTCCACCCACCAAGGTGATTTTTCCTCTCTCAACGAGGACTTAATTCACTATAATCAAAAACTGATTACAATTGCACTACCAATTGTTGTGACTAACAATACATTGCACAAGCCAACTGCAAGTGACTAACACCTCTAAGACTCTCTAGTCCTAGCCCTCTTGAGAAATCTGACCTAACTGGTCTCAAGGAACAATTTCAAAAGTAACTTATAACAATGTATTTTTTTGCTTCTAAAAAGATTTATCACAACTGTGATGTTTTACACTACGTTTAAGCTCAATACAAAAATGATAAACTCAAAGTTTTTCTTTGCTAGATTTTTGTTCAGCGTAAGTTTTCTAATGATGGCACGTTAGTTTTTTCTTTGAATGCTTGAACTTATATATAGCTTCAGAATATTTTCGTTGCGTGTCTTGAACAAAGAGAGTGCAATTAATGTTGCTTGTCTGTTTGTACTTTGTGTTTTCCATGTACCTCGAACTATGTTCCACTTGACTACTTCAGTCGTCTTAGCTTTAATAAAATAATGGTACTGTAGCATAACTTGTCTTAGAAGATGACGTCTTGATAACTCATTTTTCTTTATCTTCTATAAGCCTTTGTCATCTTAACTTCTAACAGAGGTTGCTTTAACTTGCTCTTATCAGAGGTTGCATTTGCATGCTTCTTTCAGAAGTTGCTTTCAGTGTGCGTGTTCAGAAGTTCCATTCATCTTTAGAACTTCTAATTCTCTATCTGCTCAGCATAATTTGATATTTCACTTTTTAGAGTGCTTGAGTCAGAACATCATATGAAATGAAAACAATACTTACCAGAGTATCATATTTACTATACAAAATTTATTTAACTTGTTATCATCAAAACTCTAAGATATGAATAGAACCAAACTATGTTCTAACAATTTGATACCAAGTAAACCTGGATCAAGCGCTTACCATTGCGCTACAAGAATCAATTAGAATGATGTTTAGTGCTAAACAATTGTCATTTATGTTTTGAGTTGAAGTTATGAATATTGCTTACTATATTCATAACAGGGTTATCTTGAGAGAAGATGTTTTCTCTACTCCTTATAAGCTATGAAAAGGAAGGAAATCTCTAGGTCAAATAATTTTACATTTTTGGAAGGAAATATCAGATCTTTGATGCTAAAGATCAATTGGACAAAATGAACTCAATAGGGGATGAAGGGATATTTCTAGACTAAAACACGATTTTTACGTTCCACAACATCATTTTGTTGTGGAGTTCTAAGAACTGAAAAGTTATGTTCAATACCAAATTTATCATAATATTCTTCAAAGAGGTGGTTTTCAATTCACCTCCATAATCACTTCGAATGATAATTATTTTTAAATTTAATTTATTTTGAGATAATTTGACAAAATCGTGTGAAAGTCAAAAATATTTCATCTTTATTACGTAAAAATTTACACTGACAATGCATCACTATTAACCTTTTTATATAATTTCGAAAGAAAAGAAAAAAAGAAAAACTTAATAATGTACTTAAGTATTGAGAAACAAAATGAATAGTTACTCAAAAGAGTAGATTCCCATAGAAACAAAAGCACCATGATTTTTATAATACAGCATCAACAGGTAGCAGTGCAGAAAAGCCAGTACCAATGCAATTTGGTGCAAGAAAAATAAGAGAATTTTTGCTGCCACTTTTTTTTTTTTTTTTTTTTTATATCCGTCATCCCCTATTTTATATTATTTCAAAAATATCTTTGAGATTATTTATTTAATATTTTTATTTTTCTGAAAATAAATTACTGTTATCAAATTTATGAAAAGGTAATTTTCTGATATCTCAGACTAAATTTTTAAATCTTCTTTTTGGCGCATATCAGATATCTTTTGTATTTTATAACTTTCTGATATCAATTTATTGGATATTTTTAAATTTCTAGTGCAATTTATCAAAAATTTAAAAAATCTAATATATTTTAAAAAAATTATTACACGTACCAAAAATAACTCAAATTTACGGTATAAAAACAATACCGGAAATTTCATATTTCAGTATATTTTATTCAAATATAAGTTTATACGTTTAAAAAAAAAAAAAAGTCCCAGTATTATCAGAAATTTGAAATTTCTTATATATAAAAAAAATATCTGAAATTTAAAATTTCCAGTTTTTTTTGTACCGAAGCCATATCAAAAATTTGAAATATCTAATATTTTTACAGTACCAAATTTTTGAAATTTTTATTATATAGTCTACATACCAGATATTTAAAATTTTCGATAAGAATTTTAATTAATTATGCATTTTGAAAATTCAAAAATTCGGTACCGAAAATTTAGAATTTTCAATATGAAATATCTGATACAGTAAAAATAATAAATCTCACAGAATTTACGATATTCCTTACAAAATATATCAAAAATCACCAAATATTTCATATTTTCTAGAGATATTTTAATAAAAATACTATATTTAAAAAGATGGTAGGTATAAATTCGGAAATAGCAAGAAAAATTCTTTAAAAATAATTGCACTTTTCCATTTTGCACTATTAATATATTATCATTACTTATTGCATTGCAGTGCCAGTGCTTGAGTTATGCCTAAAATTGTTGTTAAAAATATTATAAATAATTACTCTCGCAATGTATATTTATTTGTATTTATTTGCCGCTTTGATATTTTTTTTATCAACTTGAGAATGCGCGCTGAGCAGAGCCATCGCACACGCGTGACACGGACCACGCCTTGCCATTTTCATTGCAACAACCTCTCGTCAATGTCCATATTCACGAGCTTATTTTGCCAAACTTCAGCTCGTGAAGGCATGACCCACTTTCTTTCATTCAACCAATTAAATACTTGTTTGGTGATTTTCAACCTTTAGCTTTACTTTACCCGTCGTCATCATCAAGTTTTAGTTTTATTAA
The DNA here is from genome assembly GCA_021764765.1 of Vicia sativa. NCBI lineage: Eukaryota > Viridiplantae > Streptophyta > Magnoliopsida > Fabales > Fabaceae > Vicia > Vicia sativa. The sequence continues at coordinate 115,471,927 of CM038792.1, read as the reverse complement.
ATCAAAACAAAAGTTGTGGTTGGTATAGTGGTTAACCAATGATTTTTTAAAGCCAAAAAGAACAAGAAGATATTGTTTTTGTGAATGATGAAATGGTAAACCCATGAATCACACACCATTGGTTTTTGGTTATGTTCATTGCATTCTAATGGTAAGCTTGTGTGTTAAGTATCAATTGTATATTGTTTTGAGTATAAGGAATTCAAAGGTTTCAATTATATGGTTATGATTTTTTAATTTGACTTTTAAATACATGTGCATAGACAAAAAAAAATCATACAATAAGTTTGTAATTGAAAGTTGATTTTTTTTTAGGTTGTTAATTGAAGAAGTGTGTGTAATTTATTCAACAATAATAAAAAGAAAAATATTTGTCAGTAAAAGAACATGGAAACAAGAAATGCAAGAATAAAGTTTGTTTGAAATCATTTTTATTTTTAGTTTTTAAAAATTAAAAACTAAAAATCAAAACATAATTTAGCTATTTTAGTGTCTGTTTGAAAGACTTTTTAAAAACTCTATTTTAAGTTTTTAAAATTTAAAAATTAAAAATTTGTTTAAATACAATATTTTACAAACGTGTTTTTAAAAACTCTTTACCATTTTTTAGTTTTTAAAGCAAAAAACTGAAATAGTTAAATTATGTTTTAATTTTTACTTTTTCAGTTTTTAAAAATTAAAAACAAAAACTATTTCAATAGATCCTTAATTTTTTGTTTTTAAAAACTGAAAAATAGTGAAGAATTTTTAAAAACACATTTATAAAATATTGGATTCAAACCAGTTTTTAATTTTAAAATTTTTAAAAACTAAAATAGAGGTTTTAAAAAGTCATTCAAACAGACCCTATCTATAGCATTCAATATCACTCACCCCATGATACCTATTAAAAATGAAGTTAAAATTAAAATAAATTTAAATTTTTTCTCTAAAATAATGACATATGTACATTCTTATATTTCTTTTTTAAATTGATTCGTATTAAATAGCATTAATCCTAATAAAAATAGTCATGTAAGCAAATACCGCGAGGTAACACGAGGTTATTCAACGTGCAACACGAATATGCCGAGTCTTTGCTTAGACACAATGAGACTATCATAAAGGTGATAAACTTCAAACAAGAAATAACTCATAGGTGCTTTTCAAAATGGACTCAGTCACACACTTCAATGAATACCTTGTTTAGAAGTCAACAAACTATGGAAGAAAAACATAGATAAGGCGGAATGTCACATGAAAAGAACGAAAAGCAATGCCGAAGAAAACAAAAGAAAGAAACTTCTATGAAACTTGAACTTGCATGTACAATTAGAGAATATGAAAATGAATTGGAAGTGGAAGTAGTGCCTTGTTAAGCGTATGATACCATACTGAATGAGTTATGAAGCATATAGAGAGAGCCATATCACATGATCTTTGTGTTCATTACATTTAGTTCATTGCATAGTAAATAAATAATAATAGTAAGCTACATATACAAGATTATACAAAAGTAAGATTAGTTAGTTACAAAATCATGAGTAAGTTATCCTAACTAACTTTTGTAACCTCTTCTATCATTCTAACTAACTATAACTATTTAAAAGAAGTTATTCTACTAATAGGTTGTTGAGGAAGAAGTAACTCCTTAACTAGATAATAATTTATTTTTTTTAGATTTAGCCACTTAATTTTAAATCTTGTTTCTAACAAAAATTAGACTCAAATAATATTCGAACGATTCGTCTTAATAAAAGCTTCTTTTTCATTACAACTCAAATACTTAATTATCTCATACTATAATTTTAATTGTTGAATAATAGTTGTGAAACAATCAAAGTTAATATTTAGTCACTTTGAATATATTCTATTTTGATTATGTGTTTCAAGACAATAGTGATGAAGATGATGGTGATTCAAATAATAAATTTATTTCCACTCTCATTTTCAATTTTATCTACTACATTACTCTGACCGAATCATACGTCTGCCGATGTTTCAGAGTCGTCTCAAATTTTTAAAATCTTATATAAACGAATCACAATTAGACAAGTCACAATTAGGCAAGGACAAAATAAATAGAGACCGTATATTCCGATTTAATCATAAAAATATATTATAAGGTTTTATTTAGATTTTATTTAATTATAAATTAATCTTGAAAATTTTAAAACGTTATGCAATAGACAGTCTTGCACGTTCTTGAAAATTTTAAAACGTTAACGTTATACAATAGACAGTCTTGCACGTTCTTGAAAATTTTAAAACATTATGCAATAGACACGTTATACAATAGACAGTCTTGCACGTTCTTGAAAATTTTAAAACATTATGCAATAGACAGTCTTGCACGTTCTCAAAACTCATAAGCATTTGAGTTTAACTATTCACCGGATTAGATTCCTTTTTTTCTAAGTCAAACAAGGTTCTTTACGGACACTTTTGGCATTAAACCTTAATTTCAAATAGAGACTTGATTGACTCAAAAGAGATAACTTTGAAAAACACAATTCTTACTATAATTGAGTAACATGTTAAAGCCCTTAAAGAGTTGAGGATTACACTAAAATAAGCTTACTCCTTAAGTAAATTAGTGAATAAAAGGTTCAATTAAATCCCACTAAAAAAAGCAAGGAAAAGAAGCCAGCTTTGCACGATTGGTATCATTACTAAAATATAAAAATAAAACTCATATGAATAATTCTAAAGTCTCTATTCTTCGCTTCTATATCAACAGCTCAACACAACATATACTACACCCAATTATAAAACATTGTTGAAGTGTCAAAAAGACACGTAAACTAATTAGAAACATAATTTTGTTACGTGTCAAAAAGCCATGCACCTAGAACTCAATACTATACCTTACTTAATAATTTAGTGGATAAATATTCGCATTCTCTCCATTTATCCGTCAAAATATTCTTATCAACAATGCCAATTTCTCAATTATATACGAACTATCGTTATTATGTGTATACCCACCTCATCCTCTTATCAATGAGTGTACAATTCATACATTATTACAATATTGTCACTATAGATGTCGACAAACCAATATACCAATATAAAAGATAAACGATCAATACAAATATACAATGCTTCATATTTTGGATATACTTTGATGAATTATGAACCCTACCGTTTCTAATATTAACTTACCCAAATAAATTTAAAAAACCCGGTCCCACAATAAACACTGCAGCATCAACCACACTGGATCCTGGCCCAACTCATTCTAATATTCTTACACGACACCGTTTTGCTACTAAACTTCCAACACCGACACTTTTTTATTTGCAAAACTCATTTTCCGTCCCGTTCCGTTTACTTGCCCCAAAAAACGCCACGTGTAACAGCAATTACACCACGCAGCGGTGACGGCGTTAAAACACTGCAATTACCAGCTGGCAGTCCTTAACCGCAACTCGAGACGAAGCAACGGTCACAGAATACAGCTGTACTCCATTTCCCTAATCCGCACACTAAATGCTACTAATACTAATATTAATTAATAATAATTAAAGAAATTAACTATGAAATTAAATTGAAGATATGAGAGAATGATTTTATTCATTATTATTTTGCCGACTGAATCACAATCTAAATAATTTCAGATAATATAGAATAGAATGGATGAGTAAGGATGGAAGAATCACACGTGTGAAGAGTTTCTGCTTAAAAATCTGCGAGTTTTCTGTGAAGTTGAGATTTCGGAATCTGTTGCAAACTTCTAATCGCTAATCCATCGCTTCTTTTCGCATCCACGTAATGTACACCGATATCACTATTCAATTCTGAAAACAATAACAAAAATATATATATATGAAACTGTGAATAAATTAATGAAGAATGGTGAAATTTTCATTGTTGTACCTGAATGAAGAGGTTTGAATCCGGTGAAATGGTGATCTAGGTCAGAAGGTGAAGGAGTGTGGGAGAAGAAGTAGAGGATGAAGAAGCAAAAGAGAGTGAGGATCGGAATGAGGTGGATGAATTTGTGCGGTGTGGGAGGAGGTGAAGAGAGACGGTGAGGCTTCGGTGATTCGTCGGTGATGAGAGTGTCGGCGGCGGTGATGACTCCATGGAGATGGAGTTTGGAAGATGGTGAACCTAAGGATTGTCTGTGCATAGTGTTGAAATTAAAATGCTAAGACAGAGAGGCTGAGAGTGAAAGTGCCAGAGTGTAGAGAGAGAAAGATTATAAAGAAGACAAGAGAGTGTCAAGTGTGAATTTATTATTCTGATTCTTTTATTTATGTATGATAAATGATTATTTTGTTATGTTTATTTTTTCGCTTTTAATTTAATTTAATTTAATTTAATTTAATTTTGTATATTTAGTCTCGTGACCCCATTGTGCCTATTCTTTGTTCATTTGTTTGTCCTTTTTGGGTGTTTCCTTTCCTTTTACTCATTCCTCCTCTCTTTTTTCTTTTTTCTTTTATAAAGCTGCATTGGCTTTGAATTTTGGGATGAGAAAAAGTTAAATGAAGTGAAAATGTTTAGGATAAATTGAAAAAATTATGAAATAAATGTTAGTTTCTACTAGTAATATCATAATATGTAATGTGAAAAGTGAAGTGTAGTAGCAATTATGATAGTGTGTTGGGCTGGGCCTATTTAATTTAAGAGTTGGCAAATTCTGTGTTGGGCTGGGCCTATTTAATTTAAGACTTGGCAAATTCTACTTTTATAAAGTGTTTTAAAAGTTGGATCGGTCGGTCGGATTGGTCGAACTGGAAACCGGTCAGGTAATCGATTTGATTCAATAGTTGGATCGGAGATGTCGTTGAATTGACAGGAACTAGTGAAAATTAGAAAAACCGACGATTTTTCAAAATCAGTGGTTCAACTACATTTTTTTAATTTTTTTTTGCTCAATTTTAAATTTTTTTAAAAAATATACAATTTAATTTTTTTATTCATTTTGATACGGTTGATTATGTTACATATAAATTTAATATTGAAGAAGGATATCTAAATATTTGAAATAATATTTTCTCATTTAAACTAAACAATAGACAATAAAATTATTTTGTTATAAATTATTCAATTATACTATGTTGTAATTATACTTTGTAATTTTGTACTATTTTATTATATATGATACCTATATTTAAAATTTAAATTTAAATTTAAATTTAAATTATCAAATTGTAAATTTATTTATGCTATGATATTTTCAAAATGTTTAAAATTTAAATTTAAATTATCAAATTGTGAATTTATTTATAATATGATATTTTAAAAAAAAATAGTTCTAGTTATTTTTTGTAGAGGTTGAGTCATCCGGTTCGACAAATTTTATATCAATATAGTTTTGTTATAAAGACCGGTCTATTCAACCAAATTACTCGGTTTAGTCATGCGATTCGATCAGTGGCCCTGTGGTTCGATCAAATAAGTACCTTCACCGGTTTGATCTCCGGTCCGATTTTTAAACACGGGTTTTATATGAAGGAGTTTATTTGTACCTCTCTTATGAGAGAGAAAAACTCTTGAAAGTTCTAGTACTACAACTAATAATTATTTTTTAATGGTTATATAGTTGACTTGATTATCATTTAAAATTTTATTATCACAGTAAGGGTCTGTTTGGTTCAAATGAGGCGGAGGGAGAGATTTTAATGGAGGGAAGGGGAGGGAAGGAAATTTATATCTCTCTCTCTCTCTCTCTCTATATATATATATATATATATATATATATATATATATATATATATATATATATATATATATATATATATATATATATATATATATATATGTGTGTGTGTGTGTGTGTGTGTGTGTGTGTGTTTGGTTCAAAGAGGGAGGGAGGAGATGAATTTTGATTAAAAACATATTTGTTTCGCGAGGGGAGGGGGAAGATTTTATTAATAATTTACAATTTTATCCTTATGATTTTATATAAATGATACGATATTGAAAGGTAAAAATTTTTATTAAAAATTTTTTGAAAAATATATTTGTAATGTTGAGTGATTAAAAGATCATAATTTATTACATTATGTTAAAAAAATTGAATGTACTATATTCATATTATAACTCTCGACACAAAATAAACTATGTGTTGATAACAATGTTAAATATAAAATAATTTATTATTAAATATTAATAAAAAATTGAAATTGAAGAATAGTTATAATATGTTGATGTAGACAATAGACAAAAATCACAATAAAGAAGAAGAAAGAACACGAATGAAAATAATAATTTTGAAATATTAAAATTAAACTGAGGATATTTTAGCAAATATATTAATTTATTAAATATTAAAATTCACTTTCCTTCCCCTCCCATCCGAATCCCCCCGATTTGGGGGGACGCAAAAAATGTGATTTGGAGGGGTTTTGCTCCCCTCCTCTCCCCTCCTAAAAATTGAACCAAACACATTTCATTTTAAATATTTCCTCCTTTCCCCTCCCCTCCACTTACCTCGAACCAAACACACTCTAAATGTCATGGAAAATTTTGTCATGGTGTTGACCAAGAAATGCGCCTATCGCATAGTCGCTAGCATCACATATCATTTCAAATGGTAAGTCTCAATTTAGTACTACAATTATGGGTGTTGTCGCAAGTTTTTTTTCTAATAATAGAAGAAGCTCAAAACATTTATCATCAAGTACAAAGTCATTTTTATTCACTAGAAAATTACAAAGTGGTTTTAAAATCTTGGAGAAGTCCTTAATAAATTGTCGGTAAAAACCAGTATGCCTAAGGAAAATTCCCACTCCTTTTACATTTATAAGTGGCGATAATTTTTCAATTACCTCGATTTTGGATTGATCCACTTAAATGTTTTTCTAAGAGAATTTATGTCCCAAAATACTACCTTCAACAACCATTAAATTACATTTTTCCGATTTCAAAACTAAGTTCTTTTCGGCATATCTCTTAATGACGGCGACTAAGTGAACAATACAACTATCAAAATCATTACCAAAAAATGAAGAAAAAAACCATAAATACCTCTATTGACGACTCAATCATGCCTGAAAAGATGGAAAGCATGCACCTTTGGAAAATGGTGGATACATTCCAAAGGCCAAAAGGTATCCCACGACATGCAAACACTCCAAAAGAGAAAGGAATGTTGTCTTTTCTTGGTTTGTTGGTTCTACTGCAATCTGATTGTACCCCATAACCATCCCAAGAAACAATAGTAAATTCTTTAAGCCAACCCCTCTAACATCTTATCCATGAATGGTAGTAGAAAATGATCTTTTCTAATTTCTAGATTCAACCTCCTGTAATCAATACACATGCAACATCTGGTAAAAGTTCGAGATGAAATCAACTCCTTATTTTCGTTACGAATGACAGTCATACCTCCTTTATGTGATAGATCATTATGGCTTCTAGTAACTTTAAAACCCTTTTCCTCACCACCTCTTTCATAGTGGAGTTTAGTCTCCTTTGTGGTTTGTACCACAAGCTTGAACTCTTCTTCCAGGGTAGTTTTGTGCATAATATAGGTTGTACTTATACCTTTCAAATATTGTATACTCCATCCCGATGTTGTCTTGTTCTTCCCCAAACCTCTCAATAATTTTTCTTATTCTATATTTGATAAAGAACTATTGATCATGGCTGGTTGTAATGGGTTTTCACCCCAAAAGACATATTTTAGTGTGTTGGTAACTCTTTCAACTGTAGATCTTATGGTTATAGGGCTTGGGTTTGTTGTTCATTTTTCCCATCTCTTCAATTTATTGTGTGGCATTCTCATCTTGTGTTGCTTGAAGCTTAGGCAAGCATTCCACTATATTGACACCAAATTCATCTTTAACTTGTCCTATTGAATTCACAATGATTCAATCCATCAGAAGGGATAATATCTATGTGTCGAAGATCTTCTGCACGCTTTCTTCCACCACATAAATTTGATAACATTGTGGATTCTCCTTGTGATGTTGCATGGCTTCAAAAAAATTGAAGACAACTTTTTCTTTATTAAATCACAATATCAATTCTCCCAGTTCTACATCGATAAGTGCTCTACCTATTTCTAAAAGTGGGACCCATAAAACGAGGGATGTCTCAACATCTTCAGGCATCTCAAGAATCACAAAATCAACCAGAAACAATAAACCATCCATCATAACCAACACATCTTCAAACATACCATACGAGTGAGTGATAGACCTATCAAAAAGTGTCAAAGTCATACGAGTTGGTTTTGGTTCACCATAATTTAACTTCGTCATCATAAATAATGGCATCAAATTTATGTTGGCTCCTAAGTCACATAAGGCTTGACCTATAGTTAACAGATCGATTGTGAAAGAGATGATGAACCGACCAGGGTTCGTTGATTTTGGAGGTAACTTCCTTTGGATGAAGCACTGCATTCCTCTGATAAAAATATGTTCTCCTCCTCTTTAAATTTCCTCTTTTTTGACAAAAGCTCTTTCATGAACAAGGTACGTTGTGTGATGTAATTTAAAATAGTAAACAACGTTTGTTTTTCATATTGTTTGGTCCAAAATGCAAGCGATAAGTTTTTATAACTGTGACGATAAAGGTCATTAGGTCATACTATAAAAAAATTTACTTGATTGATGAAACACATGTTAGCATACATGTAACGACTACAGAGTTACACAAAATATTAACTCAACCACTACTCTCAATCCCTTGGTGAGTACCTCACTAGCCAAAGTGTTAATTCCCTGAATCCTCATGCCATTTGTATCGTTAAACTAGGAAACAAAATACGTTAATCTATAAATTATAATTCCTAATCATATTATCCCTAGTCAATTAGCAAACAAAACAATTGTAGTATGTCATATAAATAGCCCAAGGGTCATTAATCACTACATATCAAAAAATCAAAGTGAGTATCTTAACAAACAACATACAATAAGCACAATCAATAATCGAATAATAACAAAGAGTCAAAACAATTACATTAACGTCATCCGATCATATGTATGAATCATATAAAAATAGGTTCGTCATCAATAAGACCTAGCCTAATTGGAATCTAGTTACTCATATTGACACAAATCATTACCATAAGTGTAGACTCGGAGATCATAAAGAATCGTCGAAAAATAACTCTCCAATGGCCTCTAAAATCTCCAATATGTCACTTTTCTCTCTCCAGAATCATACACTTTCCCCCTCTCTTTTTCCTTATAAAGCAACCAAAAACGTGTCACCAGAAAGCACTAATTTGACTGCACTGACTCTCAACACATGCGTATTTAACAATCATTAGCCTAGCGCATGCTCGTTTTAGCATGGCATGACACATTTTTTCCAGAGGCAAAGCAATGTGTCTTTGTTCCTTTTTCACCAATTTTTGTAATAAGTGTTTTTCTTCATCCATAAGTGCTTTTTAAAGATTTTTCACTTTTTTGCTTCTAACTTGCTTATTTTAAGTCAGATTTGTCCAATTATTCTTGCTAAATGACATGCAATGATAATATGTCATCAATAGATATTCAATTACACAATTACTCAATTCCATTAGAATCCATTAATGAGTTTTTTTTGAATAAATTACACATTGAGGAGCACGATATCATTAAAGATTATAGTGAGACACAATTGGACTTAGATGAAGAATGTGAAGAGTTGAAGAGGTATCTCAACACCTCGAATATTGCGTGGAAATATGTGCCCGCGGGTTTAATAAAAAAGGAATCAAAGTTAAGTAAGGCATATGCCTGGACATGTTAACATCATGATTTTGATTATGCTAAATCATGAAGATGTAACATTACTTTGATGACAATTACTCATAAAGATAAGCAAGTGTCAAAGCTAGTTCAAACGGTCAAACATGCACAACATGGTTGATTAAGTTATTCCTCCAAATAAAGTTGAAGAGTTAGGGTTTGATGATCACCAATGATATCTTCTGATGATGGAGTCTATCTTGATGATATATCAAGCCCAATATCCAAGAAGATCCAAGTGAAGTGCTTATATGATTGGGTTATTCATCAAAGGACTTGAAGCTTCAAAGTGTGAAAGAGAAGAAGTGTGAAAGCTCGAATGGTCATGTTTGTCTGAGTGATCAGTGCGTTTTAAAAAATATGTTACATTGTAACATGTGTTACCACATGAAACTAATTTCTAAACATACTGGTTCATGTACAATTACGATTTTGTTTGACAAAATATATTGACAACAACATGATTAAAAATTATAAACACATTTTAATCAATTAACCATAAAATCGTGAATTACGATAAAAGACATGAACCTTACACAAAATAGGATGATAAAAAAGGATCCTAATTTTAGAACCCTAATATATAAAAAATCTAAAATTCCAAATACGGGTAGCTCCATACCACCTATTGAATTTGTTCACAATCTTATGATTTCCATTGATATAAAAATTAAGAAGAAAACTCTAAACTAATATCCATGAATCAAATATACCATGGATTCACATCCCTTAAACCCATATCATAGTTCAATTAGTGAATGAAATCAGAAGCGTACTTGAGTTTGTCATTAAAATCGTTGAAGGTTTACGGATATGTGATCTTCTGATTTGTAGAATTTCTTAAATCTTTTTGTGTTAGGGATGAAAAAAATCAGATAAATCATATATTTTGATCGCTCTACAAATGTGAACCATAATCCATATAACTAATTTTAAAATTATTTCTTAGTTTTCAATATTTTAATTTGTCTCTTTCTCGTATTAAATATTAACTTATGATATCTACACTATTTTTTTTCATAACTTTTATGTTTTTAACCACATATTTAATATTAATTATATCACTATAATTTTGATTAATTAATTAATTAATATCCCCAAAGGTATATGATTTGTGTGTCAAAAATTTTAACTTCTTCCTACACCTAGTACTTATTGCCCATCGGCTAACAAACCACCATATTTGTAATGTTGACATTCATTTCGCATTAACCTCCCAATCATCGAACATATGATTTTAGAATATTGTCTTTTTATATTATTATAATGATGCTTTTTTCTATAAAAAACTTGATTTTATTTACTATTTGAATAAATGTATACTCTTTTTGAATTTTTTTATTTTTTAATTATGACCTAAATTTTAATATTAGAAGTTTAGAATCATATTTCCAAATTATTTTAGACAACATAAACTTTCTTCTGAGTTTTGATATTAGGCTCCATCATTTTAAGTAACCTAGCAAATTCATCATTGTCCATCTAAGGTCTCTCTCAAACATGCCTCCGACTATATTTATTATTTTAATTTAGTTAGTGTTTATGCAAACATTTCTAAATTTGGTTCCTCCATTAGTCTATGTAACTTAACAATATTAGTATATTTAATAACAATAATGATGAGATACATTAATAGTCACATGACGAATAAATGAATTGTCAAAAAAGTCTTTGTCTTTTGTAAACTACTCTCAAATAACATTCATACATTTATTTATATTTTAATAAATCATTGATTGTATCAAACGTCTTTTAATTAGGTCTCTCAATGATATTTTTTTAGAAATTCAATTCATTAATCCTAAAATTTCGAGATCAATTTCATCATAGAAGTATTTGATTGTATTTGATCATATTGGATTGTCGATGATCCATGAATTAAAATTGAATGACGGTTGAAAGTGAGATGAAAAATACTTATAAGGTGCTCCGATGTCAAAATAAGTATTTGAACAATATGCAAGTAGAGAGTTTTAGAGAGTAGTGATTATGTACCTGACTTTCTTATTTTCTTATGGGAGAAGGTATTTATAATCTCCAGCGCTGAGTCAAGATCTACACAACGGATCGGATAGTTAGGTCCAATAATAAAAACTGTCAAAATTACATGAGTAGTGGAGACCAGCATGTGATCTCCTCCATGGTCAACTGCTCAAAGATAGTAGAAAAGTTATGAACTCGTTATTTTCGATGGGCATGATGATGGTGACTTCAAATAATTCTAGATCACGTCCCCTTCGTAGGCACGTGTGTGGGAAACTTCTAAACGATTGTTAAATTAGATTGTATACTATTAGACCACGAAATAAAAATATTAGATTAGATTTGTCCGACGAAAGAACAAGTGTTAAAAATCTAAGTAAGTTATTGGTGTTAAAAATCTTGATGTGATAGTTTAACTCAATATTGCATGTGTTTAATTTATATTCTAAATTTTAATCTTGCAATTTCATGTGTTTAATTTAACCAATTATGATATGGATCATGTTATTACACTTGAACTAATAGATATTATGTTTTTTTTTTATTCTAATGCATTTGAATAGTAGAATCTAAAAATATATTTTAACAAATATAGATTTACCTTATTTTAAAATTATGAACATGATAGATAAATCTATTGAATTTTACATTTTCATGCAAAGCAATCCGAGAATAATAAAAAGGAAAAAATGACGACAATTATATTTAAATTTTTTCTTCAAAATATGATTAGAATACATCCACGTGTCAGAAAATCATACACATTCCTACACTATGTCTTCATTCTTTCAAAATTTAAAAAATATCAAATTTATTCTTTTTAAATATAGTTTTTTTTTTACTTCCATAAAAGTTTTTTAGATTTTTTTTTTAAAAAAAATTATCTACAATTTATTCTTAAATAAATCAAAAAATTTATAGATAAAATTGATTACAAGATAAACTAAGAATTCCAAACTATTCATCAGATAACTTGTAAATTTATCGAAAAGATTTTTTAGAAAATGTTGGGAAAATTGGTGTAGGATTGAAAAACTCTATATTTAAAAAAGATAAATTAGATAATTTTTTTATATATTTTATAGAACAAAAGGTAGAATTGCAAGGGATACGGGTATATTCCAAACTAAAACTTCTAGTGGGTCAACATCAAGAATAGGCCCAATAAGGCTTATGGGCCCATAAATCCGACAAAATCCAACGCCCACAATACTAGTCATGAAAATGCAGCAGCATCACCGAACGAAAATTCTCGAGCGCGAACACAAGATTGTAGAATAGAATCCAAACTTGCGCGAGAGGAAAAACAAGAAGCGTGAGCATTTCATCTTCGAAAATAAAAAGTAGAAAAGAGAGAGAAAAAGTTGCATACTTCAATGGTGCTGTGGGAGATTACACTCGGAACTGCGTATTTCTTGGGGCTCAAACGAACTTACAAGCTTGCTCTCAGAATTCAACGGAAAGTCGTAAGCCCTAAGTACCCTAAGATCCGTCAATTTCTTCACAGGTTCGTTTCTTCTCGTTTTTCTTCATCTTTTCGATATTGTTGTCCAGATTCTTGATTCTCTTGCGAAATGATTGTTTCCTTGTGATTTTTGCTTGAATGAAATTTCATAAGGTTAAAGATTATTATTAGTGTTAGGTTTATTGAATATTCTGAAATTTATAGTTGCATGATTCACTGTTTATTCGGCTTGATAATCTCTGTAATGTGTATTTGTTACTAGCATACTACTTGTAATAATTTGAGAAGTGAATAAGTTAGATGAAATGGCAAGTGTCCGTGTCGGTTTTGGACTTCGACACTGACGCAGATACGTTTATTCTTATAGGTGTCTGTGCTATAGAGTTCACTAGTATAATTAATTTTGTATCTAAACTTGATTACAACTTCAAATTAGAATTTGGAGTTGTTGCTTATCTAAACATATTATTTGAAGTTCATTTCATTTTTACCTAGGATCAGTTTTATATGATTAATTAACTTAGAATTAATTTTTGTCATTGCGGAACCTCACACACAAGTGAATGTTTGGATTCACTTTTTAGAGAGTCAAAGGTGATGTTGCAGGCTTAAATTGATTTTGGTATGTTTAGGGGTTCTCAATTAGAATTGATTTTAACTTGAAAGTAAAATTTACGGTTTTTGTCTTCAAATGTGATCAGCATACTTAGGTTTGTTTATTGCCTCCTTCAAAAGTGGAACCAAACATATCCTAATAGTGTGTTTGATTCCGCGTTTGTTGGCTGTGGCCACACTTCGACGGACGTTTATGCAGTGAAATTGAGAAGCCAGTGATTGTAGCTTCACTCAAATGTGAAAATTTGCGGTGATTTTGGCCAAACGCTGAAATCCTACTCTGTAACTAAACAGAGAGGCTAAATGTATATATATGGTTTCATGGTGTTTATAGTAATTGACCGACTCACCTGACAAACATTACTGACCAACATGACTATTGGTTATTAGGAAAATTTGATTTTGCCTCAACCGCAGTTAAGTTAGAAGTGATAAAAGGTAGCTTTTGTGCTAAGATGAAAGAGTTATCTTCTACATCAAATTTGCATATCTTCGTGGTTCTGCTGTGACGAGAATTGATTATAGCTAAAACTAAATTGAAGCAAAAATGATTTATGTTAGGATACATTCATGCAAAATAATTTGGATACGATAGCTTTTGAGATAAATTACTCCACTTCAACCAATTGTACCCAAATTAATTAAATTAAACCAATCACATTCGAAACCAGATTACCAAATATTCATTCAAATGCATACCATTGATCATTTGAAAACTGTTTTTCATGTACCCAAATTTTTGTTTTACTGTTGTTTCTTGTTACTAGCAATTTGTCACTGGATGTGTTATTCAAATCTTTATCAGTGCTCCTGTTTTGGTGTTTCACAGACGAACGCGTGCTGTATTTGATGTAGCAATCAAAGTTCATCGGAGCATTCAAGAAAGAGACATAGAAGTGGGTAGGAATGTTGGGAACTTCATTTTGCGATGTCTAGATCGCATAAAGCCCTCAGCTCGAATCCGCGGTCATTCTCATCCATCCACTAATGGTGGTAACTTGCAAGAAAGTACTACAAAGCATACTGCCGGCACTCCCAACCACAAGCCTCATAGTAATTCTGTGCCATTCAAGAAGGACTCTGATAGGCACTTGTTTACTGCATTAACGCCAAAGCCTTTTCCTAGCATTTCAAGGATGATGATACCACCAAATCCTGCTGGGACCTCCATCCATGGCAGGTACCTCAGCACCTATACCTCTGAGGTCTTTAGACAAAATTACAGAGAGAATTGGTCAGGGAGTGTTATCAGGAAGGACATCATGCAATGGATGCTGCAAAATTAACTGTTCAATGTTCATACTTTACCGATAGCTTCCTCTGTTTAAACAGTTTTTAATCTCGACATTACAAGGTGGTTGAATAATGTCTGTAGCTGATGTTGGAAACTGATGGTGATAGAAGGTTTGCTCTCGCCTCTTGGACATTGTGTAGACTGTTAAGATTCCTTTTAGATAATGGGTGGTTATGCTATTTTTTTCATTCTTCAGTTTTGGTTAAAGGAATTAGTTGTTTATAACTTCATATAACAGTCAATCTACATGCACGTAGATTAATAATAGCAAAGATTGTAAATTTCTGTTATGATTCTCTTTCAACAATTTTATAGTTCCCACCTACTTGTGTTTATGCAACTTGCAGTATAATTTTTGGCACAATAAGTTCTTATGATACCCTGTGTTTGTTGCTGTTGTTAGCACTTGCAGCACGTTACCACTTTTGGATTTATGCTCGTAACATTAGTGTTTTCATTAACAGACTGGCTTCTTGAGAAGGGTTACCTACCTATAAAATATTTTGATCAATGAGAAATTTAAGTGATGTTTTACTGAGTGAACTCTCGATGAATTCAGCTGTCAAGAAAATCACCTCTTGAATGTTGGTGGATATTTATGAGTTCTATTTGGGGGAGTCTTACCTAAAAGTGAAGCTTGCTTTCTTACTTACTGATCTATCTGTCACATGTGGTCCAAGTTGTGTACTGCTATATTTGCACTTTAAGTTTGATATTATGTATAAACAGGAGATAATGTGGCTCTTTAGCTGAGTGTGAATGAAATTATGATTCCTATATTTATTAATACCATGTTTGTTTAAGTGTATATCACCTCACTCAGGTGCATTATCAAACATATAGTTACTCCTACAATGTAGAGCTTTGTTCTTGACACGTGTAAAACAATTTTATTTAACCAATTTTTAATAATAATTACTCTTTAAAACAATTTTATTTAACTTCATGATATTCATATTTATTTAACCAATTTTTAATAGTATTACACTTTAAAACAATTTTATTTAACTTCACGATATTTATATTTAAGAGTTATAAGTAGAAAAACATAGTTATTGGTTTTTTAATTTTAAATGACACAAATTTCATCTTAAAATAATATGTCGAGGTAGTATCCACATCATGAAGCCATTAACTATTATGAGCAACAAGAGCAAAATCAACATCAACTCTTTATGTAAAAGATGGTTTACTATGCTAGCCGTCAAGTTCAATTTTCCAATAAAAATCAAAGTTGTACACATTTTTCTTAGCTTTCAAATGACAAAAAAAATAACATAATGTTAACAAGCATAGTTCAAGACATGACAATTTCTTCGAAAATTGGCCAATGAGTCAAGGTCATTTTTTACCCAAAAGTTTGAATTAAGTCTAATGTCTTCAATAAGACTTGTAGGTTTTGTAGCTATGTATGTTAGTAGCTTTTAAGTTATGTTTAATTTACTACAAAAATGACATTAATGCTCAACTATGTGGAAATAAATAGTTAATTCGTCTCAATATTCAATATATCTGTGCAACCTCTATCTGTATGAAGATTCTATCTTGTTTTTCTCTGAAATTATTTTCTGTCTCTCTAGCTATAGCTTTGTACAAAGACATAGAGAATCCAATTTCAGCACAAAAAGGTGTAGCCAAAAAACCTTTGTACAAAAAAAAGGAAGCCCCTTTTTACTAGGATTTAAATCTAGCAACCAACATGCTGAGACTTTTTCTGGTGTACAACTGAGGCAGTGAAGCTTAAATCTAAGACCTTGTTTGTTCATACTATACAAGTGCCTTGCCACAATCAATCCTAGTTTGCTTAGGAGCATGCTAAGATAAGCAGATTTATCATCTCAAAAGTAGTTTCATATATTTGATTTCACATTCCTTCCCCCAAATCAATGTTTCGCCTAAGTTAATAGGGGAACATACTGTTCCAACATTTTATATATATTGTAGGATTACAGGTTGACAACATAAGCTCTGCATCCTTTAAGTATACAATATACAACATCTTGAGAAGGTAAAAAATGTATCAATTTTTAATATTTTGGCTGGGAAGAGAGAAATGGGGTGGCGGGGTGTCAAAACGAAAAGATTATTATTTTCCTACTGATCAAGAAGGGGACTCCCTTCTCTTGCAAGGACAAACAAACCACCATCTCCCCTTGATATTCGCAAGTCCTTATCAAGATATGTGGTAATCAGCCAGGAGCTTGTCCTCTCACCAGGTATGGGAATCTTAAGTGGCGACTGACCTGAAATGACACGTGATATGTTTGCCACCACATTCTCCAGAGGGCCGAGAGACTGTAGCAGAGGCCCTAGGCTAAGATTTTGACCAAAAATGTTTATGCTTTCTGGTAGGTCAATTTTAGACTTGATCTCTGGAGGTTGTAGTGATCCTTCCTTGAATGTAACCTGCTTTGATTTAGAAATGTTAGGAAGAGTTTCTAGTTATATCAAACTAAAAAATTCTAAGCATGCTGAGGAAACTAATGATTAACTTATAACATAGGGTAGCATACTTATAGCAATATATGTGACGTTATGCAACTTATGAAGCATTGATATAGACACCAACATCGACACCGATACGTCAACACTAGTAATAATTTAACTAGGTGTGTGAGTGTTGTGTCGGTGTCAAGTGTTTGACACTGACACATGTGAAATACCAGATACACTTTTGATGAGAAGTGTCAGTGCTACATAATGTGCAATAGACAAATCTTAGCAGCAACTACCTATTAATGAATACAATGCAACTAGAAGTATCAACAACTATTTAACTACTCAAGTACAAATACAATACTATGAAGTTCAGCAACTATCAGCAAATACAATACACACAATATAGCAAACATAGTCTTTATTATATTGCCATCATGTTGCTTCATACTAAAAAAAACCATTTGTCAGTTTTCACAACACAACCAGAAGAGTTTATGAAAGAAACAATTGTAAGAAATTAAGAGTTCCCATATAAATTAAGAGATGGTTGTTTATGGCTATACAAACTATCCTTTAGCTTCTCTTTTCTATTTCTTTTGTGGTCAAAGATGCCCAAAGGCAGAACTAAGGTAGTGTGTCAGAAGGGTCAGCAGTGCCTCTTGCTGATTGAGTTGCTTTCCTTTGGTAACATGCAAACCAATATCCGTGTGTTTTTGGTTAGGGCGAGGCAGGGCCATAACAAGTTATTAATAATTGTAACAGAAACCCAAAGCCCAGCCGTCTAACTTGCTAAGTATGAAGCTAAAGGGAAAATACTAATTGAGAATCTTAAGAACTCTTGGGAGCAACCAACTAAGGCTTTTGTAAATTGAATTTTTTTTTATATATTTAGCTAGATATACCAATACAATTTAGGGAAATATTTTCTTAGACCTGATTCATGATATGACATCAAGGCGAGGTTTGTTCCATATAACCGATCTCAGCTAGGGTTGTTTTAAAAACAAATGCACAACTGCAAGTGCGGCCACGACATCATGACTCTGTGTCTAGTGTCTGCTCAATCACAACATCAATTGGATATGCATCAGCCATACTTTAGTGCAATTCCCAGCAATATCAAGGACTATGACTCTGCTATTTAAAGGCTTTGATTGTTATTGAAGTTATATATGTTACCTTTCAACTATGGGTATGCACCTTTTTTTTTACTTATTAAGCAAAATGCAAAGGTTTTCACGTGATTACCTGTATTCTAGTAGGGCTTCGAACTTCAAATGAGGCCGACACACTAAAAGAAAACGAGGCAAAAGGGGTAGACAATGTCGTAGAGTTTACAACAGTGAAACTATCAGTATCAATTGTTTGCGAAATCTTATCCAACTTCAACAAAGGCAATGATCCTGCTGCTAGAAGGGGCAACAGTTCGGAAGATGCTGTGTACCTGAACTCAGTTAGAAAATCATAGAAACAATTAGTACTTCTATCAAGACTCACTAATACAACACATTGAATCAGTTACATCATTGCAAATAACACCTTCATTGACATTTCTATGCAAAATCTTCTCACGTTTAAACTTTTATTATAATTGTAATTGTAATACTAGGATTAATATTAACCATAGAAAATGATTAAAACTTACAGCAGCACCCAATTCCCATTGAGAATGTCAGGTTCCTCAACCGGAGCGGGGGTGGGGTTAGCAGCTTCCAATTGAGCCACAAACTCGGACACCTCAGCTCGAACCTCTGACCGAGCTCGGAACCCGAGCTCAGTCCCGTACACAGTATCAACAAGAGAACGCTTCAGCCCTTCAAGATTTTCATCCACTCCATCCCCCGTCTCTGCCTCAGCCGGAGCTTCGGCAGTGGAAGCCGGAGTTCCATTTCCAGCATCGTTATAGCTTCCGGCCTCAGCTGCCACTCCTTTTCCCCACTCATCCTCATCCTTGGGAGGATCCGAATCCGGAAGTTTGATATATGTGAACGGTTTGGCTTCAGGCTCAGACCCCTCGCCCCACTCGTCGGAGATATTGGAGGGTGGATTTTCGGTGTCGCCGGAGGCGGCGATGAAATGAAGAGAAGGGAATCTGGGAGAGCGAGGAGAGAGATAGACTCGAGAGTGGAGGGAGGAGAGGGAGACGGGTTTAGGGTTTTTGGAGAAGACGAGTGGAGCGCGTAGTGTGGAGGAGAGTAGAGCCATCGCAAAATGTTTGAAGCTCAAACTTTTTGAAGCCTTTTATTTTTTGTGTCACCGGGAAAGCTAAATATCGGAGGTACTCGTTGAAACTCAATCACCCAAAATAAATAAATATCATTTCCTTTTTAAATAACATGTGCCTAAAGACATATCATGTGACAAAGATGTATTTTTTCTATATCGCAAAAAATATATATCTCTTTAAAATTCATTAAAATATTAATATGATATTAATATCCTCTTTAGTTTTAATTATGCAATAATCTCTTTTAAATTTTACTAAAACAACATTGACATTCCTTTTAAATTTAGGATAACAAAAACTGCTCGTATAAATGATAATTATTTACGGTATTTTCTGTCATTAAAATAATTCGTGAATATAATTAAATTTATAAGAGATTAATACATACTTTTAAAATTAAGAGGTGTCCGTGTTAGTGTTATTTTAATAGACTTTAGAGGAGATTAGTGTAATTATCTCTAATATTTATTATTTTTCTTACGACTATTTTATTATGTAGTAGAATAACTTTCACGTTTTTTAAACTATTCCACTAATTATAATAAATAAAGGTGTTTTAATAAATGATAATAATTTTATCATTAAAATTGTCACGTCTAATTATTTTCTTAAGAAAGGGCTGAATTCAAATAAAATATTTATTATGAGACGGATGGATTATATATTTTTAAATAACTTATATAGGAAGATGGCTAATAGAGGAGAAATTAATTTGTCCCCCATTTTTATACTTGACACCCGACTTTTTATTTGATAATTTTAAAAGTGTCCTTGTTTAAAATTGAATTCAAATGGTCCTACGGAATTTTTGATAGGCAAATCAAAAACTTTGGTACAAACAAAACTTTTAGTAGTGTATTCATAATTTTTGATACGAATGATATTCAAATATTTTTGGCACGTTTGAAATATTACTGGTATTTTCAAAAATTATTATGTTATACTCGAAATTTCAATCAATGTGAAATTTTCAGTAATGAAATTTTATAAAAAATTTAACGGTTCGGATTTTGCCAATAATTTATACGGTTGTGATTGCACCGACCATTTTGTATGGTCCAGAATGAATTCAAAGTTGTATAAATGTGGATGATTTTTTAATAAGGCATAAGTGTACTTCAATAGAGTCAAATTTTATGTAGAGTTCCGGCTTCTGGGTGATACCACATCTCTTGTCGCCTCGACATTCAAGTTGAATGAATTTTTGCCTAATACCAATGGCAGAAAGGCGAGAAAGATCGAGTTTCGAGTAGATTATATTGATACTGATAGAAGGGTGAAAAACAACCTTATTCAGTTGAAGATTGATAAAGATTTGACTATTATGTAAAGATCATTTTGTCGTATGCTAACTAAGGGGTCGATTGAGTTTGATGCGGAGAATTCAAGATCTGTTGATGACATAATTAAGATGTTGAAATGTCCAGATACATTTGTTAATGTCTATGTTTTCATATTTTGTTTTTGTCCATTTATGTTAGTTGTACTGTCTCAAGTAATGTTCATCTTTGAAACATGTGATTTGATAAAATATTATGTAATAAAAGGTATGGTGCTAAGTATTCTGAGTCACAAAATATACAAATAATATAATTGTAAAATCAAATGACAAAATAGGTCCCTCAAGGGTTATGTGTATTGCCCATGATAACCCGAAAAAATATCACCATCTAGGTTTATCAAACCCATAAGGTTATCCATAATAACACCGGTCACCTGCAGGCACTACTGGTCATCGACATTAGGTGGAGGTGGCATCGACACATCATATATTGTCATCACATCAAGCATCCTCTTATACTCCACAACAACACCTGAATGTGCTTGCCTGACCTTCCATATCCTCGTTCATGGGCGTCCTTAAGGGTATGTTGCACCCTCCTGTCACCGATTATGGGTAAATGCTCATATATCTAACACTGATAAAAGAACACAGACACAACAAATAATAATTAAGAAATGTTATTCATAAAAATTAAATAAGAATTAAACCACAAATAATAATTTCTAGTATACTTGGAGTAAACTCAAATAATGGCAAAATGTATAGTCTCAAAGGCACTTGCAACTCCAAGTGCCGCATATAGGATGATAAATATAACGCATCCTAATTTTTTCATGTAATCTACAAATTATGAAAAAATTTGTTGAATTGATTGAAGTCTATAAGGTTTCCACGGATGCAAGCGATCTTAGTTTGATAATGGGATTATTACAATTTGTTTTAAGTAATCCACAACCAGTCTGCATAATGCTGATAAGTTTCGATAGAGATTTCAATTATATCCTAATTAGATTGAGGTCGTCGGGTTACATCCTCCATTGGTGTATCTCGAATCCAAAGGTGTTCATTTGTCACTATCTCAGGCACATATTATGTGTGGGATTTCGAAGGTTTTCTACAAAACATGTCTCCCTCTAAGTCGTGTCCGAAGCAATTTAAACAATTTTAGATCTCCAATCACCCCTCAGCTATATGAGTCTGAAATCCACGCCATATCATTCAATATTGAAAATGCTTTGGACAAGATCAACATACAAGGGCCTATAAACTACATTTTTTGGTGACATGTCTAAAGTGAAATCAGAGGATTCTAACACAGCTAAAGCTTGAAAAATGGTAGCGCGTGTTCGCTGATTTTGCAATGAAGCGTGATAATGAGGTGAGCATCCCATTTAGGGTTTGGATGGATTTATTCGAGTTGGACGTGGGGATTTCCGCACTCAGTAAGGTAGAAACCGATGAATTTGTCTACTTGAACCCAAAGGTACATTTGTGGGGTTAAACCTCATATTAACCTTCCTTGCTTGGTCGAAAACTATTATGAGGTGGAGTGCATGGTCGACTTCCTCTTGGGATTTGTCGATCATATCGTCCATGTATACCTCGATCATGTCCCCAATTTCTCCTCAGAATACTTTGTTCATCATTCTTTGGTACGTTGCACCGACATTCTTCAGTCCGCAGGGCATAGTGTTGTAATAGTGATTGCCCGATTCGATTATGAAGGCCGCCTATTTTTTTTGTCTGTTTTAGCCATGGGAATCTGGTTGTAACTAGATTAAGCGTCCATGAACGAGAGTGGTTTAAAACCTACAGAGTTATGGTCCAATTTGTCTATGTTGTGGAGGGGATAAGCATCCTTAGGGCACGCTTTATTAAGATCAGAGTAATCAACGCACATTCGCCATTTTACATTATTTTTCTTTACAAAAACGATGTTAGAGAGCAAGGTCATATATTGGGCTTCCAAAATGAAATTTTCCTCTAAGAGGTATTTGGCAGCTTGCTCGGCAGCCTCGATTTTCTCTAGGGACTGCTTTCACCTACGCTGAGCTATAGCCTTAAGGGCAGTATCTATTGTTAAGTGGTGGCAAGTTACCTCAGGGTCTAAGCCAAACATCTCTACTGTACTTCAGGCAATCAGGTCCACGTTATTCTTGATGCATGCTTTTTTCAATTATCTTCGGGCCAAATCGGGGAGATCTGCACCTATTCGAACGCCTTTGGTTGGGTCGATGTCGAGTGGCACGAGCTCGAAGTCACGATCAGGAATTAACTGCATGTGATGTTTAGCGGGTTCCTCGTGATTGGTTGGTAGGGGGTGAATCTTCCTCGATCATTGGCTCCTTTTCCTTCCTATGACATTCTGCGATGTCTTCTGGCTCGAGTCGGATGTCGAGGTCGATTGTGTCGACCTGAGGTAGCGGCCTTGACTCTTCCAAACTTTCAGGAGGGCATATTTGTTGTTTGTCTTTGGTTGATGGCTAATGGAGTTCATACCTTTGGCGGAGGCCTCAAAACATCTCCGAGCAGCCTGAATATCGCCGCGTAAAGTTGCTACCAAGTCCCCAGCAATGTAGTACTTCATCTTCAATTGGACAGTCGATGGAACATCAATTAATTTTGCTAGAGTGGGCCTCCCAAAAATGCACTTGTATAGGGACGGGTAATCGACCACGAAGATTTGGTCTTGATCGATATGTCGGTTTCTTTAGCCCCGAAGGTCACTATCAGTTCCACGTACCCTCATGGTTTCGTGACCGAGCCATTGAATCTCTGTACGTTTGAACCAACGTAGGGGTGAGATGGATCTCATTCAGTTGCAGTGTGTGGAAGAGCTTTGTGCACATGATGTCGATTGAAATCCCTTGATCGACTAAGATTCACTTCACATCAAAGTTAGCTTATTTACATGGTATTATAAAAAATAATTGTATACTCTAATGGTTTCGTTCTAGTGTGTAGTTGTTGTTGTAATGTTCTAACTCTGGTATCAAGGTGTGAGACATAATCATGTTCTGAACATAAACATTATTGGAAGAAAACATTTGGTTATGTGTTACACTTGAAGTCAAGATCCTGGAACTCGTCTTATGCAACGGTTCTTAGGAACGTTAGTACAATAGGTTCTGATCGTGACTTTGTGGTTAAGCTTTGGAGGCCTTCTAAAGCTTTGCTTCTATGTGTTCCAAGTTATAAAGATTATGAAGAAGATGTTCTACTGAACAAGTTCTGATGATCCAAAGACTATCAAGTTTTTACGACAAAGTGCTGAAGATTATGAAGACAAGGTTATGTTGGAACATGTTCTGAAGACTCCAAGACTTAGGTTCTAAGACTTAAGAGTAAATATTCTACAATAAGCTTCAAACATTCAAATTATATGAAGCCTCTGAAGATAAGAAGAAGTTCAAAATGGTTAACGTGTGATGTTGTATAAAAGGTACAAAAAGTGCTTTGTAACCTCTACCCTCTAGAGTGGTGTAAGGACAATCCTTTTGTAGTGTATTGTCAACCACTCTCATTATGATCATTGGGAACAAACAACTTGATTTCCATTTATCTTTCTGTACTTAACGAATATCTGTTTATAAGCTTATTAGAAAATATTATTCAAAGAAAAGGTGGAAAGCTATCATTGAAAAGTGTCAGGATATGGAAAATATTATTTTATATTGTCTAAACTCTTACACCTTATTCTATCCGTTGAGAATTAACCGTTGATGCAGGAAATAAATTTTTTATCTTCACAATGTCTCTCTCTCTCTCTCTCTCTCTCTCTCTCTTAAGGCTATAAAAGAATATCAAAGATTTGAAGTAAAATGCCTTTGGCCATCAAGCTAAAATCCATGGAGACTGAAGTTGTCAAAGCTGCAATGTTAAACATGTTGAAGTCCAGTACACATAAATGAGAGAAAAGAAAGAAAGATAAAGAAGAGGAAGACTACAAGATGTTGCACCAACTATCATCACATACATCTTTGTAGATCTCAGAAGAAGCAAGGAGTTGTTACTTGGAACTTGGTCAACAAGAAGATGAAGAAGAAGAACACTACAAGATGCTACTCAACTTCTGATCAAATATATCTTGATAGGACCCTGTAATGAGTACAAGAGTTGTTGCTCATATTGTGCTATAGTACAAATCTCTTCATGTAAATTGTTTTAACACAAGAGTTGTTGCTTGAGATTGTGTTAAACAATATGTGCTTAATATTCCGTGTAATCTGATTAGAAGAAGTAATCATGTAAA
The DNA here is from genome assembly GCA_021764765.1 of Vicia sativa. Taxonomy (NCBI): domain Eukaryota; kingdom Viridiplantae; phylum Streptophyta; class Magnoliopsida; order Fabales; family Fabaceae; genus Vicia; species Vicia sativa. Next base: position 115,446,687 of record CM038792.1, on the reverse strand, counting down.
TAAAAAACATATCAATTGTTGTTGATTGATTGATTCCTTAAGAGACTGAGTGAAGATCTGATCTTAAGAAGACAATGGCTGCTGGTCATTGTGCGAAAACCTCTTAGGGGACCAATTTGGTCAGAATTCTTAAGGGGTCAGTGATTGTTATATTCATTAACTTGGATCATTGAACATATCATTGAAAGGTTCCTTGAGTGACTGAGTGAAGGTCAGATCTTAAGAAGACAGTGGTTGCGGGTCATTGTGAAATCCTGATTAAGAGACCAATTTGGTCGGATCTTATTGGGTCAATGGTAGTTATATCTCTTAGGGGCCGAGTGAAGGTCAAAATTCTTAACAGATCACTAACAGATATCATTGTATGGAAATCCTCTTAGGGGGCCAGTTTGGTCATAATTCTTAAGGGGTGAATGAACGTTATATCTATCGTGATCACTGAACGTGTCATTGTTTGTTAGTCACCGACAGTTGTCCGTGCAGTTGTAATCAGTTTGGTTATAGTGGATTAAGTCCTTGGCTAAGGCAAATCACCTTTAGGGGTGGACATGATTAACGTTGTTAAGGTGAACCTGGATAAATTATTTGTGTCATTTACTCTTCATTATCTTTACCACTGTTATCATTTGAGTGATCAAAAATTCTAAAGGGGAATGTTTTCTATAAACAAAATTTAAACCCCATTTTCTTGTGTTTTCTATAACTTCATAAACCTATGACATAAGTCAAAAAAATTGATTTTGTAGAATCATGCTTAGATGACTTCATTGGAATTGTAGCATATAGAATTTTGGTCCGCACTCTGTTTGGAACCGACAGAGGAGATGATATGTCAGCATCAAGAGGCAAATTGAAAGAAGAAACATGTCTCTTTCCTCTGTTCTGCTTTTCAAATCTTACTTTGTACCCAAGCTCCTATACTATTTTTTATCATGACAAAGATGCGATATGAATGAGATTATGATGATTAAATGGTTCGAAATGATGTTTGGTGGAATTTTTGAAATGTTGTTTAGAGGTTTTGCAAAAAAGAACGAAAAAAATGAAATGGGTTTGAAAATAGAAATTGATCTGAAAAATGGGTAAATTAGGTTATTCAAATCAAGTTAAAAATTTGATTCAAATCATGCATTTTATTTTTTTGAATAAAAACAAATTTGATTCGAATCAAGTGTTAAAAATGATTCAAATTAAATTAAACAATCACTTTTTTCAGGTGTTTGATTTGAATCACAAGTTTTTTTTCCGATAACCAAACTCTTGCATTAGATAATAAACAGGGAGTACAAATATTATGTAAGATAATGTTCTTGGGCATTTCCCATACACATTCTAAACAAACCACTAATGACAAAACCAAACAAGATTTGAACATCATTATAATTTGAGAACTTAGAAACTAGAATGGTATTACAAATCTGAATCCCTAATCCAAGCAGCAAGGTAGAAAAATTGCACAGATAATTCATGAGTTTTGGAACCACAATCTTTAAATATACCCATTTCCGGATCATATCTTTAGCTTCTGGGCTAGCTTTTAAAGGCACAATTCGATTATACTGGTTCTCTATGATGAGGGAACTCACCATCCGTGAAGGAATTATTTGTTCAGAAGATAAGGGATTCTGCTCTGAAACAACCATTAGTAGGTTCTCACTCAAAAACACATACACAACATCCAAATCTCTTTGTGGCATATCATTAAACACCCTGAATACATACTTAAAATAGCCTAAATAAAAGAACAAGACACACCACTGAACCAAGCAAAAAACCAAGATAATAGTACTTAAAATAGAGAAAGCACAAACCCAATAACTTAGACCTTTCTATTCTGGTGGTGAAGGTTCTGTCCGGTGGTGGACGTTTTCCATGTCTGATCCACTTTGGGCCATTGGTTGATAACAATGATGTTGGAGTTACAAACATTTCTTGGTTGTTGTCGGAAGGCAGGGAAATCATGATGAAGGTTGGAGGTAAAAAAGAGGGATTAGATATAGATAGATGTTTTTGGTGGAGGTGATAGGTGATAAGTGCCAAAATGTAGTTATTTTGTACATATGTTTTGTGGCACTTATCTATTCTTTTGTTTTGAATATCGTTGAATAACCCCATTTTTTGTTGTAAATACATTTTATTGCGTTTTGTGTATATATTGTACCGATTGATTAGTTTTGTGTATATTTTGTAGGTATTTGAGCATGATTGGAGCAAGAGGAATAAAAGCTCCAAGATGCATTTTTGGAAGAATAAGGCAAAGAAGAAGCCATTCCAAGTTGTGCAGAGAAAGCAACAAAAGTTGCTTTTCTAGTGTCCATCGTCGGGCGGTGAGGTGGCGATGACAGGGCGCTGTGAGCACCGGAAGCTTCGCCGGGTGGTGCAGGAGCGGTGCAACTTTTTCAAAATCCAGTAACTCATGACTTTGGCTCGCCAGTAACTCGCTGGGCGAGGAATACTAGCTTCGTCGGGCAATGTGAAGATATTTTGCCCAGATGCTTACATAGAGCATCGTGGGCCAGGTAATAAAGAGGCAGCGCTAGGCGGTACTTTTTGGGCGCCAGGAGGTGGCTGCGAAACAAATTTTGTATATAGTTTCATTTCATTTTTGAGTTTTATGGTTTTGGGGTGGATTTTGATCCCCATTTCCATCGACCTTTATTTTTGATAGTATAGCTTAGAAAACAATACTAGGGTTTTGCTTATGGATGATTGAAGGTGGATTGCTCTTCGATAGGCGTTAACAAACCGTTGTAAATGAGTGGTTTATCTCTTCTCTTCTATATGTATTTCTCTATTTGTTGGTTATGATTGTATATTTACCTTGAACTCATGTATATTTGTCGCCCTTGACGTTGTATAAAGTTTGCTTTACGAATCTGTGTTGGTGATTGTCTTAGGTTTTTACCTTGTGTTTGGGATTTGAGATTTGCTAGACATAGACTGCTTAGATTCTTACCTGAGATGATTATCTATTAATTTCTGAATGCTAGAAATGAGTTTAAAGCTGACATTCACTTAGAGTATCTGAGCTTAATGCCTCTGTGTTGGTTGTTTCGTGCTAGAGATAGTCGTTACGAGTGACGCGGTTGACTTCTGTGTTGTTGAGGTAGGCCAGACATGGCTATCGAGGTGATGTGGTTGAATTCTCAATTTGGGTTAGAAATAGCTTGGGTTGTGAGAGATATGTGATGACACGGACGAGTATCGTAGGCTGAGTATGACAAGGACGGTAGATTTAAGTCTGTGACGGGTAGTGTGCATTCGTTCCGGACAAGCTGTCTATCCTTTATAGTTTTTGTTCATTTACTTTTTGTCTTTTCTTTACAACCATTTAATCCCGAACTCATTTACGAACGAATTGTTGAACGAAGAATCAATAACCAATCTCTGTGGACACGATACGATATAACCTAACTAGTATTTATCACCCGGTAAAAATAAATACTTTACTTTTTGCTTGCCGATTTACCGCATCACAACAATATGTGAGGTTGTGGTAGTTTAGGTTTTGTTGGATGTGGGATGATAAGGCCATCAGAGATATGGGCTGGCCTAGACGAAGGTGGTGGTGGAGGCAGTGCTTTTGGGAGGAATGGGGGAAATAAATCTAGGGTTTAGAGGGTGAAAAGGATAAGACAAATCAGAATAAAACAACCACACAAAGGTGAAGAAAACTAATACAAAGTGGGAGAAGGACCACCACTAAGAGGGAGGAAGAAACCCCAAACAAATTGGAGAATCAGAGCCACCACTATCCTCTGTTAGAGGTGAGAGGAAGAAAAGAGGTTTTAGAGAGAAGTTAGAACTTCTCTCTCTAAACCTTCTAACCAATAGTCCAATACTAAGTTAATACAATTTTTTCTGAATCACGAGTTTAGTTGTAAGTTTATAATTCAAATCGTGTAATGAAAATTTTGAATTTTTGAGTATTTTCAAAATTTAATTTATTAAAATAATGTCTTTTTTTAATACAAATGGAAAATCAATTTGATGATATGTAGGAATGAAAAAAATGGGTTGAGCGAATTTTGATGCAAATGTTAAATATTTTTAATGCAAATGAGTTTCACGTGGACGAAAACATATTTTCAATGTTAAAAAATAATGAGAATGCATGAATGTATGAGATGCATATGAATGCAATAAACATCAAAATAATTAAAACTTTTGTATTAACTTTGTCGGATAAATAAGCAACTATTGTGTAATTTTATTTTAAAAACACTAAAATATTAAAATAATTGTTTCAAAATTAGATTATTTCATATTTTTTCCATTTTTAATTGTTTTTTTTAATTTTAAATTAGATTATTCCTTTTTTTTTTCATTTTTAATGCTTTATTAAAAAATTCTACATTATAATATTTCAGACAATTTTTTAAAAGTTTCCATCCATAAAAATTTATTAATATTTTAAAAAATGTGAATATGGATGTTCTAACAACCAACCATTTATGATTTTTTTTTTGTGGTAATTACCAAGTATGAATTTCACATTAAAAGAAAATGATTTATGATATATATCAAACTTTGAAATCAATTAAAAAAGAAATAAAATAGATGCTATGTTAGGTAATATTATAGAACCCCAAGAATGAATCACGAAGAGTTTGTTGAATTTCAGAGATGGAAATCTCTGCTCTTAATTGTTTTTCTTTTTCAGGCACTATCACATATACTCAAATCGCTTGAATCTTATGGTTTGTACGTGTTAATGCTTTTTGGCTTAGAATAGTATAAATAGGGCCCTTAGATGTACATTTAGATACACAGTTTGAAATTTACAAAATATAAAATATATAATTCTATTGTGTGAGTTTCAACATTCAGGTAATCTCAAAATTCATTTTTTGATAAATGTTTAAACTTGTTTGAAAGACTTTTTAAAAATTTTATTTTTGTTTTTGAAAATTTAAAAATTAAAAGCTTATTTCAATACAATATTTTGTAAATTTGTTTTCAAAAATTCTTCTCTATTTTTCAGTTTTTAAAAATAAAAAAATTAAAATAGCTAGATTATATTTTTATTTTTCAGTTTTTAAAACTTAAAACAAAAATTATTTTAAACAAACCCTTAATTTTTTGTTTTTTTCTTCTTCTTTCGTTTAGTTTTTGTTGCCTTTTTATTTTCAATTTAAATTAATTATAATTTTACTTTGTTTTAATTTTAGCTTATTTATTTGATTTTTGTGGTTGAATTAATTTTTTTTTTGTTTTTGTTTTTCATCAATTTTTTCTTGTTGTTTTGTCAACAGTTTCTTTGGTAGGAACTGTCATTTTCAACTATTTAAATTTTGTTGTTGAATTATTCTTTGAACTTGTTCTGCCTTGAAAATGTCCTTAGTGTCATGATGATCAAACGACAGTTAATAATTGAAAGTATTTGAAGTAAAATTGAATAAAATGTCCTTAGTGTCATGATGATCAAACGACAATTAATAATTGAAAGTATTTGAAGTAAAATTGAATAATGAATATTTTTATTAGGGTTAAATATTTTTGGTTCTTATAAATATTTTAATTTTCATTTTTAATCTATATTAAAAAAATAATATGTTTTAGTTCTGCAAAATTATTATGCATATAATTTTAATCTTTCAAATTAAATTATTGTGTATTTTTAAATGATTATTTTACAGATAAGAACGTTATAAAAAAATTTTTGAAAAAAAAAAATTAAAAATTTGATTTTTAAGTCAAGATTTTCATTACTTTTATATGATCTTTTAAAATTTAAAAAATTCAAATTTAATTATTTCCATTTAAAAAATTCTAAAATTTGGTAAAGAAATATTTTATAGTATTTTAAACATGCATATAAAAATTCAAAAACTTAAAAATTTAAAGGTAATTAAACATTATTCAAAATTTTAAAAAATAGTAAGAACTAAAACTGCATGCATAAAAAATTTGTAAGGACTAAAATATATTATTTTTTAATAGGGATTAAAAATAAAATTTGAGACATTTACAAGAAAGAAAAGAATATTTAACTCTTTTTATTAAAATGTTTGTGTAATTATTTTTATGTTGGATTTGATATATAGCTTGTGTTATATTGATTATTCTTGTGGTATTTTTTATTAGTTAAATACTTATTATTTTTTGAATTTTTTTTAGTGATTGTACTGTTGAAATATTTCATGTATGCAATTGTTTCAGATTACTTGTCTCTTCATGCGGAAATGCTCTTATTGACTTAATCTTTATTTATTATGTCAACATTATACATGTTCCTTTATATTCTTGTTGTTCAAGGTTTAGAATTCTATTTTACTATTGCGCGTAAGCTTTTAGATTTGAATGTGTGTTTATAGGTATTCATCTAATAGATGGAAATGGAAGACAAAACCCCAAAGACATTGGATGAAGCTGCACTAAATTTGAAGAGAAAGCAATCTAACCAATGTGCCACACATATGACTGAAGTTTCACCACCAACAAACTTGGCTGTCAAACAAATGAGATTAGTTGGAGAAGACAGTCGACCAACTGACTCTGGTTCTGGTATTTCAAAGTCTTTGGTTAAGTATTTTTTGAACTATAAGAAAAGTGGGTTGCCCAAACGTTTGATGTTCTATAAAAACGGTGAGTGGTCAGACTATCCTGAGGATGTTGTTAACTTGATTAAGAAAGATTTCAAAATCAAGAAGACAACTGTGGAGGTAGAGTTAGATGGTCAGAATGTTGTGCTAGATTTTTTGCATATGTATAATGTTAATTTACAAACGGGTTTGCAACAACCCATTGCTTGGATTGATGAGGTCGGAAGCTGCTTTTTCCCTGAACTTTTTGTTGGTTCTGATGATGAACGTAATAACTTAGGCGAGAAAGACGGTGGGGAAAGTCATGGTGTGAAGGAAATCAATGGTGAAGATACCACAAATAAAGTGGGAAGTGAAAACTTTGGGGCAACTTCTAACCAAGATAGAGAAATAGATTTAGATGCTTATATTGAAAATGGATATGGAAGACATGATGTAGATTCTGTACAAAATTTGTTTCTGACTGGTATGGCTACCTTCGGCATTAGTGAGGGCGATATCGTCGATGTTTACCGCAGCTCAGGCATCTCAATGCAAGCGCGTCTGGAGTTATTCCAAAAGCAAGCTGATATCACGAAAGGAATTCACGGTGATGCTAATGTTCGATACGGTTGGCTTGCATGTTCTAAAGAGGAATTGACTACAATGATGGAATATGGGCTTGGTCACAATGCATTATCAACATGCAAGTGCATATATGGCTTTGGTGTTCATCTTGCTGTTGTTACCCACCCTTATGCCAGGTTAGTTTTCATGCGATAAAGTTTGAACTTCATAGTCTTTTTATAACCTTATAGGCTAGTGAGCAAGTTGATCCTTTATGGGGAAATGAAACCACTTATTGAAATCTTTTCATTAATTTAAATCATAATGTGTGTCTCTCTAGTTTTCTCATATTCAATTTTACGTTCTTATTTTCAATTTTGTTATATTTTCAGTGCCCCTTATTGTGATGTTGACGAAAATGGGGTCAGGCACTTGGTCCTTTGTCGTGTAATAATGGGGAACATGGAGCCTCTTCGTCGTGGCAATAATCAGATCCGTCCAAGTTGTTTCAAATATGATAATGGGGTTGATGACACTCAACATCCAAAATACTATGTGGTTTGGAATATGAATATGAACACTCATATTTATCCAGAATTTGTTGTCAGCTTCAAGGCACCTTTAGATGCAGAAGGTGATGTACTTTTCTTCAAGCAAAAATAGTGAATCCAAAAGGATTAACCATCGACAAACTTATTAATATGTAATTCTTTTCAACATACTAGTAGCTCGTTTGACCAACTAACATGTTTATTCTGTCAGGCTGTAATATGATTTCTATTTCTTTCAAAATAAATTGATCATAACACCTTATGTTTCCTTACAGCATGTTTAAAAGAGAGTGAGAAAAATATTTCTAGGAATAAATGTTCTACCTTGAATACTGTAAGTTATCTCATATGAGTTTTGCATCTTATGTTTTCTTAGCTTTCTATGTAAAAGACTTATTTGATTTGATTTTTTGTTTTGTTTTCACACATTATGTGTTCATAAGCAACATTTTGGGCTTATAACTTTTGAGATTTGTTTTTTATTCCTATAATATTTTTATTTATTACCTTTATCCAAAAAAAATTGGTGGTGAGATTCCTCAGGTAAATGCTACTAGCGTGCCTAACACACGAAGAGTTCCAAGGTCACCATGGCTTCCCTTTCCAATGTTGCTAGCTGCTATCAGACACAAGGTTCCTCCAAAAGCGATGCTTCTGATTAGAGAACACTATAAACAATTGATGGTATATAAAGTAGCGCCAATTGATGCTATGTCTTATATGATGAAGTGTCTCTAATGTATCATTCTATACTTGTGCAGGAAAAGAAGATCTCACATAATGATTTTGTGATGAAGCTGCGATTAATTGTAGGAGACGATATACTGAGATCTGTAGTAACAAATCTTCAAGATCAGGTACCAAATCTCTATATTTGAAGTATGGTGAATTTTCTTGTAATGTGTTTATATTTCACAATGAATTAACTTCAAGTTGTAGTTGTAAATATTATGCTCAACTTTTTATCATGTAATAACAAGAACTATATATTGAAATTTGATTATGCATCCTAATGTTTAACTTGTTTCATGCAGGGACCATCAAATGATAATCTAGATGACGTAACTGAGAATTCTTATTAAGGAGGTGAAGATCTTTCCCTTGGAGTTAATTGTTGTCAACATGAAGTTGTGATATTTTTTGTTACAGGAAGAAATATCTTATTTTGTCAATTTCTTTTGATCGTCCTAATTTCTAGTTTTGATCTAGAATCGTAGCCTATGTTTTCTACTGAAATTTAATAAGGGTTTTAAATTATGTAATGTCAACATTCATATTTTATGATTTTATAATAAATTTCGTTAACATGATATTTGTTATATTATTTCACTTTAAAGTGATTGCTCAATTTACATTGCATAATAATGGTTTCTACCTGCGTTTCGAGCGGTTTTAAAACAAAAAATTATCCGAACTGCGAGAGAAAAAGGCGTGCGGTTTGATTTGGTTCAGTTGTCTTACGGTTGATTCAGTTTTTTATAAATAATTTGTTGAGTCATACATGCACATATAGATGACAATATAACTTTGTATTGGTCATTCATAACTGAATCAGTGAAACTGAATCCGTAACTGAAACCACATATAAATGACAAAATAAATAAGTGAAACTGAAACCATAACCATAAAAATGAAAAAATTGTACGTAATCATAAGTTATTTTATCATCATTGTCATTATTTTTGGTTTCAACGATTTTTTTCCATAAATTATTTAACTGTTATGGATTGCTTATAATCTCAAAGACATGGCAAAGACATATGTAGTATGAAAATGAAAGAGTATATGTTACTTATGTAATATGTAATGAATATTTTAATTGGAAATCTTGGCACAACTTATTCTATATCTATATATCTATATCTAAAATAAAAAAAACTTGATTTGGATTTGATAATTACCTTGAATATTCTTCGGGTTTTAAAGTATTTTTTATGTTAGTTCTTTCACTTTTTTAAAATTACATCTTGTTATCACCAAAGAAATTGGTACGATTGAAAATAGTTTCGACCAACAATAGAGTTTTCTTTTGAAGCTATGATTGTGAAAGCTGATTCAAAATTTCACAAGTTCCCATTAGAAAAATATATCACCAGCAAATCAAATATTGATTTAGTCATCAATGTTTCATATAAAATTGAGAATAATTTGGAGGGGGATTATATTGCATACATACAAAGGAATTGCTGATGACTAGAACAATTTTTGAACACTAGAACTACTAAAAATCTCTATTGTATCATATTAATTGAGAATTTCTTAACCCATCCCATGTTCGAGAAATTAAATCCTATGTATTTATCAAAATATCCCTCTAAAATTGGAAGTATACTTTCGGTGCGCACCATTTTTGAAAATATTTGTGTTAGAATCGAAAGTATAGTTCCGATTCTATACCAAATGTATATTTTTGGTTCTGGGCATGACAGTAGCAGAAAATAGAACAAAAGTAATATTGAAAAAATTATACAAATTAGAAATTTAATAAATTATACAAATTAGAAATTTAATAAATTATACAAATTATAAATAGAACAAAAGACCAAAATATTATCCAAAATGCATTTTAATATAATCCAAGTAATGCTATCTAAAATACAAATTCGATATAATACAAAATCAAAAAACTAAAATCAAAATACAAGTGGATGATCAACCTAAACTACTGGGACTGGCGGATGATGAGCCGACCTATCACTCTCGAGGTGTCCCTCCGTTGCCTCCTTTGACATCGAATCCATCAGGAATCAACCCTCGGTCAAAGACATCCCGCGCAAGCTCCATGATACGACGACACATAGACAACACGTCATGAGCATGATCTCTCCTCGCCTGCTCCTATTCTAGGATTTTCTGATGAAATGACCTCGGTGGATTCCATGAAGAATCCTCTACCATGTATAGATGAGACACCCTGAAGAACCATATCATATAACCGTACTCGTAACTCCAGTCGTCTGGAGCCACGATACTCATCGCCTCACCAGGTACAAGATGATTCTTGAAATCATCAAACAGAGCATCCATGTCCCTACTCGTAACTCCCGTGAACTGACGCATCACCCGCTCAGGCATATAAAGAGCAGTCTTACGAGTCCCGTAGGCCAACCAACTTGTAAACAACATGTTGTACTCCAAAATTGTCCCTCCCATGTTGTGATCAAGATACATCTCCATGCTCCAAAACTGCTCAAAGGTTGATTAGGCAAACCCTCTCGTAATTAATCAACCCAGAACTAGGGTTTTGTTTCTCTCAAAGCAAAAGTGATTTATAATGGCTCAACTAAATGCCATGCCTCCTCATATGCTTCAAAGTATCCCCATGTCAAGTTTCAAGCCTCATAGCTCAAGATTGCTCAGTCAATTGCTCAATCAATTGCTCAGATGGTTGAAAGTCAGTTGTATTGGACAAAAAGTCAATTGTGTTCAACATGCAACCAAATTCCATCATTTTTGGTCAACATCAATATTTTGAGGTTACATTCATCATTTGATCTAGGGTCAATCATGATTCATCAAGAAAACTCAAGAATTGATCAAAAGTCAAAAGTTGCTAAATTAGGGTTTCTTAAGGAAAAGTCAACAAAACTTTGACCAAGCATAACTTTCACATACTTCATCATAAATTTCTCAACTAAAGCTCATTTTGAAGAGAATTTAATTCTCCACAACTTTGTCTCATACAAGTTTCCCAAAAAATGCTTCATTTGAGAGATATAGGCCAAGACATTATAGGCCCTTTCAAAAGTCAACAAAAAGTCATCTTTTTCTAAAAGAAGTGTACATGGACATGGAATTTTCAATGCAGATAAAACCAAAGAGAACTCTTACAGGACATCTTAAGCTTTCTAAAATATCCAGGATCATCCTCAAATGATGAGAATTGAGCAAGATATAGTTTGACCAAGTTTGGAAATTTTAAGCAAATGCATGAAGAAAATATTGCAATCTTTGAATTTTTCCAAATGGGCCTATGTTTTCATGATTTGAACCTGTTTCTAACATTGTCCATGACCTTTAAGCCTAGCCACACGTGTCATCACATACCTCTCAAAATCTAAGTCATTTCTAACTCAAATTGAGAATTCGACCGCATCACCTCGATGACCATCTTTGGCATACCTTAACAACACAGAAGTCAACCGTGTCACTCGTAACGATTATCTCTAGCTTGAAACAACCAACACAGAGGCATTAAGATCAGATACTCTAAGTAAATGTCAGCTCTAAACCCATTTCTAGCATTTAGAAACTAACATATAATCATCATAGGTAATAATCTAAGCAATCTATATCCAACAAAGCTCAAATCCCTAACATAGAGTAAAAACCTAAGACAATCATCAACACAGATTCATAAAGCAAACTTTATACAACTCCAAGGGAGAAAAATACACATGAGTTCAAGGTAAATATACATACAAACCCAACAAATAGAGAAATACAAAGAGAGGAGAAGAGATAAACCACAAATCTACACTGATTTGTCAAAGTCAATCGAAGAGAAATTCACCTCCAATCATCCATGAGCAAGCCCCAATGTTATTTTCTAAGCTAATCTATCAAAAATAAAGGTTGATGGAAATGGGGATCAAAATCCACCCCAAAACCATAACCTAAAAATCTGTTTTGAAATGAATTTATAAACAAAATCCCGCAGATTGCGCTTAGCGGGCTCAAAACCGCGCTAAGCGCGAAAGTCTCTATCAGATCAAGGTCTTCAGCTCCTAGAGCACGCTGGGACCGTGCTAAGCGCGACCTAGAATACATAACTTTTTATTTCTTCCAAAAATGCGTATTCGGAGCCTTGTCTTCGATATTTTATTCCTCAATGCTCAAAATATGCAATAAATACCTACAAAAATAGATACAAAATTATAAAATAGTACACTATATACACAAAACACAATAAATCGTATTTACAACAAAAAGTGGGGTTATTCAATGATTATTAACAAACAAGAACAAATAAGTACCACAAAACATATAGACAAAATAACTACATTTTGACACTTATCGAATTCCAAGTTAGGTTTGTGTCACTTGAGTGACTGTTTATATTGTGTTTGAAGTGTGGTATCTTCAAACTGTTTTAGTTATGTTTGGAGTGAGGTATCTCCAAGCTGATTGTGTTAGGAGCCAAGCAGTTGATGCAGTTGCTGGTGTGATAGTAGCTGATAGACATCACTGAGGTGATTGGAAGTGAGCGGAGGTTATCATATCTAAGTGTGGTATCTTATGTAGAAGGGTATTTGGGTAGTCTGATTAAGTGAGGAGTGTAAACATGGTGGTTTCCCTCCGAATTAATACTGCTGATAGTGAACTTCATTCTTGGCTTGGTAAGCCCCCATAAGTAGGTTGGTTAGAATCGAACTGAGTTAACAATTTCTTGTGTTCTTTTGTTTCCTGCATTTTAATTGTACATTCTAACTTGTCTGTTTTATAATGTCGGATCAGATGTTAATACATCCTGAGTCTGATGACACCAGAATTTCACTGGAAATAAGTGTTCCACATTGGATATCGTAAGTTATCTCATATGAGTTTATGTCTTGTGTTTTATTGACTTTCTATGTAAAAGACTTTTTTTTTATTTAAAATTTTTGTATTTACACATATGAGTTCATGTGAACAATTTGCACTTTTATCTCTTGAGATTTATTTTGTATTCCTATAATGTTTTTCTTTATTACCTTTATCGAAAAATTTTTGATTTGTGAGATGCCTCAGGTAAATGCTGCCATTGTGCCTAATACACCACGAGCTCTAAGGTCGCCATGGCTTCCCTTTCCAATGATGTTCGCTGCTATCAAACTAATGGTTTCTCCGAAACAAATGCTTATGATAAAAGCACACTATACACAATTGATGCTATGTAAAATAGTTGTAATTGATGCTTGTGTCTTATATGATGAAATGTATGTAATGTATCATTTTGTACTTGTGCATGCAAAGAAGATTTCCTATGATGAATTTGTGAAGAAGCTGCGTTTAATTGTTGGAGACAATATACTGAAATCTGTAGTAACTAATCTTCAAAACAAGGTACCAAATTTCTATATTTTCCAAAAGTTGCAAATATTATACTCAACATTGTTATCATAAAATTACAAGAACTATATTTTGAAATTTGATTATGCCGCCTAATGTTTAACTTGTTTCTTACAGAGACCATCAAACGATGATACGGACGATGTAACTAAGAGTTCTAATAAGGAAGTAGAGATCATTCACTTGGAGTTAACTGTTGTCAAGATGAAGTTGTGACATTGTTTTCTACAGGAAGATGTTACTTTAATTTTTTTTATCGTCCTAATTTTCAATTTTAATTTGGAATTGTAGTCCATGCTTGATACTTGAACTTAATAAGGGTTTATTTTTAATCATATTTTACAGTTTCATTATATTATTTTCACTTTATAGTGATTGCTCAATTTGCACCGTGGAATGATGGATTCATCTTGCATATTTTTTTGTTGGTTTCAATGGTAAACATGGTTAGAATTTTTGGTGTTTCGGTGACACATTTATGATGATATTCCCTACTTTGGGGTGGGCTTGGGGCTGACTCAATATTTGTTTGTCCTTTGTGCATGTCTTTAATACGCTCTTGTTCGATCCGACATGTAATTGCAGAAGATGTTTTTGGTTTCAACATATCTTGTTATCACTGTCATTGTTTTTGGTTTCAACAACTCTTCTTCGTAAATTATCTAGCTATTATGGATTGTTGGCTCTCTTTTCATACCTTATTTGTAAGCATAATTTTACTTGAGTAATGATCAAATGAAGTTGGTGCCTTTTGACAATAAAAGTGGAAGGAAAGCTCATTGTGAAGGATGTTCACTATTGGAAGGGGATATTGTTAATGTCATTGTAAAAATACTCTCTCTATTCTGTAATAATTTATGCATCTGAGTATGGAGCGGTTAGTGATTATTGCATGAGTGTGTTGTCAGTGAAATCATGTTGAAGTGATGTGTGAAATCGATCAATGTTACTGCTTTGGGTTCAAGAGCATTTTTGTTTCTATGGTTTTTCTACCTTTGCATTTCTTCTTCTCTCACTTCCAGCCTCTCTTCCCGATGAAGTCAATTATTATACAATGTTATTATTTTTAAATATGAAGTTAGATACTGTGTAATGAGTTATTATCAATATATAGAAATATAAATCTTAACTATCAATTTTGCAACCTAAAATAACCCTCATGTATGGCAATGCAAGAAAAGTTGTCTATAGGATAGTGAGAATCATGAATATATTTTTTAATGGTATAGCCATTTTTAAAAACCGAGTTACTCCTATTAACCGGACTAAAAAAATCAATGTTTTAAAAATTGAACTGGATCAATGCTTTATGATATTTTAAAAAACAAACCAAGTTACATACGCTGTCGATTCATCACAATGTTATTCCTCTCACTTAGGATACAATTTAATAGAGTTGGAAGCTAACCCCTCTTTCATTATATCACATATAATGTATCAGATCATCCAGAAAGTCTAGTCATTCCATCTCAATCACTTGACTGTTTTTTATCCATCTAGCGAGTCCTTAATTAATTACCCTTAACTCAAAACATCCATTAGATAATGAATTATGCCGAATTCAAACTTATTCCTTTAATGGAAAAATATTTTGTTGGATTCTCTCGCAGGTGCCTCTTAGGACAAATCCTAAAAAAATGACGCAGTATCATGACTCCTATCGTGGATTCGGATATTGCCAATCATCTTGCATATGTTGCACTATCGATGTCCAATAATTCTCAACACTCCCCTACTTAGACGACTCCTACTACTTGAGCTCGAGCCACTTTCGGCTTTAAGCATCCTCGTGGCGGCTCTACCATAATTGTGCCTATCGTGTATATAGTCAATAAGTTGATCAGGCTCATCAACTAAATACTATGGAAATAGAAACTAGACTAGAAACATACACATATGAGGAAAAAGAGAAATTGCTAATGATATCTCATGGATAGTTCGAGAATTGACCTGCTCGAGTACCCGTTGTAATAGCCCAATAATATGTGTGTAGAAACATATCAGTAAGACATTACAATTTTGGTAATGAAACAATTATCATCTAAATGAACTCTAATATGTATTACATCAAATACATTGTGCATGAAAATAATACATAAGATATTCGAAAGAACTAAATACAATAATACACCAGGAAGATAACCATCAGACATACAAATCTTCAACCTTCAAGTCTTCTTAACAAGTCTCTGGATCCTCCACCTTACCTGAAACAACAACATAATTGGTGAGAGATTACTAAATCTTAGTGGGATCCCTTATCCTATGGGTCATCTCGGCTCTACAAGGAGAATTATCCTTATCCCTTACATTATCACTACATCCTCGCATAATTTGACAACCTAGCGATGAAAGCTTTGTAGCTTCAAAATTTTAACATGATTAAAGAAGCCCCTGTTCATTTACCTTGAGTACTATTTATGGGTTTTTAGTGTCCATCATACTTATGAGGCATATTTCTCTCATGGAATGTATCAGTTCCTTTGTCCATCCTACTTTTGAGGTGTATACCTCTCAAGGACTATCATTGGGTTCCCCCTGTCTATCCTACTTTTGAGGCGTATACCTCTTAAGGACTGTCACTGGCTTGCCCGTTCCCATCCTACTTTTGAGGCATATAACTCTTAAGGTTTGTCATTGGCTTCCCTGTATCCATCCTACTTTTTGGGCTTACTCATTCGAGGTTCATAAAATCTAGGGAACTAGATCTAAGAATCTTAGTTGACTTTACACTACCAGTTATTAAGATAATGCTATTGCTCGAGTGACTTCTCATGAGGGAAATTAACTTGATCCCCATTGCATATGTCACTTGAACCTCAATGTCAGTTTTAACTAATTCCGAGTGTTTTCGGGTGAATAAGTTCACTTCATTCATCACTAGCCAAATCATAGAATGTATACTAGGTTGGGTCACTTAGATTAGATTCCTTACTTCCTAAGGTGGATAACTTACCAATATCCTTTTTAGGTAATTCACACATCCGCACACACATTATGGTTTATTCATTAACCAAAGTGTTTAGTTCCCAACTTACTATTATTATTATTAGGAGTACAAAAAGGCCATGAAAGTTTCACCATGTTAAATCTCTTTTCATTATCTTTCCAATGCAATTGACTACGTTTCAATTGGGATTAAGAAACTCATTTTATAGTTTTCAACATACGTCATCGATCACGCCACACCTCCATACATATTTTCAGAAACCTGTTACGACTTCTCGCAGCAGCTACTACAACCCGTAACATAGCTCATAATTTGGGTATTTCTCTCTTGATTTCTTCCCCTAAAAATGTACCAAATTCCAGCCTCATACCATCCATGATGATTATGTATGAAATTTGCATCTAAATACATGTTATATCACACATTTCATCAATAATCATACACAAGAAGAATTTTTATTTCAGATAATCTCTACTCATATTTCTATATGAAGATTCAATGTTCTTAGCGTGTTCGTCAAGGTGTTCATCATATTCTCATGGTTATAAGCATGCAATTGATGTAGAAAAATAGAGCACATGTTTGAAAAAGCATAATGTGGTCATACCGTCATCATACAACAAAACACATAAGAATCATGTATATGATATCAATCACACAAAATCTATTCCCTTCTCCCAACAAGCGTCATCCCCAGATGTCTACCCAAGAAAACTAACTACAGAACCCACCTCAATGAATAGATTTATATGATGAATTAAGAAAATGATGAATGAGAAATCTTGATGCCTTCACTTGATGAATACAATAACCTTCTAACAAGCTTTTTTACACATGCAAGAAACTTGAAGAGAAATGTTTTCACAATTTCTTCTTTCTTCCTCTTAATCCATCGTTACTCACTCTCCTTTCTCTAGTATACTCTTTGATCTTTTCTTGATTTTTAGAGAGAATAAGACGTGAAAATGTGAGATTTGGCTTGGTTTTAGGATTTTTATAAATGGTGGGCCAATTACAAATATATCCTCGCCACTTAAACAAATTTCCTAACGCATGTTATTCTCATTCTAAATTGGGATTATTGCCACATATCATCCCAATTCAGTGATTAATAATCATAGTGTGCACTAATGGGAAATAGGGTTATTACATTACACTCATTATGGATTTGTTAGGTTTCACTAGTTAAAAATGTGTATCTCAATCATTCTTATCTTCATAATCTTTAGAACTGTAGACATAGAAAAGATATGTGAATCCTAGGGGGAACTTAGATAGGCAAGGGTAAAAATTCCTATGATTGTGTAGTTAGAATTTGAGAAACCTTTGGAGATATCTAAGGTGACTGAGAAAGTCTTGGATATAAAATATGACTTGTTATCGGGAACTTGAGTGACTATTTTCTTGTATTAATTATTCAAAGTATAGCAAATCGGATAATAGCTTTGTTACCTATAATAGATCAATTTGATCGAACTAAGTAAACAAATTTCTTTGTGTTCTGGTCTTTTATATTCCTCTTGCTTGTCGTGGACATCCTATAGATGATTGTGCGTTATTTTGGTTGTTTGAGATTATTTATTTTGGTTGTCATTTCTCTTTGTCCCGCACATTTTTACTCTTGAGGAATTTAATATTAAGGTTAAATTCAACGAGTTTGGTGTGTTTGAACCTATCAACAAATTTACTATTACAATTAGACTTTTCACAATATTATGAATGCAAAAGATTGATAATGGTAAATAAAGAAATGTATTAAAAATTATAAAAATTAATAAAAATAAATTTTAAAAAAACCAAGACATATATTGTTTGGACATCGTTGGCGACCAAAAGTTTTTACTAAAAAACTAAATAATAAATAATAATCTAATCTAATAGTAGACATTCGAATGTAGGGTGAATACTTATTAAATTCCTTCACTTCATTTTATTCTTTATTTCTTAGTAATATATTTGCGGTCCTAATCCTTCTTATCCTCGAAATCAAAAAAGGAATTATAGTCCACCAACTCTTCCTTATAACAATTTATATTACACCATTTTATAATTTTCTAGCATCAAAACCCTAGCCGGACAACATCAGTAAGAAATTAAGTTTAAGATTCTTTCTTCGTCTATATTTCAAATTATTATTTTAAAAGATTGATTCCATTATGAATTGGAGCCATTTGTTAAGTTCTATAGCATGAAAGTACATAGAGATTTCAAAAGGTTAGAAATCAAACTTCGTGATTCGAGATCTGTTGTGTCACACTGTTATCGAACAAATGTAAGTGAAGATCCTCATTTATTTTTCTCAAAATTTTAGTGAAAAGATAATATACTATTAAAATTTATATATCCTTACGATTTTAGTCATTCTCGTTTTTGAAATAAAAACTATTGGATTCCATCATTTTTTCTTAATTTATTGTATTTAAATTACACCATTTTGTTAAAAAGAATATATGATTTGCAATTTCATAACATTAAAACGCTATAATCGCGTAGTTAATAAAAAAATTAGGTTTGAGATTCATTCAATTATCTTTACTTTACATCATTATTTTAAAAGTTTAAATTGAGATTCTAAAAGGAAAAGAATCAACCTTTGGGGTTTCAAATCTCATTACATCACACAATTATTAAAAAAAATGTAAGTGAAAATCTTCATTTATTTTCCTCAAAGTTATAGTTAAAATATACTATATTATTTATATTTATATATCCTTATGATGTAAGTTTATCTCAGTCTTTAAAATACAAAATAAACTATTGGATTCCATCAAATTTTCTCAATTAAATTACACCATTTATTTATAAAAAAAACACACACTTTGTTATTTTCTACACCAAAACTTTAAAAATGCGTCATTTATGAAATAAAAGAACGGGCATGCTTTAACTACTGTGTCAATTCAATCAGCATGTTTTAACTACTACATCAGTTCAATAAGCTATTTTGATATGACACAATAAGGTGATCCTTCCCCCTTCATAGTCTTTACATATAGTAGCATCAAATTATACCAATCAAATTACACCAATTAATTATATCAATTATTATATTTAATTATAATCTTTAATTTAATTAAAATTCAATAGCTCTTAAAATAACATCTTAATAGAATATTTTCTTTTCTCATATTATCAATTATTCTATATATATCTTTGTAATCAATTACATATATATTAACAAGATTTTACTTTTTTCTCACATCAATAATCAATGTCACCTATATTTATTATTAGGTACAAAAGATTTTCAACAAAAATATATACACACGTTAGTTTATTTTTTTAGAAGATGTATTACATTTTATTTTTATTTACTTTAGTTAAAACTTATATAAATTTACTATAAAATTGATGTTATATGTAATTGAAACTTTCTTTTAATTTATATATATATTTTTTAAAATTTATTTTAATTAATTATATTCTATTAAGTTAAATTAAAAGATTTAATATACATAAAAATTTAAAAGTTATATATAAATAATAAATATAAAATATTTTAATTTAAAATAATAATATATATAAAAATTGTTCTAAAATTTAAAAACTAAAAGAAAATGATTTTTTTTTTCATTTTTGTCATTACTATGGAATCCCTCATCATATATAAAAAAAAGTTTCTTTTAATTCTTAAACAAATTTCTCGTTGTTTTGTATTCCAATTAAATTATTTTCTATTTATTTAATTAAAAAGATAAAATTAGTATATTTTTAAATAAAATATGAAATAATATTCAAATCCATATATATATATATATATATTAACAAAATACTATTTCTTATATATAGTACAAAATATTGTATCTAATATATTCTCTATACATTAATAAAATATTTTTTTCTCACATGACTAATCAAGTCCATATATATTAAGAAGTCATTTAAAAATACCTTGAAACAAGAAAATAAATAAATATATATCTATAATAATAACTATAAATATGTTATGTTAGCCTCCTTTTCTCCGTCATTCGTTATAAGTATCTACAAGTTATTTAATTTAGTCCTACAAATATGAACATGTTAAGTTGTTTTATTTTTGCAAGTTGATTGATAGTGACCATATTCTCCACAATATTTACACGCCCTTCTTTTAACTAGCACCTTATCCATCGACACTATTATATATGGGGTCTTGAATATTAAAAACATCTTTTAACTAGCACCTTATCCATCGACACTATTATATATGGGGTCTTGAATATTAAAAACATTAGCAGGTGTGCATCTTGTTGCAAGTTCACATTGGACAACTACAATTCCATTGTTTCCAAAGAATTACAAATGCGATCAAATTCTATCATAATAAACTCATTCGCTTGTTTTGATTGTTTAGCGAAATTTGAAAATTTGCTAAAATATTGATGCACTAGTCTTCTCAAAGTATCCACCTCATCATTATGAGATTCCATATATATGTAACCTTCATCTATATATTAGCTTCTTTGTCTAGTGATGCAATATATATTGATTAGGAATTTGAAATATATCATAATACTCCCATAAATTCAAAGGATGGCAACCACAAGTAGTATCCTTTGAGTCCAAATTTATATCAACGATAGTTGATACCTATATTGTGAGCCATTTTTCTCTTATGCTTTGTAATGTGGATAACATGCTTTGTAAGGTGGATAACAAGTTCATCTATAAATTGAGCCATTTTTCTCTTATGCTTTGTAAAGTGGATAACAAGTTCATCTTGAAATTTTCCAAACATATTTAGAGTATAAATCGATGTTGCATGCTCCAATATTTTTGATCCGAATTTAATTTAATTGGAAAATAAAACAATGAGAAATTTGTTTAAAAATTAAAAGAAACTTTTTTTATATATATGATAAGGGATTCCATAGCAATGACAAAAATGAAAAAAAATCATTTTCTTTTAGTTTTTAAATTTTAGAACGATTTCTTACTTTAGTTAAAATATTTTATATTTATTATTTATATATAACTTTTAAATTTTTGTCTATAATTTAAATTAATAGATATAATTAATTAAAATAAATTTTAAAAAAATATATAAAAACTAAAAGAAAGTTTCAATTCCATATAATATCAATTTTGTAGTAAATTTATATAAGTTTTAACTAAAGTAAATAAAAATAAAATGTAATACATCTTCTAAAAAATAAACTAACGTGTGTATATATTTTTGTTGAAAATCTTTTGTATCTAATAATAAAAATACATGAGATTGATTATTAATGTGGGAGAAAAGTAAAATCTTGTTAATATATATGGAATTGAATACAAAGATATATATATATATATATATATATATATATATATATATATATATATATATATATATATATATATATATATATATATATATATATATATATATATATATATATATATATATATATATATGGAATAATTGATAATATGAGAAAATAAAATATTATATTAAGATGTTATTTTAGGAGCCATTGAATTTTAATTAAATCAAAGGTTGTAATTAAATGTAATAATTGATGTAATTTGATCCTCCTTTTGTTTGTATGGTTTTTCTACCTCTGCATTTCTTCTTCTCTCACTTCCAGCCTCTCTTCCCGATGAAGTCAATTAGTATAGCAATGTTATTATTTTTAAATATGAAGTTAGATACTGTGTAATGAGTTATTGATATATAGAAATATAAATCTTAAACTATCAATTTTGCAGCTTAAAATAACCCTCATGTCTGGCAATGCAAGAGAAGTTGTCTATAGGATAGCGAGAATCATAAATATATTTTGTAATGGTATAGCTCTTTTTAAAAACCGAGTTACTCCGATTAACCGGACTGAAATAATCAATGTTTTAAAAATTGAACTAAACATGTAATTGATAAGTTTCTATTTAAGATTCAATTGCTTTGAATAGCAATTGACTTTAAACTGCGAATGTTGATTCACACAGTTCAACTAGTTAAACCATTTGACTCGATTATGTTTTTACTATATTTGCTAAAAACATTATGTCTTATTGTTTCTTCTTTAAGCTTTTGTAGAGCACATGGATTATGTTACATGATGATATACTCTAAAAAGCAGGTTGGTGGCCAGTTATATCACCATAGGGAACCAAAGAAACTGCCACAGTTGAAAATAGTTTCGACCAACTATTAGTTTTCTTTTGCGGCTGAAAGCTTATTAAAAATTTCACAAGTTTTCACTAAAGAATATATCAACAGCAGCTCAAATCTTGATACAAAGATTGATTTAATCATGAATATTTCATATAAAATAGATAACTGTTTGGAGGTGAATGATATTGCAGGCATACAAAGGAAGGGGAAGGGGCTGAGTATCTCTTATATTCGACAGTGTTGCATTTGCATTTTAAGTCTTGGTATCTTTTTCTTTTGGTTTGATGACTAAAACAATTCTTGAACCGTTGAACTACTGAAAATCTCTTATATTGACATATTTGATGTTACTCACTTATTATTACAAGCACCATTATTATGTGCCAAGAGTTTCGCCGCCTTCACTTGACGGATCCCAACCAGGGGGTTTAATGTTCGGCCAATCACCACGACATCCCAATCTTATGTATAAGCCTTTTTTACCTGCATGATATCAGAGCAAGAGATTAAGTCAATCACAGACTAATAAATTCGGGTGCTACCTTTCCCAGCCCCAATATGAGTTTGTGATTTTAAAACACATGACTACTCAAATAGTCAAATGGATTGGAGTCTATATCAAAGCATCTGATTACAAACAAGTAGGCACAAGTACCTGGAAGTTTCTTGTCTGATAGGATTAACTGTTTTAGGGCCCTCAAACATCCTTGTGCCACACTTTTTGCATACGCAGGATCCCATCCCTGTAGCTTGACAACAACATCTGAATTTGTGTATGCTGTTATGCCATCTTTGACATTTCGGTGCGTCTCCTCCTTTGCAGAATCTTCATCTGTATTTCATGCTATCAAAATCAATTTTTACTGGAAACAATAGGCTGAGGTAAATATACTATCAAAATCAGGTAAAAGTTTCATGGAAGTGAAGGCTCAAGTGACTCATCTATTGTTTTGAAGGTTCAAAACAAGGTTGAAATGTTGGACTAGAACTGAAGGCATAACTTACAAAAAAAAAAACATATATCAACAAAAATCACCTGATGCTTCAGTCTGTGACAACCAGACAGTAAATCCTGCATAAAGATGTCTCCATTTATCAGATCTTCCAGCAGCACCTTGTCTACCTCCTAATGTTGCAACTACTGTCCTTACATGACTAGCAGACCACTCAACCGTGGAAAAAACGCATTAGTTCCCAGCCACAAAAGTATTCAGAAAATGAAATGAAACAATTAACTTACCTACTTATGCTTTCAAGTACAACACCTTCACCTTCGGCTACCGAGTCAGAACCTTCCGCAAGAAGCCCTAGAATTCGATTACATTTGTTAATACACTGCAAGATACAGGATTTAAGTGACTCTTGTATTGAAATATGTGCACATAATATCTCCTAAGACAATAGTGGGGGCACTTACACTATCATCCTAGAGTTCTATAATAATATTACATATGCTAATGTGGATGACAATACATACTAAACAGAAATTCAATGTTTCTACCTATCAAGCGATGTCGTAGACCAGGAAGAAAGAGCAAGGCATATAGAACTAGCAATGACATTGACACTTACATGAATCCACGGTTTGATTGGAATAAGATTCCAGCAACTCTTGTGTACTAAGTGGTGTGTATCTGAGAAGAGAAGAATATCATTATCAAACACTATAGATTTTTGAGCCATTAATGAAAGTTACACATCAATCATAGACATTTAGAATATTGATAATCAGAATGACACGCTGACTTGAACATACCCAAGACCAGTAGCAAGCTCTTCAGCCACTCTCTGGTTGATTTCAGTTGAATCGCCAACAAGATAAATTGAAGTTCCTTTCAAAAGCTGCGATGATCCAGCAGCAAGTGATTCCCATGATTCCATGATGTCAGGCCATTTCAAGTCAGGGTCTTGTTTCTTGAAATTCACAACAAGCTGATCATCATCTATATACCTGCCCAAATCAGAACCATTCAACCAAAAAAGCTAAAAGACGATATTTAGAATATAGTTTAATTAGCACAAACCATATTGTTTCGGAGGGTTTAATCCTGTCAAAAAGAGGATTAGTTTTTATCAAAGTAACGGGGGATCCTGAGCGCAATAGTGTGATAGCTAAGGATGTATCGTCTGCATCAACTGATATGTCTTTAGTGCTTGTTATATACATGCCTCCTATATCTAATCTTAACTCAATCTCAGAAGCACCACCATCAGAAAACTGCATTTAGTTATAAATCAAACTTCAAATTACAATAAGAAAAGAAAAGTGTGTTACATGCTGACATTTGGCTTCTAGGTTAAAATCCTAAAAACTAACATAACCATATGAATAACTGATTTTTGATATGTTTTGAGTTTGTGAATTAGAATTGATTTTAAGTTGAAGAATAAGTAAGTACCTCATAGGTTGAAGTGGAAACAGGGGCAGTGAAGGAGCATTTGCAGGGAGGTAGAGGAAGATGGAATTTGTGAGATAGAGAAAACAACGAAGAAGAATGAGAGAATGAGGGTTTAGAGAAGGAGTGGAGTGTTTTTTTGGCAGTGGGGTTTGGGGGAAGAAAGCGGAGAGCAGCAGCAGTAGTAGCTGCCATTTCAACGATAGAGATACAAGATAACATATATCATTACAGTTAAATTATCCTAGTATGATGATATATCTGTCTCTTCATGATGCTACATACATCGGTATCACAATAAGATTAGAGATATCATATTTTACTAATTCCTATTTCACTGAATGTATTTTGATCGATACTAAAATAAATAATTAATACTCCCATTACATTTTATATACTTTATTAATCCTTTTTATAATTATTTTAATAGGTCAATGGCTATATTCTTTAAATTATCTTATTAATTAACTCAAATTGGACATAACTCAAATATCTACGCTACAATCAATATTCTTTATTTTGAGTGATCAAACAATAAGTCAACAAACAAAGTTTAGATTGACTATCCTCCGAATTAAAAAGAGATTTTTCACGAAATAATCTCAAATTAAAATAAAGTTTTACATTGGCTATCATCTAAATTGAGATGTAGTTTTAAGTTGGTTATCCTCCAAATAAAATTAAGATTTCACACGGGTTGACTTCGAACCATGATGAGATTTTACAGAAGATAGAGTTTTTGTGCCGTTAATAAAGTTTTCATCTGTGAATCTATGTGCTTATAGGTATGTAATTAATAACTTTTCTAAAATTTTAATGACGAAAACTTCAAATGGA
Organism: Vicia sativa; assembly: GCA_021764765.1. NCBI lineage: Eukaryota > Viridiplantae > Streptophyta > Magnoliopsida > Fabales > Fabaceae > Vicia > Vicia sativa. The sequence continues at coordinate 115,420,732 of CM038792.1, read as the reverse complement.
TGTTGAAGCCGGTGGTAATGACTTTCAAACTCTTTGATGATGGTGGCCGAACTTGGCAACATCTCAAGATTCTTCTAGTAGGTGACTCAAGATTCACGTGAAATGCTTGTATGATCGATATATCTATTAAAGAATCTTGAAAGCCTCACAGTTTTCAAAGAGAGGAAGTGTGAAAAATCACATGGTTGTGTCTGTTTGAGTGATCATAGTTTGTAAAAGTAGGGAAGTAACTCCTAGGATATTAAGGCAACTCACACCCACTTAAAACCTCTTTTTTATCTATCAAATCTCTTAAAATATTTCCAAGACCGAGCCAAGTGATTAGGAAACTATCATCTTTCGTTCAAAGAATTTTTTGAACTACCTAGTCTTTTGAGGCCCTAAACCAATCAATTTGAAATATTATTTTGAACTACCCAATTGATTGAGACCTTAAACCAATCCATTAGAAGAATCCTAAACAATTATACAATCAATTATAACAATGTCTTATTGACTAGTAACAACTCCTTTTCAAATCGATTGGGTTTAAGAGCTAATCGATTGGATCATTAAAAAGCCCGTGGATTTTATCTTTTTCTGGATTTTCCTTCTCCTATATAAAGGAGGATATGATCCTCCACATTTCACACCAATTTTCAAAACTCTCTATTTTCTTTAGAACTTATCTCTCTATTTTTCTCCATCTCTCTAGAAATATTTTTTATTTCATTTCAGTTGCCTTGGCACTTTTGAGGGAAAATCTACCCGTGAGGAAGAAATTGTATTGGTCAAGTTGTTGTTATAATTCTTAAGAGTGTGATATTCTTAACTAATCCAGCTTGGTTCTTAAGATAAATCAATCATAAAATCTCTGTTTTGGTTAGAATTTTGCTGAAAAAAATTCAGTTTGGTTATTGTGATAAGCGTGACAAATATCTAAATTGGTCCGTTAGCCTAACTTAGGTAAAAGATTTCATTTTTGTTGAGGATAAATCTTTGTTAAATATCCATATCATATTGTATCAAGGTACGTGGGCATAACCTAGAAAATCTCAAGATTATAATTGGAATCTCAAGAAAATCTCTTGGAGACAAAAGTAGGATAACATTTGGCCGAACCAGGATAAATCATTGATACAATCTCTCTAAACCCTTATCTGTTTATTTATGCAATTTACTTTACTACTTTATACTCTGATGCTTAACTTGTTGGGTGAGAGTGTGGATAAGAAATGGTCTAGAGGGGGTGAATAAACCTCCCAATTAAAAACTCCTTTGAAAATTAGTTTGATTTTTTTTTATCATAGTTTCTAAAACAAAAGAAATTTGCATGATAGAGGCAAAATATAGCATAAAAGATATTATGCTTATCGATTGGAATTAGTATGTAATGAATTAAGTAGTTCACAAAATAATTACGATTGACACACAAATTCAACTAAAACGTACAAACTAGCAATGTGTTGAATAATTGACAAATTACACAAGTAATGTAATTTTACAATATGAACACTTAGTGGATTTTACAACCACAATTGCCACTTTAATCGAAAACAAGACAAAATTAAAGTGTTTATTCTAAAAAAACTTACACCTTTATAAGAAATCGCTACCAAAGGAAAATGTAATGGCATGCAATTCTAGAAAGCAATAAATAACAACTTAATCATGCAATTAAGTACAAAAAACAAAAAGGGGAGAGAGAGAGAGAGGAGTAAACTGGGATTTATACTTCTTCATTAATCCTTGCTTTGCGTCTAATCTAGTCTCCAATGGATGCCCATTGAAATTTCATTGGTCTTCCAATAATATTTATGACAAAATTACACGAGTTCGTACAGTCACAATATTCAAAATTAACACTAACAAAATAAAATTCTTCTTTCTAGATCTTTTACTTGTACACAGTCCACAAATTGAACTATACGTAAAAATTTTACTCGTATTCTCTTCTTAAATCTTCTAACACCAACAACCTAATCCTAAGTCTTTTTACTCGATCCCATCGGTATCTTAAGAGTTGGTTTTTCCGAAGATTGAGAATAACTCTTATCCTATCTGTATGCTTCCACAGAGCACTACCAAGGTCAACCTAGAGAGAAAAACCTCATCTTTTCCACTGGAATTGTGAGAAATAGTCACAACACCACACACATTGTGAACCTATAAAATATTAACCAAATATTCAAATAAATGTTAAATAAAAAAAGAATCTCTTTAGCAATCACGAATCTCCAAATATGAGATTCGGATCCATGCAACCATGGAAAAAGAATGAGGTAGAAGATGAAAGAAATCATTTGCAAGTGTTCAGACAAGATCCAAAAACTCTTTTGAAAAATGAAAGAACAAGTGGCTTGTGAGTTTTCAAATCAATATTGGAAGTATGTTTTTTCTAACATTGTGAATGATTTGAGAGAAAATGATTTATAGGTTCTGGAGATTTCGCACAAAAGGAGTTTAAAAAATCCATGCTTGATTCGAACCATGAGAACATGTGTTATTTGACTATAGTGACAAATTAGTTTAGATTAATATTTGTAACACATGAGAACTCATTTCCATGATTTAACCCATGATTCAAGTCAAGGTAAAAGTTGCGATTCAAATCATAAATAGTGTTATTCAAGTCAATAACTAGCTGTGATTCGATTTTAAGAAGGGCATAGACATATCATTATTTTATGATTTAAATCATGAACAAATTGTGATTCCACTCAAAGAGCTCCATGATTCGAGTCATGTACAACCTGTGATTTGACTCATAAAGTACATTTCCTTTGTTCCTTCTAATTTGACTCTCAGGGTGTGTGATTTGAATCACACATATAAAATCTCAAAATTTTCAATTTTAAAGTTGTTTCGATATTCCATTAATGTCATGACTTGAACAAATCTGAAATATGGTTCTTGATCTAAAAACTCGACTAAGTGACTTAAAGCATATTGCTCATGCTAAAAAACTCATTTGAATTATGCATTCTAAAATATACAGATCTAACACTCAATCCAAAAATACGCAATTGAAGAGGAGACTCAATAATATAAACTAAAACCAAAACAAATCTTAAAGGAAAAAGAAACAAAACCATAAACGAGTGACATGCATAGTTCCCCGTAATGTAGCAAAGACATGCAACTTCACAATATACTTTGATCTTAAAGAATACTAACACAAATTGTTTCTTAAGTAACAAAATACTAAAATTAATCGCAGATATTGAATACCACAATTCACCCCCTACTGTGCTTGAATTTACTTGCCCAACAAGTGGCATCAAAGCTTAACTCCTATTAAAGACTAAGAATCCTAGGAGGAAAATGACTTCAAGCTATTCACTAAAAAAAATTACATCCTTTAATGGAGAAGGGTATAATTAAAGGAAAGAAAAAATGAATTTTTTTATAGAAGGTTTGGATTGTGGTATTTTAAAGGTTGTGAAGGAAGGTCCATTTGTTACTACTCAAAAAGTTAATGGTGTTGTAGAAAAACAAACCTGAATTGGATTGGGCTAAAGATGATAAAGAAAATGTGCATTGCAGTTTGAAGTCGAAAGTTGTCATCGCTACCGCTTTCGGTCTTGATGAGTTTTTATGAGTTTCTCACTACGAGACTGCAACACAAATATGGGACATCCTCCAAGTAACCCTGGAAGTAACTATTGAGGTAAATAAGGCAAGGTTGGATATATTAATCCATGAGTATGAACTTTTCAAAATAAAACCCAAAGAGAACATAAATTACATGCAAACATTATTTACCTATGTTATAAGACATTTGAATATATAGATTTAGCAACTATAGACACATACACAATCTTGTAAATTGTGCTAGGAGCATAGATGAAGGTGAAGAGAATGATTAATAGAGAAGAAGATGACAAGAAAAATAAGAAAATATTGCACTAAAATCCACAAGAATTAAAGATACGGAGCTAGAAGATAAAGAATGTCAAATAAAAGTAATGATTTCATGGAATTATGTTTCAAAAATTCATGGAATTCCAAAATCACGAAGAACAAACTTCAAGACTCCAAAAAAAGTGAAGAAATTTCGTCGTCTATTCCTACATGTCATCAATGCGGGGAGAAAGGGAATATAAGACCAAATTTTTCTTAGAACCAAAGAAGAAACCAAAATCAAAGAAATTTCACCCGAAAGAGAAGAAAAAATAGTACACATATCCTTGGATAACGATGATATGGAATCCTCATATAAGAAAGAAGTAAACATTTGCCTCATGGAAAATCATCAAGACGATGAGGTAACCTTTCAATTTTATTATCATGATTTATTTCATATTTTTAAGAAGCTAACAAAAGTAACAAGTAAAATAGAATAAATCATCTCTACCTTCAAATATATTATCTCTTCCCTTGATCTGAAAAATAACAAGTTATATTTTTTTTAAATCATGATTGCATATTTTTTATATTGGTTTGTGAATCTGATTTTTTTTCTTCTGGTGCTCGTTGGTGAAAAAAATAAAAATTCAAGAGGAGGGAAATCAATCGACAAAGTTTGAGATCTTGAAAATTGTAGGCCTTCATTTTTTCCAAACGCACAACATCAGTAAGAAATTAGGTATGTGATTCTTTTTTCGCATATAATCCAAATTAGTTTTAAATGACCGATTCCATATTTTATTTTAATTTATGAACTTGAGCCTTTTGTCAAGATCTAAAGAGTGAAAGTAAATAAAGATTCTAAAAGGAAAAAGTTCAACCTTTGAGGTTCGAGATCTCGTCGCATCACACGATTATTAAAAAGATATAAGTGGTGATCTTCGTTTCTTTTCCTCAAAATTGTACCGAAAAGAGAATATATTATTGAAATTTATATTTCCTTATGATTTTAGTCTTTCTTATCTTCGAGTAAAAAAAAAATTACTTGTTGGATTCCATCAATTTTTCTTAATCTCTAGCAATTTAAATTACACCATTTGTTAAAATAAAAAAAAGGTTTGCAATTTCTTAATTCCATAGCCCTAAAAGTGCACTGCTAATAATAAATTAGGTATGATATTCATTAATTTGTCTTTTAACTATTATATATCTTACTTAATTACTTTGCACTTACATAGCTTTGAGAAAATGTGAATCAATATGCCAAGTCAAGTTAGCATCAACAAATTTCGACCCATTTTTTCAATAACAGGCTGAACCTATGGAGCAGGGCTAACCGAACCTATTTAGAGGCCTAAATCCACTTTTAAAATTTTGTTTTTAAAATATATTTTAAAAAAGTTACTTTTTTGTGGTTACCGAGAGTTGAACAAAAGATCAATAAGACATGGAGCTTTCATTTTACCTACTCTACTATGAGATCAATAAGATATTACTTTATTTTAAGTCATTATTTTAAAGACTAATTTCTTTTTTTTCCTATAAGTTTATATTTGTCTTACTTTATTAATTATGAGTTAGATATTCTTCATATTTTTAAATATTTTGTCTACATTCTCTAAATATTTTCTCATAAGATTTGTGAATTTTTTATTATGAAGAAGGGGTTTGATGTAGGATGTCTAGCCTGCGAATGAGAAGATCGTGCTTATTTATTTTTATTCAAGATTCCATGACTATAAAAAACTATTATTTTTTATTAACTTAGATAAATTAAGTGGAATATTGTTAGTGGGTGCGTGGACGTAATGTATGTAATAGTGAATGCATATGAAAGTATTTTATCATTTTGGTTTCAAATGATCTCATTATTCAAATTTCTAATACTTCTAATTTTTCATTTTACTTCCAAGTGTTATGTCTAGGTAAAGAAAATATATCTAGGGACCAATCACATTCATTCAGGGATCAGTCACAATCTATGGAATTTCATAGATGAAAATTTCTACTCTTTAATTTTTTCATTTCTTGTATTTTTTCATTTGAGAGATCAGTCACATTCATTCAATTCACTTAATACTATAGTTTGATTTGATATGTAGCTTGAGTTATTTTGATTATTCCTTTGGTATATTTTATTAGTTAGATATTTATTATTTTCAGAATCATTTTAAGAGAATGTGTTATTGCAATATTTCACTTCTTTCAGATGATTTGTTTTCTCCGCGGGAATGCTCTTATTGAATTATTCCTTACTTATTATTATGAAAACATTATAATTTATATTATTATGATGAGTACATTTTCCTTTATACATTAGTTTAATATTTGCAAATGTTCTAAATATCACGGGACAATCAAATATTCATATTTTTCAAAGGTCTAGAGTTCTATTTTATTGTTATATCTGAACTTTTAGTTGTGTGTATGTGTAGGTATTCATATTATAGAGAGAAATGGTAGACAACTCTGTGGAATTGGATGGAGCTGCACTCAACCAGAAGAGAAAACAGGTTATCCAATGCATTGCACATTTGACGAAAGTTTGGACACCAACAAACTTGGTTATCAAAAAAATGAGATTAGTCGGAGATGAGGGCCAATCAGCACTTTCATCATCTAAGTGCATATATGGTTTTAGTATTTATCTTGCTACTATTACCCACCCATATGCCTGGTATGTTTTCATATGAAAAATATAACGTGTGTATCTAGTTTCCCCTTATTCAATTTATTCTAGTGGCAATAACCAGATTTATTCTAGTGTTTGGGAATATAATAATAGGGTTGATGACATTGAATGCCCAAAATACTACGTGGTTTGGAATATAAATATGAACACTCATATTTATCCGGAATTTGTTGTCAGCTTCAAGGCTCCAATGGATGTTCAAGGTGATATACTCTTCCTTAAGCAAATTTCCCCCCTCTGTTATGCATTTGTATATTACATAATTATTACCGAAGCCTAAAAGAGTTAATCATTGACAAACTAATTAAAATAAAATTCTTTTCAAGATACTAATAGTTTCACTTTGGTTTGAGAAAACAAATGTTTGTTCATAATGCTAAGTTGTAGTATGGTTCTATTTATTTCAAAACAAGTTAATCACAACAACTTATGTTTTCTTACAGGAAATGAACGATCAAATGAGATTATAAAAGATGTTTTTGGAAATAACTCTTCTACATTGGATACTGTAAGTTATTTCATATAAGTTTTGCATCTTATGTTTTCCTAGATTTATATATAAAACACAACTTAATCTAACATGCACAAGTGAAATTAGGGTTGTATGATGCACAACTCTTTTTTGCCATTAGATCAATCATGTCCATCAAATGTTTATGGTACATTACCCATACAAGACCTGTTAGTGCAACTGTAAAATCTAATGTGAAATATTTTGGGACTTTTATCTTTAAAAAATTGTTTAAAGGTTTTTTTCCTATAAGTTTTTCTTTATTAACTTTATCAGAAAAATTTGGTCTGTGAGATGCCTCAGGTAAAATGTTGTTGGTCCAAGATCACCTTGGCTTCCATTCCCGATGTTATTTGCTGCAATAAGAAGCAGAGTTCCTCCAAAAATGATGATTGTTATAAAGGCATATTACGTACAGTTAATGGTATGTTATGTAGCTGTAATTGATGCTCATGTCTTATTTAATGAATATAGCTAATGTATCATTTCTCCTCTCGGTCCTGAGTTCGAATCCTGTTGGGTACTATCAATTCTTGTGTTGGATCAATCCATACAAAACTTTATTCTGACTTTAAACGGACCCCGCTAGTGGGTGGTGGGATTAATCCTTCTTGGATTAGTCGGTTGCAAGGCCTACCAAGATTTAAAATTTGGAGTGGAACATCAAGACAACTTTTGTTAATAGGAGCAACAACTGTAGAAGGATTAGGGCCTGAAGAATGTCCAATAGAAGATCTCATGATACATTCCTGCAAAATGATGGAGAACCACTTGTGATTTGTATTAGAAATTTCAAATTACTATTCATTTATACTATAATGTATTGTCTGTAATCTTAAAAACTAGAAACTTTAGCTTTGTGCATACCTTAAAAATAAAAGATCATGTTTGAGCATCAACAGCACTAAACACATCATCAAGTAGATAGATGTCAGTGTCCTGATATACAGCTCTAGCAAGCTGTATGCGTTGTTTCTAACCACCACTTAGGTTTATTCCTTGCTCTCCAAACTTAAGTAAGAAAATAGTGAAAGAGAAAGAAGAAAATACTTTTTAATATCATTTGTATTCTTTACCTTAGTGTAGGTGTATATATAATAACAGTATACCAGTTATATTCTGTGTCCAAACAACAGTGCCTCAAATCAGAATATGTTTACACAGATGATTAACAAAACTGTATAAAAATGATGAAATATAAAATAATCTGGTGTTTGCAATTCATAAAGCTTTCCAGTGGCTGAGAATATAACAAGTCCAACTCGTGCATCACAAAGGATTGCTAACTCTTTGGCTGCGACTTGTGAGCAACACACAACACATAACACACAACAAATCATACCCTGTTCACTATGAGCGGTGAAGATTATCACCGCAGTTTCATCTCCAACGATGCATTCATCCATACGGGAGGGGCGAGAAGCAATCACAGACGATCGACCACCACGGTTGGAGACAGTCTTCACTAGTGAAGAACTAACCACCTTCACTGTTAGAGTGTGTCCACTTGTTCCTGGTTTCAGCTCATCGGCCTTCACAAACATGGCTTTCGCTTTATCATTTGAGTCGCCATTGATTTAGAGCTTGCGTTTCAGCTTCGTCACCGAAAGAACCGAGCGATCGAAGCTTCTATCAGTAAACTTCATTTTTCATCTATGAATGCTACCAAAAGTCTTTCTTGACCGTTCTAAAAAGGTAAATTATATCTTCGATTCGTCATGATAACATCTAAATTACATCATGATGACTGTTACAATATCTAATCCATCAAATTATGGGTAATGTACCATAAACATTTGATGGACATGATTGACGAGAAATCTAATGTTACAATAGCTAATGTATCATTTTGTACTTGTGCAGGCAAAGAAGATTTCTCGTCAGGATTTCGTGATGAAGTTACGATTGATTGTTGGAGACTTAATATATTGAGATCTGCAATAACTAATCTTTAATAAAAGGTACCGAATTTGTTTGATCTAAAAGTTTAATTTGGTTTTGAAGTATTATGCATTTTCTTGTACTATGTTTATAACAACGAATTCACTTGAAGTTGCACTTGCATATATTATCCTCAACTAATATAATCATGAAATAATAAGAGCTATCTTTTGAAATTTGATTATCCCTCCTAATGTTTAACTTCATTCTTGTAGAGAGCATCAAATGATGGCAGCGTAACTAAGAATTTCTAGTAAGGAGGTCAAGATCTTTCACTTGGAGGAGTTAACTGTTGTCAACATTAAGTTATGATGTTGTTTTCTACTAGAAGATTTTTTAAAATTTATTTTAAACGTCCCAATTTCTAGTTTTGATCTGGAACTGTAGCTCATGTTTTCTATTGGAACTTAATAGCGTTTTTTTAAATGTATGGTGATCAGATGTACAAAAGTTGTATATTTTATGGTTTTATAATAAATCCCATTAATATGACATTCTTTATATTGCTTCCACTTTCAAGTGATTGCTCAATTTGCACTGCAGAATGATGAATGCAATTTTTTGTTTGTTGGTACTATTGATAAAAATGGTTGGCATTTTTGGGTCTTGATGACAGATTTGTGGGTGAGACTCTTAATGTCCTTGTGAAGATACACTTTATCTGTAATAGTTTATGCAGGTGCGTACAATAAAGTGGTTAGTGATGATTGCCGGAGTGTGTTGTCAATACAAACATGTTGTAGTGATTTGTGAAATCAATCAATGTTAATGCTTCATGTTGAAGAGCATTAGACAGGGATGTCGTGAAAGTTATTTTGCTTCTGTGAGGTATGAAGTGCTTGTAAATAAATGGATAATTGTTTGACTATTGATTCAGTTATGAATGGAACTTCCATTTGAATGTGACTATGGAACGCGATTAAGGGGTGATTGTAAGTTGGAGCTCAGACTAAGCCAGACATATGATGTTATGGTTATGAAGGTGTGAGAAGTGCTAAATACTTGAGCGGGTGAGAAAGTAAAGGTTCAACATATGATGAGGATGTAGCATATTCAATGGTTGCTAAATGTGATAACTAGTTTAAAAAATTGGTTATTATTTAAAACAATGAAGTCGCCATCTAATTTTATTTGTTCTAAAAAAACAGGAAAATATAGATAAAATCCACGAACGACGGATAAGGCGGTCTATATGACCAAAAGATGTGGATTCGGGAGTCGATTATGCAAGGGAAATATATTAGCACCCCTCACATCCATCGTACTCGATGGGAACTGTCTAGTTCTAAGTGTTTGTGTGTAAATACGCTAATTTCCAAATTAAGAAAGGAGAAAGAAGAAGTGTCTTTATTTATAGGTTTTCGAACTCGCCAAAGACATCGCGTCTTGTGCCTACGTACTCCCTCGTGCAATGGAAAAGTCAGAGTTTCGTAGTTCTTCTTGAAAATGTTTATGTTGGTTGTGTTGATTTTAGAAGAATGATGCGTTAGACATTTCAAACTCTTGAACCTCGACTTGATTTGCTCGTATGAGAGCAAAGTCTTGTGTATTCCCTTTTTGAAATGGCTAACACATACTCCCTTTATGAAAAGGCTTTCAATAATCGCATATGAGCGAAAAGGACAAGTTTGATGAGTTGAAGTTATTTTTATGTGGGAGAGAAGCATCAGACCATAAGCGTTCAACAACTCATGCTCCAAGTACTCGGATGGAGGGGACATAATCATCCTGATCATCTTTTTCTACCCAAAAGATTTATTATTAAAAAAGGGTGATGCGAAACAAGGTTCGCTTGATTAGATTCATTTAAAGAAGCCAAGCGTACGATCGAGGACCGAAAAAGGACTGACTACCTTACGCTTGGCAAGGGGGAAGTATAACATTTTATTTATGAAAATATTTTGAAAAGAAACTCAACGTTGGACCGAGGTTTGAAGATTTTGATTATGAAAGTGTTTTAGTGTTTAGCGTACGGACTAAGGGAAATTAATTCGGGTTATGATTAACCAAGTATATGGACTTGATTAATCTCATGAGAATATGTGATCCTATCCTCAACTATGAGACTTGTGCATGGATAATTGGTATATGAACCAATATTTATCCGGGTTATGGTTAATCGATGCAAACTAGGGCTCCGATTAACCTTGTGAGAATGGTCATGCCCATTCTCAACTATGAGACCCTTGAGGAATTTGGCATATGAGCCAAGATGAGAAAATGGAATCAAATGTATCAAGTGTGTGGTGTACAATTGGTGAATAATCGATACAGACATACAAGATAGACAAGTAAGTATTAAGCACACAATACACGTCCAAATCCTTTAAATAATTATTAGAATAACAGTTTTATTTTGATAAAATTAATTAATAGTTTAATAAATAATATCGAATAAAATTATCTTAGACTAATTATTATTTAATACAAAGTTTATTTGCATATGTTAAATAAAAAAATAATAATTGAAAAGAGGTAAGAATTTAGAGATGACCTGTTTTGAAGCTAGATTTGGGGGTGTAGATAAGAAGTCCATTTGACCTAAATAAAGGGAAAGAAGAGAAATAATCTACGAATGAAGAAATTGCATCATGTAGGCCGAAGATGTCAGGTAGGAGCATAAAGAATCGACTAAGCTCAACGTATCAGATGAAAGTCAGATAGAAATCACTATATCACATGACATACAAACAAAACCAACAACGCGGAAAAACTTACGAAGCTCAAGTATCGATTATTGACCATTGCACTTTATTAAATTAAATTTAGAATAGATTCATGAAGGAATCAACTCTAGGAACACAAATAACATATTTGTGTTCACACGCTGTTATACGTATTTTGTTACACAAGTATTTTTAAATATCGTTTTCCACAAGGATTGATGTGATATTACCGCCGTTCAATAGTTAAAACGTATTTTAAGATTTGGTAACAAAAGGGTTTTGTTTTCTAACTACAAAAATCATAAATTTCAATCAAATAAGTTTAGTATTCTTTCCAAAAGAGAGTTGTTTGGATTAAAAAGAGTTTTGGTTGGTTTTCAATTGGTAAAGGCACGTCAAGATTAGTTTCATTAACCTAATTTCATATAAATTCAATTAACCAAGCGGATGAGCTAGTTGATGATCAATATAATTACGTATCCTCTTAATATTGTTGATTTCCAACCAATATTGTGAGTTTTATCATGTTAATCTTTAGATGATGTCTCACTCTAACTATTGACATGATAATCTTCAAGTTCAATACAAGTAAATACTAACTCACAAATCTATATCTAGCATTTGTTCCTTAGTAGAAGAATATCTTAGGTCAACTTTGAAGCATATTTCTCAATCATGATCCAAAGCATAAAAAGATAGTAAAACAAAGATATTCAATATATATATATATATATATATATATATATATATATATATATATATATATATATATATATATATATATATATATATATATATATAATCAACCAAGTTCATACACCAAGAGATCAAAAGAAATACATAAAAGTTAGATTAACTACCTCTAATCTTGACACAAAGAAATTTAGCTAATCATTCTCATGGTAGCTTGACTTGCAAGGAATGGAGAGATGACGATGAACATGGATGAAAAATAAAGAAGCAAAGATTCAAGAGATTCTTCCAAGAATTTGAGTTACAATGGAGAAAATAGCTTTTCCTATGCCCTAAAACTGATTTTGGATGGAAAAGGTAGAGTTGGTGAAGAAAATATCGAAGCATGGTACTTATAGAAGTGATCATGACAGGTATCCGCGCTCAGCGGCCTAACCGTGCTGAGTGCCCTCAACAAATAACAAAATCACGTTCAGTGGCCCACGCTCAGTAGGACCACGCCGCTCAGCGGCCTCAAAATTCCAAATATGTTCTACGAGCGATGGAAAATCGCTTTGATTTGCGCCGCCTTACTGTTCAAAAATTCAAAATTGGCTCTTTTGGCTGGTTCAACTTGATCCAAACATGCCCAAACTTCAATTCTTCAAGAATCCACTTCAAAAACCTACAAAATGAACATAAAACTTGGTAAACTAAGTTATTTACAACAAAAACTACTTAAAAACATATTTATATCAAATTATCAACTTAAATACTACTAATTTACAAAAGATATAGTTAAGGACCACAAAATTATCTAAAAAATATCTAAATTTTGGTCCTTAACAACTCTCCCCAACTTACTTCTTTGTTTGTCCTCGAACAAAGGTCAAAAACTCAACAAGCAAACAAGATCACAAAATTTAAAACATGCTAATCAACACAAAAATGGACGGTTCAAACTCAACATACCCGACACAGATACAAAATAATTGTTTTTTCGATATATAACATGACTATGAATTAAGTTCTAAACACAGAACATCGACATATGTAAACAAAGCAAAAGATATGTTCAAACTTGAATCACCTAAAGATTTATTCAATATTCCTTGAAGAGCAAAATGAAATATTTACATAGGACTAAACACTCTCACTAGCAACCATGCACATCCGAATTAATTCATGCATTCATCAAAACAAGTTAAATAAACAAAATGGAAACAAAGATCACTAAGGACTTTCAAGGGTTGTAACTTGGCTTGAGTTAAAAACAAAGGATATATATACAAAGCCATTGAAACAAAATAGGGTAAAGATAATGAAGAGCATTTCACATTTCACAACATCCATTCACACTTCCTCCTTATTTCATTACAACCATTTCTTTCTTTTCTCACACAATGATCCCATCCTTTTTCTTTTCTTTTTCTTTTTCAAGTTCTTTTCATATATTTTTTTTTCTATTTCTTTTTCAAAGGATACATTGTGCCATCAATTAATTATTTCTTTTTTTTATCAACCTCCCAAACTTTCAATTTTTCAATCTTTCTTTATTTAAGAACATGCTCTTCACAGAGGCTAATCAAACAATTGGGTTGGTGTTTACAAACAAGAAAAATTTCATAGAATGAATCATCATTGGATTTTCATAGATCATCAACAAACTATTAAGTGACCTACTTAATACTTAGTTGACTAAGAATGATTCATTCCACAAAATTTAATTTAAAGCTCAAAATGGGTAACTAAGATTCACACACTCATAAGGTTAGATTAATTCCTTTTGGAATTGATGGTTTTTCTCATAATACACAAAAAATGCATTGATCCTTTCTAAGTTTCCATAATGCCAACAACAAATTAAGATTAAGCATGAAATAAACGAGTTAACACAACTACTAGAACTCTTAATTTTTGTACAAGGTGGAAAGCTCATAACCTTTGTGGTTTATGTCCTAATGATTCAAACATGAACACAATTTTTTTTAAATTGTACATGCCAAGATATTTTGCATAAAGCACAAATTTCATACACATGTTAATATTCTACAAAACAATTAAAAATGTACCTTAAGCACGAATCAATTGAGAATCATATCATCACCATCACCTTTTGGTGAAAACACACTTATTCTTGCTTTTGAACATAATTGAATAACAAGGACAAACTAAAAGAAATAAAATTAAAATAAACAGTGCATAAATTTAAACGACACCCCAAAATGGTGTTCTAAAATGTACCATGCATAATGACTTCAAAATATCAAAGTACATAACATAAAAACCCTCATCCTAAAAAGGATGAAAACTACTACAATAATGTCTCAATATTTAAAACATAATTCTAAAAATAAAAAAACAAACATAAATAAAATGAACAAGCTAAAAAGGATGGAATCAACCGTCCATCTCTGCATCACTGTGGGCCTTCTTCTCCCTCCTCAAGACATCCTCATTTGATGCCCTCTCAAGAATGGCATGTCCTCGGGGTAGTGCGCAAGTCAAAAACATGTCTCCAGTGGCATCATCATTAGCTTGAGGGCACCACTAAGCTTAGGCACGCAATGCCTAGTAACATAGTCATCATTCACCACACTTTTATCACCTTGGTTGCCACCTTAGACATAACCACACCAGCCCTCTTACATAATCCCATAATAAGCCCCGAAAATCCAAGCGTCATCGGGGTCTTGGTACCATGCACATGAACACTAATAGCAATCTTTCTAAGCTCATTTGAAATGATCTGAGCTACATTAATTTCCCACCCATCAATCATAGCATACAAAAGGCAAGAGGTCTCAATTGGAATAGTAGAAATATGACTTCTCAGCTTGATGTTATTAAGTAGAAAAGTAAAAAACAATTGAGCTTTTGGATTCATGTCTTGTTTTTTGAAATGAATGGGTTGGTTAGATTCATTCAGATGAAATCCATGGTTAGGTGTGAGGCCTAAAACTAGACCTACCTCATACAATTTCCAATTCCTCTTAGCCCCCTGCTTCTGATATTCACACTTATGCCCCCTTTGAAGCATAAGGGGCTTCCCCAAATAATCATTTATGGCATCCCTTGTGAATGAAACTGCTTTCCCCCGTACATATGAAATGCAAGTATACCGAACATTTTCGACCGGCATAGCATTCGCGAATCAAATCAAAGTTCAGCTCAACGGGAGGAGATAACAAAGCACCCCATTTCCTCTCCTCAACAGCATTCACAAAGTACTTGTAAGTGCCCTGAGGATTCAGAGCAAAAGTTTTCTCTGGCCAGATTTGACGTTCGAGCAAACTGTTAAAACGCGCCTCTTGAGGTGGCCCAATGAAGCTGGAGTTATCGAACTCCGCAGCTTCAACATTAGCTCCTTGTTGACAGCGAGATGATGACCCAACAGAAGCGAACCTAGATCGCTTAGACTGATTTACTCTAAAACTCATCTGCACAAACACAACACAAAATACCACAAAAACAAACATATACCACGTCAATATAAACTATACAAAAAATTATGCAAGCATGCTAAAATTACTTGATAAAGTATCACACAAAAACCAGACAGAATGTAAAAAAAGAAAGAATTTTTTTTTGTATAGGTGAGGCCGCTGAGCGCGCCTCCTTGGACAGCAGTTCCTTGCTTGCATTCTGTCATGGAAGAATTTGAAAAATAACCATACCCATACCCTAAATCATCATGCTAGCACAGTGGGTACTACCTAGAAGCATTTACACAATCTAAATTGCAAGATTAACAAGAACCTAACCCTAACATTCTAAAATCTAACACACATTTGTACAATTTTTGACATTAAAAACCTTCTAATCAAATCCTAACCACAATTCAATCTACTCTAAACACAAACAACCCTAAACATCTAATTGAAAACAGAAAATTAAAGAAATTGGACTTACCTTGGGTTGAGTATGGAGGATTAGCAAGGAATTTGGGGAAAACAACTTGAAATCACTTGAAATTACTTGAAAATCTTGAGAGGAAAAGAGAAATTGCAAGAAATATGATTGTAAAAAGTGGGAATGAGGTTATTTTTACCCTAGTTGTGCTTTTAGGACGCTGAGTGGGTCATTGGGTCAGGTCTGGCCCACATAATTTTTTTCTACATAATTGAACCTGGATTGACAGCAAGTCTGTTTTCAGCCCAAAATTTCTCACACTTTCTAACACTTATTAAAACAACATAAAACAGAAAATACTTACAATGTTGGGGTGCCTCCCAACAAGCACTTTGTTTAACGTCGTTTCGAGCTCGATAGTTCAAGATGATCAAGGATCATCAAAGTATAATGTCGAATTCTTCCAATTTGTCTCGCCGCTAATATTCACTTTCAACCTTTGCCCATTGACGGTCCACTCTTTCTTGTTTCCCGGGTCTTGCAACACCATAGCTCCATAACCTTTGACTACAAACAAACCCGACCATTTTGACTTAAGTTTTCCCAAAAAAAGCCGCATCCGAGAATTAAACAAAAGTACACTTTGGCGCTGTTGAAAATATTTTTTCTTGAGCTTCTTATCATGATAAACTTTAACCTTTTCTTTGTAGATTTTATTTGAGTGGTAAGCTCCATTTCTTAATTTTTCCAATTCATGAAGTTGATCTTTCCTCTTTTCTCCTTCTGGATTGGAATCAAAGTTTAAACGTTTGAGATCCCAGAGTGCTCTATGTTCCAATTCTACCAGAAGGTGGCAAGTCTTACCATATACCATTTAGAATGGTGTTAGTCCGATGGGAGCTTTGTATGCAGTACGATATGCCCACAAAGCCTCATCCAATTTTGAGGACCATTCTTTCCTTGAACTTGAAACGGTTTTCTCAAGAATTCTTTTTATTTCCCTATTAGACACTTCGGTTTGACCATTCGCTTGGGGATGGTAAAGAGTGGTTAATTTATGCTTGACACCATAATATAGTAAAACTTTTTCCAAAGGTGCATTGCAAAATGTGAACCACCATCACTTACCAAAACCCTCGGCATACCAAAACGTGAAAAGATGTTTTTCTTTAAAAAATTTATCACTGTTTTGGAGTCGGATTTAGGTTAAGCAATTGCTTCCACCCATTTTGACATATAGTCAACCGCAAGAAGTACGTATTCATTGGAAAAAGACAGGGAGAATGGGCCAACGAAATCAATGCCCCAACAATAAAAAACCTCAACTTCTAACATATTAGTTAGAGGCATTTCATCTTGTTTACCAATTCCACCACTTCTTTGGCATTGGTCACAAATTTTTGCATGCTCATGAGCATCTTTAAATAATGATGGCCAATAAAATCCCGATTGTAGGACTTTAATGACCGTATGCAAACAACTATAGTGTCCTCCATATACAGAGTTGTGACAATGCCAAAGAATGTCTTTGGCCTCTTCATTTGTTACACACTTTCTCAAAATGTTGTCCACACCCACCTTGAACAAGTATGGGTCATCCCACACATATTGCTTGACATCTGATAAGAATATCTTCTTTTGATTACTCGTGAGGTCTTATGGTATCAAACTGGTTGCCTTATGATTAGCAAAATCGGCAAACCACGACCTCACTTATAACGCAAAAAGTTTCTCATCCAGAAATTCTTCTCTTACCTCCTTTTTTTCTTTGTAATTTCTACATTGACCAATCGGGAAAAGTGATCCGCTACCAAGTTTTCGGAACCTTTTTTATCCCAGATTTCCAAATCAAATTCTTGCAACAAAAGAATCCAACAGATTAATCTTTGTTTGGAATCCATCTTGGTTAGAAAATACTTTATAGCCGAATGGTGCGTAAAAATCACAACTTTGGAGCCGATAAGATAAAAACGAAATTTTTCCAAAGCATACACTATAGCAAGCAACTCTTTTTCAGTTGTTGCATAGTTAATTTGAGCATAATTTAAAACTTTGCTCGCATAGTGTATTGCATGAAAAAATTTATTCTTTCTTTGGCCGAGCACGACTCCCACCGCATAATCACTCACATCGCACATTAATTCAAAATCTAATTTCCAATTTGGTGCGGTGATTATCGGTGTATTAATCAAATTTTCCTTTAATTTTTCAAAAGTAATAAAACAATCTTTATAAAAAATAAAAGACTTATCTTTGTTGAGAAGATTGCTCAACGACTTTGCTATCTTGGAAAAGCCTTTGATAAATCTTCAATAAAAGCCTGCATGGCCAAGAAAACTTCGGATCCCTTTGACATTGGTAGGTGGGGGAGTCGTCTCTATCACATCGATCTTGGCTTTGTCAACCTCGATCCCTTTTGAAGAAATTTTGTGCTCGAGAATAATGCCTTCAGTCACCATAAAATTGCACTTCTCCCAATTCAAGACCAAGTTAGTATCAACACACCTCTTCAAGACGGTGTCCAAATTCTTCAAGCACAAATTGAATGATGCTCCAAAGACAGAGAAACATTCATGAATACCTCAATAGTCTTTTCAATCAAGTCAGCAAAGATGGCTTGCATGCATCGTTGAAAAGTTGTCGGCGCATTACATAATCCAAAAGGCATACGTCTATACGCGAAAATCCCAAAAGGACAAGTGAAATTCGTTTTCTCATGGTCTTTCGGATTCACCGCAATTTGGTTGTAACCCGAATATCCATCTAATAAACAATAATATTGTTGCCCCGAAAGCCTCTCCAACATTTGATCCATAAAAGGAAGAGGAAAATGATCTTTTCTAGTAGCTTTGTTTAGCCTTCTATAATCGATGCACATCCTCCAACCCGTTACTTTTTGTGTCGGAACCAATTCATTCTTTTCATTTGAAATAACCTTCAAACCACCCTTTTTGGGGACCACATGAACCAGACTAACCCACGTGCTATCCGAGATCGGATAAATCATGCCGGTTTCCAACATCTTAACAACTTTTTTTCTCACAACTTCTTTCATAACCAGATTCAAGCGCCTTTGAGGTTGGGCTACCAGTTTGAATTCCTCTTCCAACATGATATTATGCATACAATAAGCAGGGCTTATGCCTCTTAAGTCAGATAACACCCAACCTATTGAATTTTGGTTAGTCTTCAAAACATGAATGAAACTACATTCCTCCTTTTCAGATAGAGTGTTACTAATAATGACGGATTTGTTACCTCCATCATCAAGAAACACATATTTTAAATGAGAAGGTAGTGTCTTCAACTCATATTTTGGTTCTTCATCTTGCGGATCATTCGTTAAAATCTTCATCTCCTTCTCCCATGGTTGCACTTCTTTTGAAATCTCTAACTCCTCCAAATATTCTTCAAGTTCCATCCTTTCACTGTCATCGAGCACATTAAAGGCTTTGATCAAGGTTCTTTCAAGCGGATTTGTAAGATGCACTTGGTTAGTGACATCTTCCATTGATTCTTCAATAACATCTATCTTGAAACAATCCTTTTTATCATTTGAATGCTTCATTGCTTCAAAAAGATTGAAAAAAATCTCTTCGTCTTGCACACGCACTTTCATCAAACCATCATCGATATCAATCATCATTCTCGCGGTCTTCATGAATGGCCAACCTAGAATCAAGGGAGCATCCAAATCTTCTTCCATTTCTATCACAACGAAATCAACGGGAAAAAAATAATTTATCCACTTTAACCAACAAATCTAAGGCTACACCATGTGGGCGAGCAATAGACTTGTCTGCCAATTGTAAAGTCATCTTTGTAGATTTTAACTCAATATTCCCCAACCTCTTCACAATAGATAATGAAATCAAGTTGATGCTAGATCCCAAATCTATCAATCCCTTATATTTTGAGCCTTTTTCTTCATGTCTCCTCCATTTTTACCTCTTTTCCCGAACAAGCCATGTATAATTAAATACCTAAAATACAAGGAAAATACCAGCGTAATACTAATATAAAACAACATAATTATAATAAAAATGATGAATTAATATAGGTTAATTGAGCCGAATAATATTGGTGTATGTTTGTCATATTAATTATATTATGAAAAGCTATATATTACTTATTTGTAAAAAATATTCTTTGAGATTGTAATATAATTTTATTAAAATTAGTTATCATATGCTAATAAAAAATTGTAGATTGTGCACATACATTCTAATAATTTTTTAAAAAAGAAAATTGGAATACTTATGAAATATTTTTAACTTTTGTGATATATTTCTTAGTTTTAGACTATATAACTCTCTTTAGATAATGTTTAAAAGATGTAAAATAATATATTAAATATTTTTATTTTATTTTATAGTAAGTTCAACAAATTAAATTTTATCTCTTTTATTTATAAAAGTGAAAACGATTTGGACACTAGGTACAAAGTAAAAGATCTACTAGCTTATAATTTTTTATGACGAGCCCATTAAATTAAGTTTTAGAATTTTTTTTGAGAAAATAAATGGGACTTATTACAATCTTTTTTCATTTAACTATACTAATTAATATTTTTTTTATTAGTGATTCATTTTCTTCTTTAATTGAAGAAAACTAATTAATTTCTATTTTTCAATTTAAATTTATAAATACATAATATATTGCCACTATAGAAGGAATATATATCTAACTAAGTATTTAACAACAATAAAATACAGTAAATAAAAAAGATATTCATGTAGAATAAATTTATTTTACGTATTTTATTTTTTTGAATTTCATGTAGAAAAAATTTAAGTTATTTTCTTAATTTTTTAAATTATTGAGAATACAATAAAATAATATTTAAATTGTTCACTAATCTTATCTTATATGTATTATATGAATCCATTGTAAATTAAAAAAATTTATAATTCAAATAATTCATTAATATGGATTCTAATAAATATAAATATAGAAAATACAAAATGCTATAAAAAGTTCTTACATAATTAATTTTATAAACAACTATAATATATAATTCAATTATTTAAAACTTTACGGAGTTAACAAAACTTTTTTTGTAATTTTTGTACAATTTACCGTTTTAAATAATCAAATACTTCCATTTTAAAAGGTCTTTTATTTTATTAGAAATTATAATTAAATTGAATTACATAACTATAACTGAAAATATAATTATTTGTTGAATTATACTTATTAAATTAATATAATTGCAAATAAAATCTAAATACCTTCAAAATAATTTTATATGTAAATAAAAATTATATATCAATTATTATTACAAAATATAGTTTAATTTTTAATATATATTTGCGAAGCACGGGTCAGAGATCTAGTATTAATCAAAACTCTCCACTTGAACCAAAAGGAGAAGGTGATAATAAAAATATTGAGACGAGTGGTCATGAACTTTAGTCTTAGTTATTTCGATTTTTGTTAGATCAAATATATGATCTTTTATATTTTGGACATGTTAAAATTTAATATCATGGAATGCATTACTTAATTATTTGTAAGTACAACATGTATTTTTATGGTAATGTTAAATATGAACTTTAGTCTTGATTATTTGACATTTATTAGATAAAATGTATTTTATTTTCATATTTTTAGTATGTAAAGTTTAATTTCATAAAAACATATTTTCTTTTTAAGTAGCGATGAATGAAATTTGTTTTTTGATATTTTTTTATTCTAAGTGTATAAAGAAACAATCCAAATATTTAAGGTGGTTCTTAAATTTTTTTTTTTATAGAGACATAATTGTAAGTGTTTGAGACAGAATAGTAGAGAAGGAATTATCATGTTTAGAGACGATTATCTTCGTCTCTGACAGAAACGAACTTAAATATAAGATATTCGCGTGGGAAGTGGGTCAATTGAGATCGAATAAATTTGTCTCTGAATCAGTGACGAAATAATTTTTCCGTCTCTGAACACCTTGAGACGAATTACTTAATCGCGGATGTTGATCCGTCTCAAATTTCGTCTCCATCATGCTCAGTTACAGAATTTTTATGTTTCAGAGACAAATATTCAATTTTCTAGTAGTGCAGTAACATGTCAAAATTATGCTTCACTTACCTCATTTTCTCTACAGACACCCACATCTATCACCATGGTTCCTTTCTTCTTTGACTTCATAACTCTGCAATAGTTTCTCCTTGGAGACCGCACAAATATAAATACCAAAACAAACCCATATCAAATTCCAATCTAATGATATTTCATGGTTCCACTAGACAGGTAAATTTTTATAGTTTAAGCTTGAAACTAAAAGCAATCAAAATCGATTTAACTTACCACATCCTATAGTTGTGGATCTGGCTTCTTATGTATCTCTAAACTGAAAGAGGAAGGAACCCTAAAATATTCACAAATAAAATACCAATAAATATAAACACAAAAATGAGAACATAAGTACATATCTAACATCACAAACCTTACAACGGAGATGATTAAGTTTGCAAGGAAGAAGTCGAAATCGAAGTCCAAAAGACCGCAAAGTAGGATTAGTAACAACAAAGAAGAAGAAGACCGCAAACCCATAAATCTAATCATGTAGAAGAATATCACAAACACATAAATCCATTAGTGTATTTCCTTCAACCAAACCCATAAATCTCGCTCATAACCTTAACCGACCTTTTATATTCATTATAGTTCCAAACCCTAGTTTCCCTTACTTTATCTAAATCATCATGAAGATGAAGTTATTATTGATGAAGATGAAGATGAAGAGAAAGAGAGGTAGTAATTGATTTTCTTAAGTTGTAAAAGATGAATACTAAAGAGAAAGAGAAAAAGAAAAGTCTGTTTGAAAAAATATGAAGAAGGAAAAGTCTGTGAGAGAGAGAGATTCAAGGAGAGAGAGAGAGAGAGAGAGAGAAAGAGAGAGAGAGAGGCAAAACATAAGTGATTTTTTGGTTTCCCCAAAAACCCTGCATTCACTAGTACAAAAATACCTTTATAGCAAATGTTCTTAAGTCAGTTCGTCCGCCACCTGACATAAAAAGCAACGCAGTGGCATTTCTGTAATTAAGTTTAACTTTGTTAGGTCGGTTTCTTTTTAACCGACTTAATATATATTACAAAAATAATGTAAAATTCAAATGCAATATCTTTAGTCGCAAAACCTTTATGTTAAATCAGGCGTCACTTTACAAAACCTTTATTTTTAACAAATTAAATTATAATATAAGGCATGTGATAATCGAACCCAGGACCTTAATATGAAACAATATCTAAGGATAAGTGCTTCACGTAAAACCCACAAACCCTTTAAACCGTCTCCTTCACTTCCACCCTTCAATTTCTTCACCGTCGCAACCCAAAACTCAAACCTTTCAATTCTCATTACTCAAACCCTCCAAACCCAGAACTCAACCCCTTCAATACCTTCATCGTTGGAACGATCTTCTTCTTCACCAAAACAATCTTCTTTTTCTTCTTCACTGCAAATAATCCCCTTCTTTTCTGATTGATTGTAAATTTGGAGGCTACTCATTTGTATATGTATGTAAACTTTAAACCCTAACTTTTTATGTTATTTGTTGTGAAATTTCAATTTTTATTGTCGCTATTTTTTTGTCTCTGATATTCTCTTTTCTCTCTCATATCACTCTCATTTTCCTTGCTTACCTCGCTACGCCGCCGACTTTGGTTCTCTCTGCGGTCTCAATGTACTTGCGGTTGATGCATCAATGGCAAATAGGGGACAAGCAATTTGAAACAAATGAGCGAAAAAAAATGAGGACCACATGGTAGCTTGTACCATGCAACAATGACTTCATAAGCTTTGTTGTTGTGTGTTAGCTTGTTTCCCTCCTGCTTCCGAATCAACGTCTTCTAATGTTAGTCACTCTTCTATTTCTCATTCAACTAAATTATATTGCAATGGTTAGTTAATTTGACCATTTTTCCCTTTTTGCTATTATCCTCATCCAACTAATCTAGAAGTTGTATATAAATTTGGAAACTTTTTTATTTTACTTTTATGGATCTTGCCCCAATTGGGATGTGGTTTTTTTTTTATCATTATCAACATTTTATTTATTTATACAAATGGGAAAATTTGTTGAGTGTATCTTTGGATAGTTTTTTGAGTGTATATTTGGATTCGTAGCATGAAGTTGAACGAAATAAAATTGGTTAGTAAGGTTTGAAACTTTTTGTAATGTTCTTTTAAGGGTCTTGCCACAAGTGGACATAAAAGCTGACATGGTCTGAGCCTTTTCATTATAAATCATGTAACATTTTTATATGTACTTAGTTTCAATGTTGTTCATGTGTATGGTATAAATACTCCTGATTCAATTGTCATTTGCTATCATTTCAAACAATGAAAGTGAGCTTGTGAAATGCATTTAAGAGTTTCATCCAAGCCAATCATACCTCATCACTATTGATGCTCGTGTGAATTGTCTAGAATAACTATGCACAAACCCATCACTGATTTCTTCCATCTAGTGTACAATTCAAAGTTCCCATGAATCCTTTGAGAAACATGACACATAAAGCAATTGTTCTCGCGCGACACGTACGTCATCTTACATGGTAAATTGATGGATTTTCTCTTTAAGAAACTGCTGAGAGACATGACACGCAGTCTCTATTTTCACGATGTTTTTTTTTGTTGCGTAAATATGTTGTTTTTGCAATTTTTCAAGGTTAAGTATCAATCTGAGCACTTCATTGACAAAAACAAATATTATGTTCCTGAACACCGAGACATGCTAATTACTTCTAAATGTTCCTTTGTATACGGCCTTTTCCCCCTAATCTCTAAGGAGACACCTAAATCTGCTAAGTTTTCTTTAATTGGTTTTCATTTTAAGGTATCTAAAATATGGTTCTTTATCTTGTCCGAATAAAATACGCTATCTGATAAGCCTTGCCATGATTAAAAGATAGGTATTGTTTTACTTATTTTTGCAGCTAGAATTATAATAACATTTGATGGAAGTGCTCAATCTAATAGAGCTCCACTAGATTAGATTCTTGATACTAGGTAAGCAAGCTCTTTAATTTTCTTCCAACTTAGTCAAACTTGTCTTTTTGTATGTTGAAATAATGGTTTCCATGAGAATATCATTTATTAGTTTTGTTTTTTAGTTCGCTTGAAATTTTGAATCATGTCAATTAGTTACTTACTGCACTAGTTAAGAAATATGAAAGAGTGAGTATTTTGGAATGAAAGGTCGAAAAGTATAACATTTAATGAATTTGTGACTTTGAAACTGCCCTTTCCATATTACTTTCTATGTTTAACTACTTAAAAGTAAAATTCTTAGTGTACTTGTTTCAATTTGAATTTTTATTTGTTTTGTTTTGGTTTTGATTTGGAATTAAAACTCTTTTCTATTTTTTCGGTTCTATCTTGAAGTTTTTTTTATGTTTTTGTTTTGTGCTTTGAGTTTAGGTTTTTAAAGATTTGACAAGCGCAGAGACAAACACACTTGAAGGCATTTTGGATCTTTTGAGGTGGAACTGGTTTACATAAGCTACGACATCATTCTGAAGTGAACTCAGTAATTGGAAGGAAGATATGCATGATATTTTTATTGCGTAGTTGATGTTTTGTTATAGATGTAAACTGACATGTTAAAATTTATAAATATTCTTTTAAATGTATATATGGCAGGATATATTAAAATTGATTAACATCATGTTAATTGTTTATAGCTGATTTAATTAGTTTTATTTTTTTATGATATATAATTATCGCATTATCTATCATGTTAATTGTTTATAGCTGATTTAATTAGTTTTATTTTTTTATGATATATAATTATCGCATTATCTTTCATTTTGAAAGCAACATTCTGTAAATGTGTAGTAACTACATGACCTTAATCATGTTAATTGGTTGATAGTGTATAAATCATGTAAATCACATTTCAATTCTAAGTTGGAGAACTTGTACAATATCTTTTTGTTTCCTCTTTTACTGAAACTATAACTATTTATCTTTGTCCATAACTATTTTTCACTTTTGCATAAATCATACTGACTTAGACCACCATTTTGTTCATGCAGCTTCAATATGTACGTCTCTCAAAAATACAGTTTAATAAAACTTAAGTAAAATACTTGTGGTCTTGTCTTAGTTTTAATATCATGTCTCTTTAAATAAATTAATATATATTTTGTTTCTAATCTTGTCTATATTTTTATGCTGGTTATAATTAAATGTTATTGGTCTCATTTGATCTAAGGCTTTATGGAATTAATTATAAGAGTAGAGAGCCATGTGTTTGCATGAAGGCAAGTAATGAGTGTGACTTATCCATATGTAAATAGGTGTGTGGCTAGACTTAAAGAGTTTTATTGATAAATGAATAGAGGTATACCACTCGAATGGAAAGGTATGGGATAAAGTATTTAATAATGTTGCCTGATGAAATTTGATATTTAAATTTGGTATGACATTATTTTTATTTCGATAGTTTTATATTGAAAGTTGGAACATAATATGATGTTGAGCACATATAGGTGTAGGTAAAAAACAAATGTCATCGTAAAAAAGAAAAGAAAAAAAACCAATCTGTTAAGTCGGTTAAACATAGCCGACTTAAGGCGCAGTGGTTAACGGACCTATTAAGATTTGTTAAGTCAGTTCAAAACCCGACTTAACAAGTCAAAACTTGTTATGTCGGGAGATGTTAGGACCGATGTGGAACCATCTTAACAAGTTGTTTAACCGACTTAAAAAGCCTTTTTTTCCACTAGTGATTTGAAACAGGACATATTGGAAAAAGGATAAAAAGGAAACATGAAAAGTTAAGTTTTGGTTGAATTGGTGTGACATGCTGGTTTTTTGTTCTACAAAGCAAAACAAATTGTACTAACCATATTTACAATTGGATCCGAATGGCATTTAGTTAACAAAAACATTTTTAAGACAAGTTTTATCGCCTAAAACATGAAATGGAGTGATTTAAGCAAAGGGCAAAACGGTTTAACCAGGGGTTGTTATCTTCTTATATTATAGATTCATAATATATTTATTTCTACGATATTTTTATTAATGAAAATATGATTATATTTAAAATCATAGATATTTATATGCCAAGACACCAAGAGATAATACAACAAGAGATAAAGACATCTAGAGACATGAAATCAAAACACTAAGATACATTTATGCGATGTTTTATAATATGAAATTGAAGGTTGTTTTAATTGTGATATTTTAATTTTGAAATAATATATAATTTTTGGTTCTTAATTTAATTTTTATTGTTATTATGATACAATAATAATAATAATAATAATAATAATAATAATAATTATTATTATTATTATTATTATTATTATTATTATTATTGTTGTTATTATTATTATTATTATTATTATTATTATTATCATTATTATTATTATTATTATTTTATTATTATTATTATTATTATTATTATTATTATTATTATTATTATTATTATTATATTTTTCCATTTTCACATAAGATCTTGGAGTAATCACCGCCATTTTATTTTGAATATCAACCTATGTAGCTCACATCAATAAAATTTCTCTGGTGTCAGTTTTTTATATGTTTTAAATACTTTACTCAAATTTTCACATAAGAGTTTGTTCTCTATTTCAATATTTCATATGGAGAAAAAATATTTGAAAAAAACAAAAATCTATAACTATAACCAATGGGAAAACTTCTAGTTTGAATATTCGAGCAATGTGTTTTGTTTTAGAAACTTCTTATTTAAATAATCTAATTAAAAGGTACTCACTTTTAATTAACCTTAGAAATATGTGAATCAGA
This sequence comes from Vicia sativa, assembly GCA_021764765.1. Lineage (NCBI taxonomy): Eukaryota > Viridiplantae > Streptophyta > Magnoliopsida > Fabales > Fabaceae > Vicia > Vicia sativa. The sequence goes on along the minus strand of CM038792.1, from coordinate 115,392,791 downwards.
ATATTTAACCCAGAAACTTTCTTTCTGTTTAAATATTGAATTGGAATTATGTGTGTGTGAGAATTGTATAACCTCCAATTTTAATACTTAGATTAGAAATTTCACTAGAGTTAAATTTTCGGAAATATTTTTACACTTACTTTTTTGAACTTTTAGGACAATAGGATAAAGAAACAAGGGATATTCTTTATGGGGCGGGGTGTGAGGAGTTGTATAAGTCCAAAAAGGAATCATATGAAGCCCAATTTTCTCAAATAAGGTATGAAATTGTAGTCTATGGACTCAACCTCAATAGTGACCTAAAGTTTTTTAATTCACCTCAGTTTTTTAACGCACTATGGACATATCATATGGTTTTTCAGGGTGTCTTATCCATATCGGATGCAGAATGCTCTAAGAAATCCACTGAGGCCAACTTATCAGGAGATTCTAGAGGAGGAGCATGTTAGGAGCGATCATGCCATTGATGTGTTGCATATGTATCTTCGTATCATGGACATTGTGCGAGCAGTTATTGATGGTGGTTTGTTTTCTGATGGCTTTGATGTTAGATGTGTTCTAGATGCCATCATAGCAGAGGCTCAAGGGACTCTGCGGTACAGGAGGCAGCAGAGAAACATCGTCGGGAGGGGGAGAGGCTGACTTGTAGTATGCCATACCCCCAATATTCATCGTCATTGTTTGACTTTGTTTGCCGATTTTTAGATTGTATTTTGATAATATTTTGGTTATCACCTTTATTGACTGAGACACATTTTTTATTATTTATGTTTTTGTATTTATTTTGTAGTTTTCAACAACACGCGAAACAATGCAAAAAATATCTACGACCAACATATTTATTTTGTCATTGTCTGTAAAAAAATCAAAAATATATTTATGGTTCCATCTCGTAATTGAATTTTTGATATTAACTTGTGTTCAATAAAAAAATGCATTTCAAAAATACATTTTCAGCTACGCGGAGATATTTACGGAATTTCATATGGTATTTTTCAATTATGTTCTCAAATTAAAATGAAGTTTAACTTTATAAAAAAATAGTTTTTTTTGTTCAAATTAACAAATTTAAAAGGGTGCAGTTTTCCATAAAAAATAATACTGGTCTATGAAAGTAGCTGTCATTTAAGTATGACATAAATTGAGTTGATGTGTCAAAATTGCTAACTCAACCTTAATAATGTAGTACTATATTATAAGCTATCCAAGCAAATATATTTACTACAATATCTAGAAGGAACCTTCATGCATAGTTATGTACCTTGACTTATATGACAAAGTTACCATAATTTCGAATTTGATTGAAAGCCTAAAAAATTTTGTAGGGCACAATTATGTACACCTTTTCGTAAAGAGAATAACTACGTGAATGATGGAAAGTGGAGCAAGGAAAAAATGTAAGATTGAGACAGGGAACAAAGCCACAATTAATGTTAATGGTTTCTTGTCAAAATCTAGCACATTATCTTTTAATCTCTACTCTAACTAGATATGTGGGGAACCTTATCATCCATTGCTCCCTACAAAACATGTATTCAAAATATTCCATCTTTTACTTTCTTTATTATTATTTATTTTTTCTTGTGGAGTATCAAGAAAGAAATGGTATATATACTATACAACTAAATCGGGTTGTAGCCCAGACTCAAATGGAAAAAAAGAACCCTGTAGTACTTTTAAAGTGTTTAAATATGTGGGGTTCAACTCAAGCAAAATTCTTATTGATGGGTTATGATCTATTTTCAAAGGCATATATTTATTTTCATATTAGGAAAATAAAGTTATACCTGAAATGATTTTTCATAAGAATATTATGGAAATCATCTATTATATATTGATTTTTATTAAAGAAAAGGATATATATGATTCAGATATTATCCTAAGTGTCTGAAAAGGTTGTCCAAATTAGTATTCTCATTCTCATAATAAAAGAAATTCTCTCTGTTTTCTCCGCAGATGAAACACTCTCAATGGTTGACAGCAATATATATACTACCTGCATGTAAAACCTCTTCTTTTCTTAGTCACCAATCACTAGACAGAATGCATATATATATATATATATATATATATATATATATATATATATATATATATATATATATATATATATATATATATATATATATATATATATATATATATATATATATATATATATATATATATATATTAAATTCTATTATGAGTGATAGTCTAAGTTTGCCACAAGGAATTATCCATGCACTATAATTTTTAATGGCTGGAATCCACCACCCTTTTTCCAAATATAAAGAAAAATTAAAATATTGATGAGTACAAGGCCAACACACTTAGGTCTAAAACAAATGTTAACGTGAAGTTTAAGTAATTTAACGTTGGAATAAAACTTCAGAAGAAAAAAACTTTTTAAAAAGAGAGTATAGTCCCTATAAGATTCATACCTACATGTTTTAATTAAAATTTTGAGATTAGCCATTAAATTTTTTTGGAGATTAGCCATTATGCTAGTGCGGTTAGGTATGGTTCTCAGGATTTTGAATCTTCATTGGAGGAAAGAAAGAAGGCCTAAGAAGTGTGTCTCATTGGTGGAGAAGAGTTTCTCTTCTTACGTCTTCATCTGATAAGGTGATTGATTGATTTGCTTCTTCTTGTGTCAAGGTGATTGAGGTGATCTAATGATTAGCTATTGACATGATATATGGGTTGGGTGAACCCTTTTGTGTGTGTCGTTTAACATGTGATTTCTAATTTTGAAGAAAAAAACTCAGATGGTGGGAGCGAAGGGTTCTTGGCAAGGAGTTTGAATTTAGAGTTTTAGGTGGAGATAGACTTTCTTTGTTCAACAGGAGAAGCTTTTAGAGGAATTTTTGCTCGTCACCATCTCAGGTGTGGTTTAACGAGGTCGAGAAGATGCTTGAGTTTAGAAACCAAATCTGATATCGGGGTTTTAGTGAAATATACTTTCGATAATCTTTTGGCTTTAAGTGATTCTAGGGAAGTTAGCTCGGAGAGGGTGTTGTTCACCCTTACTTTAATTTTGAAGAGTTGAGAGTTGTAGTGTTATCTTGGTAGTTAGTTACTTCATAACAAATTTTTGACTAGGCAAAATCTCCCGAAGCGTTAAATTGTGTATGGATATATTCATTCGAGGTGTAGAGTATACATGGGGTAGGTGGAGTAGGCGTATAATTTTTTTTTTATGTGGGGTCGTCTCAATTATTGGTATAAAGTCTTTAGATAGGTGAGGTGGCATGAGCTTTTGTTGTATTCTATTTTAGGGTTGTTTAAGTTGTTTCAAGGCTTAGGTCAAGAAAAATAAGTGTCTTTAACCCTAGTTTCGATTTTTGATCTGAACTATTTGAAAAATACAAAATAACATTACGTTTTGTCGAGAAAGCTTTAAGGTTAATTACTTGATGTCTTAGATCATTAATTTTGTGTGGAAGTGGGTTCATGCCGATACTCTGAATTTTGAAGTTTATTTGTTAGAAAGGGAGCGGAATCCATTTAGGTGGTTGGGCTTAGAGGGGATGTTAAGTGGCTAGCTACCCTCCTTTTGTTTTACATACGTGGTTGAGTCTTTCTTCTTCCCGCTTGCCCTCTCGAAAGGTTTGTTCTATCTCAATCTTCAAGCAAGTTTGATTTGCTGATTTGTTTGACTTCATTTTTTTCTTTTTTAGTTGTTTTGATTTTCGGTTTTTTGTTCAGACAGACTAGATTTTTTATGACTTAGTGTTCTTGAACATTAAACATTGTTGATACTCTTTATTACTCTTGTATCTTTTGTAACTCTTGTTTATCACTTTTAAATTTCTAATACTATATTTAAGTATTTTAATACAACCTCAAAATCTAAAAATATACAAAGTATTCTAATACAAGCTTTGTATCTAGTCTCACGCTTATCTTGAGTTTTAACTTCAATTTTTGAATTTCTATCCTTAACTAAAGTTTGATAGAATGTAATTAAATAGACTAGAATTTCACTTCCAAAAGTTACCTTATAAGATGAGAATCTAACACACATATAAGTTACTAGTTAAAAAACTTTGACAATGTGGCACTTGAATACTCTCCTACAAACTCGACATGTAGAACCAATTGAGCTATACTCATTGAATTATTGATACATTGATTAGACGCACGCAAGAATGAAAAAATTAAAAGGAATTAAAGCATGTAGAAAACTACTGGTAAAGGAAAGAGAAATGAGTTAGTCAAAATTTCTACATATGAATTCCTAACTAATAAAGATTCTTACAATGAGAATCGCAAGTGTTAAAATCGTGTCGACTAAAGATCAAGACATAAACCGTGTAGGGTCATTCAACAACAAATCATTCTTATCACTATATTCCCTTTGATTTCCATAATTTCACTCTTTAAGGCTTTAAAAGAACAAAAAGAAATTTTCATGATTCTCATTAGGTGGTAGACAGAGAAATTTTGTTAACAAAAGAAAATAAAACTGCTTTTAAGAAAGGGATGTTATATCTTAAAAGCACTTTTTAAAAAATTTAAATCTATCCAAAGTATATTTTCACTTAATTTGAAGTATATCTATGCTTTGGTTTTCAGGGAAATCACGTGTGCTACATATCCTCCTGCCTTCTGCAAAAGCATAACAATCTCTTCAATTTGAATACGTTAGCAAGCCAAAAATTGAAAACTTAGGAAAAACAATTGAAGATAACAAGTTAAAAGAATTAGCCGTGGTTATTGAACATGTTTAGTGGGATATATATATATATATATATATATATATATATATATATATATATATATATATATATATATATATATATATATATATATTTAATATTAGTGGACAAAGAAGTTAGTTCATGAGAATAAAATGCATTTTGAAAAATGGAATTTAGGCATGTTTAAGGAAAATTTTATGGAAATATTGAGTATTATGATTAGGAGGAAGATCAATTTCATGTGCCGATAAGAAACTAAATGAATTGGTTAAAAAGAGAATAAATTTGTCCGTTCAAGAGAGGTTGTAATTTTTTAGAGATGAATATTTTTAGAGAGAGAAGCTCTTCACTCTCTCTCTAAAACTAGGGGTTCACTTTATGATTGAGCGTTGTCTCCCCTCCAATCTCAGAGTTTCTCTCCTCCAATATGGAGGATCTCTCCTCCCCAGTGGAGTTTTCTCTCCCTTTGTGGGTTGTCCTTCTCTCACTTCCTTTCCTTTGAACCATCCATCTCTATTGGGTTCTTGTCATAGTCTACTTTCAACCTCCATCATGTTATCGTTCTTCTCTGCCAACAACCACCAGGTGCTCACAACAACAAATTCGAATACATCTTCACCATCCATTGGGCCAATGTTTTGGAACAACATACATGGAATTCGTCCTCCACCATCGAAAGTTTTGAAACTGTTGAGATAGAGTGTTTGGGTATCTGTTTTATTATTCTAATTATTGCTATCATGTTTATTGTTATTAGATTATTAAATCTGGTTCAGTGGTATGTGTTGGTATTTTATTTAGCATACTTTAAGTGTGTATTCAAAGTGTTTGTTGAAATGCTCTAAAAGAGGTTTGGATGTAGGTAATGTATATTTGAGTAAAAAATTAAGTGTGATCTTTGCAAATCAGACTGTTTCTTCCATTCAACAAATGCTTCTTTTAGAGATGGTAAGTTTAATCGATCTAGAGACCATGTATAATCGAACTGTGCATGATAAAGCCAAAGAAATGATCGTAATTGGATATATTTAAAGATTGTGGTTCTAAAACTCCTTTATCTTTTGTGGAAGAATTTTACTGGGTTGTTTGGATTACAGAATAGGATTGGTAATACTCCATTGAATTTTAATTTCTCATAGTTTATTATTGTCCAAATCTTAGTTGGCTTAACTATTGGTGTTTATTTTAGAATGTGGATAGGAAATACCCTAACAATGTCATTCATTATGCTTGTACTCCTTCTTTTTCATCTAATTAAAGTGAAAGTTTACAGTAAAAAAAAGGGTTAATAGCCTTCTATCCTCTGTCATATGAGTGTGTTTTGATTTTCCCCCCTTAAAAAAAATATTTTGTTCTCAGACCTTAACAAATAAAGATTTCAGCTCCAAAGACATTGATGCATGTTTTTAGCAAAGATTCTATTATTTTGCCCATATGGCAATCCACGTGGCTTTTCTTTTTATTTTTGAATTATTTTTTAAATTCAAGTGGCATTTTTATTAATTATTAATTTAATTTTTTTAAACATTATTTTTTTATACTTTTTATAATTATTTTTTTATGTTTTATTAAACTATTTTTATTATTTATTAATTATTAATATTATTTAAATAATCAAAATAAAAATAATTTAATATAATTTAAAAAAAGTAAAAAACGTAAAAAAAATTAAGTAATAAATAATAACGTAAAATTTTTATTAATTATTAATATTTTTTTAATAATCAAAATAAAAATAATTTAATAAAATTTAAAAAAATTTAAAAACGTAAAAAAATTAAGTAATAAATAATAACGTAAAAATTATTATAATTTTAAAAAATTACTATAATTTAATCAGCATAAAAAAAATTAATAAAATTTAAAAAACATAAAAAAAAATAGTTATAAATAATAAAAATAGTTTAATAAAACGTAAAAAATTATTATAAAAATGTAAAAAAAATAATGTTTAAAAAATTAAATAAATTAGAATTAATAAAAATGCCACTTGGATTTAAAAAATAATTCAAAAAGAAAAATAAAAGCCACGTGGATTGCCACATAGGAAAAATAATAGAATCTTTGCTAAAAAAATGCATCAGGGTCTTTGGAGCTGGATTCTTTAATTGTTAAGGTTTGAGAACAAAATTTGTTTTTTAAGGGAGAAAAATCAAAACACACTCATATGGCAGGGGGTAGAAGACTATTAATCCCCAAAAAAATAGACCATTTAAGATTTAACCTTTAGTACATAAACAAAGTTAGATCGAGAAATAAGGTGAGAATTAATATAGACAAGAAGGAGGCCATGGATGTAAAAAGTGACATTGTGAAAATAGGGAGAAATCTTCTACATAATGAAGATAGGGTTGTTGGATTATGACTTTCGTGAAATGGAAGCTTGGTAATGGGAGGACTATTCCATTTTGAAAAGGAATTTGGTTAGGAAAAGTTCCTCTAGTAAGTAAATATCCTGACTTATACAGATTGACAACCAATAAGATCTGTTTGGTGAAACATTGTGGTGCTTGGGAGAATGAAAGTTGGCATTGGAAATTCAACATAGAAGAAGGAGAATTGGATGATCAGGACACAAAAGATCTCTTAGAATTGAAGCTTTTATTAGTAAATTTGTACCTAGATCAAGACTTAAGTGATGAGATGATATGGCCTTCAAATCCTCATAAATATGTTTTTTGTTAAAACTTGTTATAATCTCCACGAGATGGAAATTCAACAGGATCCCAAGGCTGAAAGTGTGGAAAATCTGTGGAAGTCATTATGGACACTACAAAATTTATTGTCTCTGGCAACACTTTTTTAGGCAATATGTGTAAATTGTAGCCTAAAAAAAGTTCTGGCAACAATTTTTGTGTGTTGCCCAGCTAATTCTCGCAACACCTTATAAATGTTCCCTAAAATATTTTGGGGACGATTTTCAAGCGATACTATAATTTATCTTTAGCAATATCTGATAAATGTCCCCTTAGATGTTTACGGGGACGATTTTAAATTGTTACATTAATCTTAATAAAAGACAACGTTTTTTAAATGTTACATAAATATTTAAAAAAATTGGCGGCAGATTTCCCTCCAAACACCATAGTTTTATATTTAATTTAATAATAATAAAAATGTTTTTTAAAAATTTAAATATTAAAAAAAAGAAAGTAAAATTTACGTGGTACACCATTGTTTTGCTGTTTTTTTTCTTCTATTTTTCTATTGGTCTTATAATACCCAAAATTACCTAATCCTTTTTAGGTTTATAGAAATAGTTTATTTCTTTTTAGTAAACTATATAAGCATGATAAAAAAGGATTGGGTGAAATTGCCTCCACACAGTCAAGGTTCAAGGATGTTGTAAACTACTTTTTGGATATTGCATTCACCAAAGGAATAGTTGAAGAAGAAGAGATACACAGAATGGATTTATCATGGTGACAATAAAATTCTGATGGATATTGATGGGGATAGTGATGATGAAAAATCATCTTATTCATCACCTGATGAAGAAACATCATCTGATGATATTGAGGGCTTACTGTTTGAGACATTTAGAGATGCCGCTGAAGCAACTGGAGTACATGAAGGGATAAATGAAGATGCAAAGAAATTTTATAAATTAGTTGATGATGCAAATTAAGAGTTGTATCCTGGTTGGGAAAAAATATCTTTACTATTATTCACTATTCGAATGTATTTGTTGAAATGTCTCCATGGATGGAGTAATGCATCGTTCACTGCTCTCTTAGAGTTATTGAAAGAGGCTATGCCAGAACTGAACATCCCAATCTATTTCAATAAAACAAAAGCTATGATAAAAGATTTAGGCTTAGATTATAAAAAGATTCATGCATGTCCCAACAATTGTATGTTGTTTTGGAAAGAGCCTGGGGAAGATGACTTTTGTTACCTTTGTGGAGCATCAAGGTGGATTGAATATCCTAAAGTTTATCATGATCTTGATGAGCCTAAAAAGGATCACAAGGTTCCTGCCAAAGTTCTAAGACATTTTCCTTTGAATCCAAGATTGAAAAGACTCTTTATATGTTCAAAGACAGCTGACACATTGAGGTGGCATGCAGAGGAGCGTTCAAGGGATGGTAGGTTAAGGCACCCAGCTGATGGCCAAGCATGGAAAAACTTTGATGCATTATGATTTTGCTGTTGAAACTCGTAACATTAGGCTTGGGTTGGCGAGCGACGAGTTTAATCCATTTAGGACTGTGAGTCTTTCACATAGCACATGGCCTGTCGTATTAAAAATATATAATTATCCGCCAAATTTGTGCTTGAAGGCAGAAAATTGTTTGATGTCGTTACTTATTCCTGGACCACGTTCACCTGGAAATGTAATTGATGTGTATATGCAACCACTTGTTGAGGAACTTAAGATATTGTGGGATGTCAGTGTAGAAACATATGATATTTTAAAAAATCAATCATTTCAGATGCGTGCAGCTCTTTTGTGGACAGTGAATGACTTCCTGACATATTCTATGCTATCTAGTTGGAGTACTAAAGGAAAGTTTGCCTGCCTTGCTTGTAATCATAAAACTTCTTCAACTTACTTAAAACATAGTAAGAAGATGTGTTATATGGGTCATCAGGTCTTTTTGGATTCAAATCATGTTTGGAGATCAAATGTAGTTTCTTTTGATGAAAATCTAAAATATAGGTCTCCACCGCCCTTGTTAAATTCAAACAGGTTTTTAAAAGAATTAAAAGACATCCCTGATGTATTGGGAAAGAAATATAAGAAAAAAAGGCTTGGTCCATGGAAGAAAAAATCAATCTTTTGGCAATTGTCATACTGGAAGGATAATTCTTTACGCCATAACTTAGATGTTATGCATATAGAGAAGAACATTTGTGATAATATAATTGGGACTCTGTTAGAGATTGAATGGAAGAGAAAGGATCATACAAAGGCTCGTTTGGACTTACAATACATGGGGGTTAGAAAAAACTCCATTTGAAGGCACCGAGTGATGGTAAGAAAACTCAAATCCCTAAAGCATGTTTCTCCCTAACAAAGCATGAGAAATCTATTTTTTGTGATTTTTTAAAGGCAGCAAAATTTCCTGATGGCCTTGCTTCTAATATTTCTCGATGTGTTCATGTTAATGAAGGAAAATGTTTTGGGTATAAGAGCCATGATGCTCATATTATTTTGCATTACTTGTTGCAAGTAGCAATAAGAGGGATAACCCCTAATCAAGTTGTTATTCCTTTGATTCGACTTTGTTCCTTTTTTTGGTGTTTATGCTAAAAGGTTATAGAGGTGAAAACTTTGGATCACTTGGAATTAGAGATTGCTGAAACAATTTGTCAATTGGAGCGTATCTTCCCTCCAAGTTTCTTCGACTTAATGGTTCACTTACCTATTCACGTTGCAAACAAAGTGAGATTGGGAGGTCCGGTTCAGTTTCGATGGATGTATTATATGGAAAGGTATTTGGATGATTTAAAATCCTTTGTTCATAATAGGAGTCGTCCGGAAGGTTATATCGCCGAGGCATACTTGGTTAAAGAATCTCTAACATTTTGTTCAAGATATTTATCTAGTGGTGTAGATACAAGCATGAATAGAATGAAACGAAATAGTGATGATATTCCAAGCACAGGCCATCTAATTGGGGGAAAGAAACTAATTTCTTTTGATCAGAAGTCTCAAACACAAGCTCACGGTTACATGGTTACATTTTATCCAATTGTGAGGAAGTCCAAGAATATATTAGGTACAATTGTCTACTTGCTACAATATTTCATCCTTACATTAAGTATCTTTTTCTTTTGATTTAAAAAATTAGTTATTTATTTTTGTAGAGAGCATGAGGTTAATGTTCACAATCCTCGGAAAAGAAGTAAGTCGAGTAAAGCTAACAATCAAAGAGAAGATTTTATTCAATAGTTTGAAACACGTCTCATGGATGAAGAAGTGTCTGATTCGTTGAAAGTGTTGTCTAGGGGACCAAATGATATTGCTAACAGGTATTCTGGTTATGTTATCAATGGTTACATATTTCATATAACTAAACGTGAAGCAAGGCTTAAAACACAAATATTCATATACATAAATATTATTTTTTTATCTTATGTTATAGTGATTGACTTAGTTACATGATTATAAGGCCTATTGTTGAAAACTATTTCTACTTTCTTTCTTTGATATAGTTTTAGTTGTTAGATTTTATCTTGTTAAAAATATATTAGCACTCATGTCTCATGTTATATAGGATATAGAAATCACAGTTTGTCATGATTTTAGGTAATGATGAAATTGATTTGACTACTAATAAACAATTGACTAAATTTAACATTGGTTTTACTCGAGACACTAATGGAATATTATAATAGCATGCACCATAAAACTAATGGTAAAAATATAACATCTTAGCTATTTCATGTACTGCTTTTTCACGTGAGGTATGTGTATATTTAGAGTTGAATTTAAATTCTAGGCATATCATTGTACATAATTGTAATTTCACGTGAGATATTGTATCCCATACACTAAAAACATGATTAAATTTGTAAATTGTGGTTGTGGCTAAACAACAAACCTTGATATTATAGTAATATATTTGTTGTTACAAAAATATAGCAGCTTAGATTTTTGTAAGATTTGTGGTTGTTGATTTTTTTTCATTTTCATATACAGCAAGGTGTTAATGAAGATGTTGACGAGGACGGCTATGTAAGTGATCAATTTTAAGAGGATGATTCAAGTGATGAGGATGGAATAGGTGATGAATTTCAAGAAGGCGACATAGGTGATGAATTTCATGAGGACGGCCTAGATGATGAAGATGATGATGGAGATGATGATTAGTTTGACAAACTTAAATGAGTTGGACTTTGTTGTTTTAGGCTTGTGCTCAAGAATTCAATTTAAAGAAACTATGCATTTTGTCATTATTATAGACTTGTCCTTTTAAGTGTTTAACTTATAGTATTAAGTAACGTTAGACTTATTCCAATTAAAGTTTGAAACTATATATTTAAGCATTAAACTTAAAGAAACTATGTATTTTGTCATTTGGTTAGAATTTATTAACACATTTTTTGTGGTACGTGCAATTTATGTTTACTACAATTCTTGTTTGAATAGTTTATTTTATAAAAAAAATATGATAACAAATTCTGAGGTAACTCATGAACATTTACCATTTGTTATCACTATTTCACTTTTAGGGAACAAGTGGTAATTGTTGTCAGATAAGAAAACATTTGAAAATCGTCCCCATAGAGTGTTCTCACTCCACCAGTTTTAAGGCACATTTTTCAGTCGTTGCAATGTTTAACAACACCTTAAAAACATCCCCTTTTCCTATAGTTTAGGGGACGTTTTATGAAAGTGTGCCCAAAAGCGAAAATAAACGTCCCCATAAATAATAGGCAACGCTCGCACAGAGGACGCCTAGAAAATGCCGCATATTCTCTTAGGCAACATTTTTCTCACTTATGTCAACACTTTTCAAATGTTGTTAAAGAGGAAAAATGTTGTAGTGGGAAATCGAAGGTACCATCCAAAGTAAAAAATTGTTGGAGAACTATTAAGGAAAAGCTGCCAACTCGACTACAACTTCAAAAAAGCAGAATTTTAAATGATCCGCATGGCATAATATGTGTGTCTTTTGTTTCAAAGATGATTAGTACATCAATCATTTGATGATTAATTGTCCAATTATAAAGCATCTTTGGAAAACTATTTAGTCTTGGATTGACATTGAAGATGTGGAAATAGATAATACAATTGATTTTTTGTGTGAAGATAGTAGTGTTTGGGTTGGTTGAAAATATACATATTGAAGAAGTCCCACATCAATTAGTTTTGTGAAAGAAGAGGGAGTCCAAAGATATATATATATATATATATATATATATATATATATATATATATATATATAATTAAAGTTATTTTAATCCATGCATCGCTTATTTGAGTGATGGAAGAGATAATTCAAGGCTATATATAGGATTCAAGTTTTTCTTTATAAGATGTACCAATTAAAAACATTTTAAGTTTGTATTTGACATTTTATGTTTTCTCTTATACTCTTGCTTTAGAGTGTTGCGAGGGGTAGTTAAATATTTGCTTTGGAGAATGTGGGTGTATTGGGGCCTAGGGATAGTTGAGGATAGTCTATGTCTTGTAACAATTTTCACATAGTGATATTATTTGACTGTCATTTGACGACGATCGTGGTCTTTTATCCAGTTTTAAATTTTTCATGTTAATCTCTTATTTTGTTTTTTGTTCCTATTTTTCCTCTATAGTTTATTTTTCTCTCGTGTTGTTTTCTTTATGCTCTAAGGGTAAATTGAAAAATAATAGTGAAAGGTTCATATGGATGATATCATGCTGGTGCATTTGGAATAAAAAATGTTGTTCTATTTAAAGAGGATTTCAGTTATGCCGATGATGTTGGATATAACATCAAGTTTACTTCATGAATATGGTTCAAATTGATTAACATGGGTCATATATGTACTTATTATGAATGATACAAGGATCCATTGGAATATCTTATTTAATCACCTGGTGATTGTATTTCTATATATTTGTAATGGTTGATCATATTGTATATGAGTTTTAGTATCCCTAGTACTCACATTAAATATACCTTTTGTTTATAATAAAAATATCACAACCCTGAAATTTATAGTGGAACAAACAAGTCACTTAAAATGTTATTAGTACTTACGTGTTTCAGACAGGGTTAGAAGAACACATTAAAGTAAAGTTTTAGAAGGATTTATAAGACTTATTTCAAGATATACCCCCAAAAGAGATGTTTTTTATGATGGGATATAAACCGGTGTGTATCGAGAGATTTTAAAGACGTGTATAGTCCTAAGAATTTAAATACAAAGGGTAAATATATTATTGATTTTTTATTGATTGTTGATGTTACTATAACTAATACTCCATCCGTTCCTTTTTAAGTGACATTTTAACATAAAGTTCTTCAACCAAGATAATGGATTGTTATATTTTTTTTTATACCCTCATTTAGTTTCCCTTTCTAAATAAAAACTCACTCATACACTCTCTTTCATTTATTGAGAAAATAAGGGTATAATTGATAAATTATGACATTAAACTATAAAAACGACATTTAAATAGAAACAATTTCCCCCCCTAAAATAATACTTAAAAATGAACAGAGAGAGGAAGTACATGATTTTGACAAATATGTGAATATCTTCTCACATATAAGAAGAATAAGGTAACATTTCTCAGATATATTTCTTTATTATTAGTAAATCAAGTAAAAACATTTGTTTGGACAGTAAAGTTGTACTTAGAGAGAGCTTGGGCATCCAATATTGAGTATTAATTATGGATACAAGAGTCAAGAGCTGAGCGGATAAAATAAGACACATTCTAACTCCAAAGATCAAAGGGTGGAAAGCAAAGGAGTTTCCAACACAAGGTCTTTGAGATATGTTTCAGACATCCACATAGAAGTGAAAATGTATGTAAGCAAGATGACACATAGATTATAAAAGTAGATAAAGAAACATTTGATGAATCAAGAAATTCTGGACCTATGGGGTAAATAACTATGGTGGCGGAAGGAAAATGTTCAAAGTAAAGTTAGAGTAAAAAATTAATATCTTAAAGAATGGTTTAGGTCCAAAAATACCTAAACTTGGAAAAATGAGAAGAAAACTAAGAAAGAGAACAAAATGGTGATGGGTGAACGAAGAACTCAATATTTTTGATAGATTATACCAATCCTTAAGAGCCAATGATATATAAAAAATCTATATATAGGTTGTTGTGACTCTTATTACTAATTACGACAAAATTCAATATCAATTTGTGAGGCAAAGAATATTAGCAACCAAAATAAATCCTCTTCAGTAATAATAATTTGTACACATATAATATAACAGAATAAGACAAGAAAAAGACGAATATTTTTTTACCCAGTTCGATTAAACGATCTACTTTGAGGAGATAACAACTTTCCAATTCACTATACTTAGAAAGTTGTTACAAATATTACAGGTGAGTTACAAGAAAATAGTCTTCGCTTTCAGGTTCTCAAGAACAACCTGAAAGTGCCCAAGAATTACCACATTTTCTACCAAAGTGCTTCCATCTTCTTCAAACTTCAATATATGAATAACTCAAACCCAAGGTGTAAGCAAGTGTTTCCCAATTCCCAATAACCTTAGATAACCCCAAAGTTTTCCAAAACCCTTGTCTATCTAAGGTTTCCTTTGAGAATAGCTGAAACTCTATGTTATGCCTTTAAATCCTTACTCTCCCTAGTTGCTATAAGATCTAAGATTGTCACACCTGTAAGCATATAAGAGATATATATTTGTAATAACAAATACCCAACAAACAAAGCCCAAAATCACAATCTAATTATACATGGATCCATGGACCGAATTGAAAGAGCCTAAAACACGCAAAACGAGAAACTATAAAAAAAAGCCCGAAAATTTGAAATCACTTTTCACTGTACGAATGACAATCTTCATCGTATGGACAACATTATTCATTCGTACGAGCGACACTATTCACCAGCTGATTTTTTTCCCGATTTCTATTTTTTTGACTTTTCGTCCGACTTTCTAAAACTTTAGATTTTGCGGTAAATGCAATCTCCAAAATATGTTTTATTTATCTTCTTCAACAAAGGTTTTAAGGCACATTTACAACAATCTCCACCTTGACTTTAAATTGTGTTGATACCAATTTAACAATAAACAACATTTTTGTTCTCTACCTTGTTGAAACTCTAATCAATAACCTTGATCAAATTCATGCAACCCTTGAATGTTGATCTCGCCACTTGCATCCACTTGTTTCCAATTACCTTTTTCTGCTTAGGTAATTTAACAAGCCTACAAGTATAATTTTTCAACCACCCTTGACTCCACCCGTTTTCAAATACCTTCCTGAAGGTTTTTCTTCTTTTATTTTGATGTCCTTCAGCCACATTAAAAACATAATATTCATGGCTAGAATAATTGTCCCTTTGAGATGATATAATAACCCTCCTTACCTTATCGTGAGTCAAATTATAATCAGATATATTTTTAGTCGTTCCCTCATTGCTACTAGTATCCATAGTATGAAACTCCACCTAAAATTAAGTTTTCTTCGTTATAGTTTCTCCTAGGTTTCTCCCTTGGTTTTCACTATTCTCCGTCTGAAAAAATTCTCTACCAACCAAGTAAGTTGTTTTAAACTTATCTTTCCCAAAAAAACTCAATAATAACTCAGCGATAACATGCACTTTTATCCTTTGATTTCTGCAAAATTTGTTATACTCCTCTGAAACTTTCGCAATACATTCATAACGCTAGAAACCTAAATCCCATAGTTTCTCTTTGTCATGAAAGCATACACTAGTTAATGATGAATGAGAAACATTTAAACCTTATAAAATACATAGACCACATATTTTAGACCCTTTAACAATAATCAATTCATCACGTGAAATCTTTAAAACTCCATGTTCAACTCTAGTACAATAGCCTAGATAATTAAACATACTTATAGATAATAAATTTTTCTCTAGTTCTTGAACATATCTCACGTTGAGTTCACGATCATCAAGCATTTTAAGTCTGACCGTACCAATACCATAAACCTTGCAAGCCTTATTATCTTAAATGCGAACAACTCCACCTTATATCGTCTTCAAAGCTTCAATGTATTCTATTCTTGGACACATGTGATAAGAGAAACCTTGGTCAATGACCCAAATATCTCCAGTTTCCAAACTCGATACTACTAGTACATCGGAATCCTCATAAATTTCCTTACCCAAGGCAACTGCAGCTTGAACAGAATCTCCATTGACCTTTCTCTCATGACAACCCCTTTTAAAGTGACCGATTTTCTAACAATTAAAACATTTTATTTTTAACTTGTCAGGCCTCTTTGATTTTGACATCCCTTTACGCTCACCTCCTTCTTTAAACACATATAAGCCTTCACCACTATTTTCATTCTTCAAATCTTTTAACTTTGAAAATTCTTTGAAATTCACCGTCGTCTGGACTTCATCCAAAGTAATAGTACATTCCTTACCATAAATAAGGGCATCCTTAAAGTGCTCAAAAGGTATGGGTAATGAGCTCTACAATATTAAAGCCTTGTTATCATCATCAATATTCACTTCAATATTCTCATGATCATGAATAATGTTGTGAAATTCTATAACCTGCTCAACTATGAATTTATGCTCTACAATTTGGAATGAATAGAGTTTTTGTTTCAGAAACAACCTGTGAGCCAAAGACTTACCTCAATTTGCTCTCTGGAGACCTACCTCTCTTATAACTTTATCTCGAGGCACAAGATATTGACACTTCTGGCCTTATCCACCATCTCGGTCTTCTGTACCTATGTAAGACCTGCAGGCATAAATGCTTCACTCTTCAAGCATCAATTCACTTCTCTTTAATTAACATTGCTTGAATCTTAATTTTCCATAACTCAAAGTCGTTGTTACCTAAAAATTTCTCGATCTCCCATATGCTCATGGTGCTCGATACCTCTTTGCTCCACACTCACTACATCACTTGTTGTGAATCTTGTTAGTTACGAAAATTCAATATCAGTTCATGAAGCAAAGAATAATAGCAACCTAAATAAATGGTCTTCACCAATAATAATTCATACACAAATAATATAACAGAATAAGGGGAGAAAAAGAAAAATGTTTGTTTACCCAGTTTGATCAAACAATCAACTCTGAGAGAGAGATAGAAACTCTCCAATTCACTATACTCAGAAAGTTGTTACAAATATTACATATAAGCTACAAGAAAATACCCTTCTCCTTCAGGTTCCCAAGAACAACCCTGAAGGAGCCCAAGAATTACCATATTTTCTACCCAAGTGTTTCTCAACCTCTTCAACCTTCAATATATGAATAACCCAAATCCAACGTGTAAACAAGTTTTTCCCAATTCTCAATAACCTTAGATAACCCCAAAGGTTTCCAAAACATTTTCCTTTCTAAGGTTTCCCTTGAGAATAGCCAAAATCCTAGGCTATTCCTTTAAACCCATGCTCTCCCATGTTGCTATAAGATATAAGATTTGCACAATTTTATATATCCTTCTTACTTTTATAGGTAAGAATTAATGTGCTTACAGGTGTTGAAAAAGAGGTATTGAAAAAGATAACAAGGCAATTGGGTCAGGTAACATACTTATTAAAGTGTTTGAATATTTTTTTGAGGTATTGGATAAATGGAGAATAAACACATTAATTCTTATCTATAAAAGTAAGAAGGATATATAATATTGTGTAAATTATAGGAGAAGTAAACTTATAAGTCATACCATGAAGTTATAGGAAATAGTGATTGAACGAAGGTTAAGAAAAGAGACTCAATTTACTGATAATCAATTTAGTTTTATGTCTGGGAGGTCAACCATTGAAGCGGTCTATTTACAATGATGTGCGATGGAGGATTATCAGATGTATCAACTACTTGGACTTAGTTTTCATTGACTTGGAGACGACATATGGTATACTTCTTAAAGAGATTTTATGAAAATTTGTAGAGAAGGAATAGGTTTGGGTTTCATATATTTATTTTATCCAAGATATGTATGAAGGAGTATTGACTTGTGGACTGCCACAAGGGTGGAAATACAAATGATTTTACCATAACAATAGGAATGTATTAAGGTTCAACCATGAACCGTTACCTTTTTTTACTTTAGTTTTAGGTGTATGTTTTTTTGGCAGGTTATATAATCCTACATGAAGCGTCGAAGAAGGACTTAAATGAGAGTTTGGAGACTTGGAGATGATCCTTAGAAGTGAATGGATTTTGTTTGAGAAAAATTAAGACGGATTATATGAAATTTAAGTTAGGAAAAATTAGAATCTTTTATAACCTAGAAGGAAAAATTTAAGATAACATCATGCCATAAGTTACAAGGTTTAAATAGTTTGGGTCCATAATACAAAAAGAAAAAGAAATATAATGAGATGTAAATAATTGAATTCAAGTTGTGATCTGAACAGGTGATCAGAATCGGAGACGACCGGAGTGAACGACGGTCCTTTGAGAAAGTTGACGTTGAGGAGGGGGTGGTGTACCTGCAAGGCTCTCCGATGCTAAAGTAAGCAAATGATCAAGATGAGGACAATAGAATATTAGGGTTGTTAGAGTAATAATGTGATACCTTGCCCTCAAAGATATGAGGGTTTATATAATGAACATAGGAGGATTCTCATTGGTTGCTATATTTGGACCGAGATATGCGGGTCCACGAATATAGTCGTTCGAGTTGGCTAGGTCAAAACCGAGCGACTATGTCCGTAACTAGCCGTTATGTCGAATAGGAGGGACATAACAAGCACAGTTTATGACAAAACGAGTTATGGTTAGCTCGATCTATGTCGAGCAGGGTACATATGACGCGGGAAACTGGGAGACTCGAATGTGACGTCGAGGTCAGGCAGGTCGACAGAACTAAGGGAGGTAAGGTCTGCCCGAAAGCTTTTGGGCAGTCTAGAACAGTAGCCCCCCAAGTCTTCGTATATGCTTATGGATGTGATGACTTGATCTCAAGGGAGAAGTCAAAATCATTTTGTTCGAGGATACGAGGGGTTGGAGAATACGTAGGATTTTGTCTACGTGGCCTCGAGCCGCGTGAAATGACTGTTGGAAGACCTAAGGATTAGGGTGTAATGATTATTTCCCTAGGTACCTAGATAGGTGCAGACCCATGCATGCAGAGAGGGCTATAAAATATAGAGGATCTTCTCATTCATAACTTTTCGTTTCTCATTCCACATGATTATTTCCGTTTGATCTTGCTCGACTTTTTCGTCTATAAATCCGGGGAGCTACTTTCGCAGTGGTTTTGCATCCCAAAATTTACCCTATTGATTTAGGCTTATGCTTCATCATAAATATCATATTGCATTGCATTCATACATTGTGATAGGATCAAAGTTCTTTGGGTTCTCAAGTCCTCTACAAGCTATAGAGGTTGATTGTATTAGCATTTTATTCTGAGGGAATCTCAGGCTGTCATGTCTTTGGATATTTCAATTCAAAATGATGTATTATAGCTCAAGACATCTCATTTGTCTCATTGATTCCTCAAGAGTTGAAGTTTTGCAAATAATTGATGAGGAATTCATTTGTGTCATTCATCTGATGAAATTAGGGTTTTGGCTCACTTTGAAGTTTGAAGTTTGGATAAGTTATTTTTCTTGAAGTATCGTCTTCATATTATCATTTGAGCTATCGTTGTTCAAATAATTACTCAATACATTCAGAAGATTTGAGGTTTTGAAGCTTGATTGGTTATCTCCTAACACAAGGTGCAAAATTAGGGTTTTAGATATAATCAAGATTTCTTCAGATTTTTCACTCAAACTTTATTTCCTATGTTTCTATATGTTGTTGGGCATCCATGGTTGAAAAATTGAGGTTCAATTTTGATTGGAAGCAAGTCAATTGATAATAAGGGGCAAAATTATCATTTTGGTCAAAATCAGTCAATGTCAGGAGTTGACCAAGTGGACTTGTGGTCAAATATCAATTCAAATATCCTATTTTTATATTTCATGATCAAATTCATCATTGAAATAAGAGAATTCAAGAAATTAGGGTTAACTTGTTCTTGAAGTTATTTGAAGTTTGAAAATTTTCTAAGTGTCCACCCTATAGAACTTTGACATGTCATAACTTTCTCAATTTTTATACAATGGTTTCATACCATACATTTTTGGAAATCTTGGGAAAAATTCTACAAGTTTGTCATTGTGTAAAATTTCTCAAAAATGCACAATTTGAAAGATATTTGAGTTGGAAGTTTCATGCACAAGTTATGGTTTTGGCTAGGCAGACTTGTGTTCTTGCGTTCTGCGCGCGTTATTCTAACAAACAAGTGGTGGGAAAAATCTTTGAATCCATATCTTTTGATTCAGATGGAATTTGGAAATTTTGTCTCGAAGACTTTGAAGTATGCCATGAAAGCTTCTCATTGATCTATGAACCACACCATTTGGCCTAATACTGAGTAAGTTACAAGACTCACAAGTAGAAGCTTCAAAGCAGACTTCATGCACGCCCATGCAGTGCCTAGATGCTGGCGCCCTTGCCTGACCAAAGTATAGTTTTTTCACAACTTTAAACATCCATAGCTCATTCGTTTCAATTCCATTTTCATTGAATCAAAGCTCATTACAATCTCCATCACAAGAACTTTTGATAGGCCTCTAAAGGCCAGAATCCGCACGAGCCAATGGTGAAAGGTTTGAGCATGAAGGGAGTTGACCACCAGGTTATGAATACATATGTTTTCTTTAAGTTTGTATGCATTTAAAGATATTTTGCTGCAAGCTCGTGATAGGATTCGAAAGTATGCACTTGCCACCTCATTCTTTTCCATAAAAAGAGCTAGGCAAAATGAATATTCCATACACTTACCATGCACGAAATTTGATTTTTTGCTATAATCAGTAAGATTGAGAAACAACCCATTTTCTTGTACTGGCCACCTCACGCTTTCACGTAGTCCTCACAGCTCACCAAAACTCAAGAATAGATGGCTAATTGCATACAAAACGCAAGCTTATACATAACAAACAAATTTTTCTGATTTTTGTCCAACGGATTTGTTGGCCCTCAAGGACTATTATACCCTCACTGTTTTCTCTCTATATAAGCAAAAGACTTCACTCTTGCTAAGGGGAGGTCTCTTTATCTCAAAAATTCTAGATCTGAAGCTCAAGTTTTCATCTCAAGCTTTTTCTCCTTGAAGCTTCATCATCTTGCATTACAGAGCAGTTTTCTCTTTTATTTTTGCTTCATTGAAGTCTCAAGAGCAAGGTAGTGGAGTTTTCTCGTCGATTTCAGATGCATATTTGGATTTATTTTCCAAATCAAAAGGTAACTTTCAGATCTTGAATCTTCTTTTCTAGCTTGTTATTGATGAATAAAAGCATGTTAGTGTGTGGATAGCTGGCCAAACGATAGCTTTGATGTATATTTGTGTTTGTTTTTGAAGTGTTTTGAATAACATGAAGTGATGGAAATTCGCATATGGATGATTTTTGTGATTTTCATGCTCTGATTTCTTGATACATGGTTGATCATTTTGAATTCTACGAGTTGTGTGTGATAGCTTGCCATGTGATCTTTAATTAGAGCTTTGGATCATTTGATTTGGTTAAGAAATAAGCAACTTGTAAGGTTCGGGAGTTGGGTGCATGAAACTGTTTTTTACGTGTCTTATGGTTTGTGTAGAGGTTGAAGACGATGTCGTGGCAGACTCTGATTGGTCTGCTTGAATTTTTGGTTTTATTTGAATTCTTATTTTATCTAGCATTTTCACTCATTTTATTTTGCATTCAAAAGTTGTCCAAAAATTATGAAAAATTTCATAGGCTCTTATCAACCACTAACATTTTTTGGAATTTTTCTGGAATTTTTAAAAATGTTTTGATTGGTCAAATAAATTTTGAGATTAATTAATTTGTTTTAATTAGTTTTTATTTTAAATTCATGAAAAAATGTTTTTATATGGTAGAAAATTCCACAAAACTTATTCTGACCCTTTTAATGGGTTTGTGATGAGTTTCATATATTTATTTTGTATTTTTCACATTTTTTCATAATTAAATAAATTTATGCATTATATTGCATTTCATGCATTATAATCAATATAAAAATTATTTTTCTTCATACTAAAATTTGCATAAAAATTATTTTGCATCATTTTATTTATGTATGTTGAATTTATGAATTTGATTTCATATATTTTTTTAATTTTTTGCATAATTAAATAATTTTGTGCATTAAATAGTTAATTTGCATCTCATATCTTGCATTTTTATTATTTTCACCATTTAACTTGAATATAAAAAATCTCAAAAATACCTTTTATGGTCCTCATAGTCTTATACTGATTTTAGAATTTTGTTTGTGATTTATATCACTGATTTTATCTAATTTTCAATATTGGGTTTGTAAATGCCTTTTTTAGGGTTCTTGTTGCTTGGATCACAAGTTTTGATTTATTTATTGATCATTTGAAACTTATAAATGTCGTTTAAATTTTTATTTGAATCCTTGAATGTCCTGAGCTCATTAAAATCAATTTTTTTTTATTTTATCAATTGAATTTCTATTTTTTCCAAAATACTTTACAAAACTTGTCTAGTTTGAGCTTTATCTCAATTAGTTTGGAAAGATGAATTTTGTTTTCAATCTTCTTCAAACATTCAAGGATCCAAGTAGATTGATTTTGACTTTTATAAGTCTCAAGTGTTCTAAACAAAATTTGTTTAATTTTTATAGGTTATTTTCCTATGTTTGATTGATTTATCTAAATTTAGTCAACTTTGGTTACCTAGGGTAGAAGTTACAATTGTTACCTAGGGTACTTTGATTGATTTATAATATGATAATGTAGTACCCTAGGGTCTTAGAACTGATTTTATTAAATTTTTAGCATTAGGTTTACTATTTTTTCCCATTAAGTCAAATTAGGGTTTCCAATTAGTGATCCTTCTAGGTTATACTAACTTGTTTGATTTTGTTTTCAACATGAATTGTGTTAATCTTTGTTCCAAGCTTTTGTTGCTGACTTGTTGGCATCTTGTAGGACTTGTAACATTTTTATTTTCAATTTTATAATCCATGCTTAAATTCCTTTGTCCAATTACTTTTTGTGCATGGATCAATGTTTTGTTTAGATTCTAAATATAAGGTGCAATCCATGAGGGGCGTGTACTTATTTTCTTCACCCTCATTTGCTTTTGTAGACTTGATTTCATCATTGAACCATTTAAGTTCTTACTATTTGCTCATTTATTGTCCCGTTTATGAGATAGATGCTCATGATCAAGGTTTAAGAGGTAGCTCTTGTGCACTACTTTGAAAACCTCATGTGAAGCTCTTTCAAATATGATCTATTTTGGTTTTGATATTTTGTGATTGGATTGATATCATACAATATTCTAATGATACTTGTTTGACATTTCATTGTCCACCCATCATGGTGACAAGTTAGGAGCCACATCTTTTGGTTTTGACCTAATTGTATGTGTATGATTGCTTGGGGACTTTCATATCCATTTACTTTTATATTTGAATCTTGTTTCATACATATCTTTCATTTTATTTCTCATGCTCCAATGATGCTTGTTTGACATTTCATTGTCCACCCATCATGGTGACAAGTTAGGAGTTACATATTTTAGTTTTGACCTAATTGTATGTGTGAGATTACTTGAGCATTTTCATGTCCATTTCTTTTTGATGTTTGAATCTCGATTTCATACCTACTATTAATTTTATTTCTTATGCTTCTATTGTTGTTGTTTTTTGGGTTTAATTCTTTAATGTTTGTTCATGAGCTTTTGTGCTATGTCTCTTTATTGTTACTCAATGTTTACTTAGTGTTGTCTATGTTACATAACATTTGAGAACCC
Source organism: Vicia sativa (assembly GCA_021764765.1). Lineage (NCBI taxonomy): Eukaryota > Viridiplantae > Streptophyta > Magnoliopsida > Fabales > Fabaceae > Vicia > Vicia sativa. Next base: position 115,368,668 of record CM038792.1, on the reverse strand, counting down.
TAATTTAGATCTTTCTTTGCTTTTGTGCATTAGAGACTATACTTCCATATGATGTCATGACACTTTAACTTGTTAATTTGATAACATGCTTAAAGCTTCCTTGTAAGATCATGATAGATACTTATAATAGGAGTATGCCATTGCTCTAGGAATTATAAGTATCACTTCTTCATTTCACACTTGATTTATATCATCCGTCATTGATTTAGACAAATATTTTCCATCTCTTGTGATGTTGATAATCAATTAGATGACTTGTTTTGTGTATTGAAGTTTTGTCTTCTACATTTGTTGCTCATAAATATCATCTTGAGTTAGCTTATTACACAAGTCACACATGTCTTAATTATCTAATTAAGACCAATTTGTTTAATCTTTATCAAATGCCTTGAATTTGACTAGTTTTGGTGTTTCCAAACCCTAATTTGACGTGCTTTTGTATGCAAGCTTTCTACCTTGTTTTAAATGCTTTTGTTTATGTTTTCCTTATATATTAAACTACTGACCTTTCATGTGCTAACACCTCCTAGCCTTAACCTCCATTCATAGGTACTTGGTTTGTGTTTGTTCTTGCCCTTAGAGGCTTGTTTGTGCTAGTTTAGATCTAGCTTGTTGAATGTTTTGTATATAAAATTTGAATATGGTTTGTTCATGTGTCTTTCTTATGTTGTTTATTCTGCTGACCTTGTGTGTTTCTTCACCTTTTCACCTTTCCCCTTGACCATGTTTGGAGTAATGGTTTGTAGATTAGTTAAAGTTGACTTTTAGGGTTGAATTTTGACTTCTTCCTTTGTTAACGTTCATGCTATTTGTTCTATTGATGATTTCTATTTTCTTTTTTGCCTTGTATTAGTGTTATATATATATTCATTCACCTCTGACATCACCCACATAATTGCACATTTATGCACATTTTACTATACACTTCTAGATGCATGATTAGGCTTTCTTATGTTAGTTTGTTCGTGAATCTTCATGATGATTATGTATATGATGAGAATTTAATATTACCATGCTATCTAATGACTTCCATGTCTTGTTATCTTCTAAATCTTACTCCTTTTCATCTATGCATTGCCATGCTTCATTTGACTTTTAGTTGCATTCTAGGGCAAGTTCTTGACTAGTTTTTGTACTAGCATTATGTAGGTGCTATTTTGAATATCTTGTAACTTGATTGTTTTTATCATGAGTATTTCCTCATTATGTGTTTCTTCGGATACCACTCTTATGTAACACTTAACACAAGTATGCTCAAACACACACACGCACACACACCTTTGCCCGCACTTGTATGAATTGAATTTATTTTCCTTAAGTGGTTTGTTTGTGAATATTTCTTATGCATATTTGAATGATTTTATTTATGTATTGATGCTTTTTTTACTTTATTGTATGTATCTTGACATTTCATGGTTCATCTCTTTTCATCTTTGCCTTTTCTCGGCTTCTTTTGACCTATAAACGTTTTCTAGGTCAAAGTTTCGACTAGTTTTTGTACTAGTGTTATAATTGTATCATTGTGGTGTTTTATTTGTGAATGGAGTGTGAATTATTTTATATGATGTTTCCAATGTAATCACTTAATCTTGACACATTCTTTGCATGTTATTTATGTCAGACACTTAGATTCACTTCACCACACACGACTGTTGTATGTTTACGCACTCTTGTAGAATTTTTGTTCATGAATTTTTGTGGATTTATTTGTATGACGTAAATGAAATATTAATATGTTAGCTACTCACTTTTATTTCATTTTAACTTTTAGTTATCCCTTCATCTCATCTATGCTTAAAATCTTACGCAATTTGCTTTCTGTGTGCTTTTAAGATTAGTTTTGGCTTAGTTTGTGTAATAACTTTGCATTTATGTCTTTATAATGATGTTTGATGTTTGTTTATAGTTTATATAAGCTTTGTATATATATGTTGTGTCTACTGACCTCACTTCACATGGCACTTTGTATGATCATTCATTCACTCGTTTCCACTTCATCTTCTTCTTCTATGTCTTCGCACTTGTTGGTGCTTAGTTTGTGTGCTTCTGCCAAAGCATTTTGTTTTCTTCTCCCCCTCTTCTCATTTGATTTTCTGACCAAGATGATTGATTTTATAGTTTCCCCTTAGGATCACTCGATTAGTTTAGTTATCGAGTTTAGGCATTCGGTTAATTATCCATGCATGCCAATATTAGGTAGATAATATGTAGTTTCCCTTGTTCATACCCACAACCTAGGAACTAATTTGTACGTTAATAATTGGTATTTAGAAATATGTTAGTTTCCCCTAGCTATTTTACCTTTATCATTTTTGCATCCTTAAAATTAAAATCTTGTTTTGTCAAAGTGCATTAAAATACTCTAATAATTTGAAACTTTTTCCAAAGTAAAAGATACAAACCAATTAGTTTTAGGATGTGTCGTCATCCCGTTGCTGATGTTTTGTCATCCCGTATGTAGCTGATGTTTCGTCATCATGGAGGTATTTCGTCATCGTTTGTTGTTTCGTCTTCTAATCTAAAGAACACAAACCAACCAAAATAAGTGAGCCAAACTACAGCGCTCTGACTTTTCCATTGCACGAGGGAATACGTAGGCATCCTGTCGTGGGGCTTGATCAAGAAACCTTTGTAAATATTTTCTTCTTTTCCCCGTGTTTTCTCTCTTTCTTTTATTCTTTTATTTATTTCTTTTCTCCTTGAATGCATTATACCTCATATACAGATATAGTTAGACCTTTACACCCATTTAATAGAAAGTAAAAGCGGATACCATAGAGTACTACGGGCGTGTGGGGTGCTAATCCCTTCCCGTCGCGTAATAGACTTCCTTACCCGATCTCTTGGTCGTAAGACCGTAATTTCTCCATTTTAAGTTTACTCGATGTTTTCCTTTCCCTCTTGACAGGATAAAAAATGTTCAATGGCGACTTCATTGATATATAGTTATATTCTTTGATTTTTCGGCCGGTTGTTTCAAGTGGTCAACGTCATTTTCGCCTCCCAAATTCGTGATTCGCCTAATTTTTCAGTTTATTCCATCTTCAAATGGTATGTTCTCGATCTATTTACAAGGATTTGGTTGTTTAGGCTTGAGATTTAGCTTGTATATAGAGATATACGCAATTAGGGTTTACATTTTTAGAGTTTTTTTGGTGGGAAGCGGTTGCTCCGCCTCTTTCTGGAAGTTTATGCCACCTAGATTAGCTATTTGTGCTTGCTTCTGGTGATCTTGGTCTGAGAGTTCCTCGCTTTAGGCAGGGCTTTTGGCCGGGGATATGATCCTTGTTCATTTAAGCCCTTTCACTTGATTAGTGGTGGAAGGGTAGTTTTGACGTTAATGTCATGCTCACTTGTTCCCTCTGTTATTCAGGTGATATGATGAGGGATAGCGAGGATATTCGCGAGGGTCCTGAAGGTTTGGGGCAGACACCTTCTGGATCTACTTCTATTGAGCGGAGTGGCGAGAGTATACCTATGCTTGAGGTCAAAGAGAGAGCCCCTCTGTGGTAGAGCTTGACGAGACTAATGAGGACGACCCAGAAGTCTGGGCGTCTTCCGACGTGGTGAATCGGGCCACACAATTTCTAGGTAACCTAAACAAGGAATTTGGCCAGGTGAGCTCATATGATGCGGCCAAGGTTCTCGGGGAAGATGAGGCGACTGTGGAAGACTGATCAGTGCATATTTCGGCCGAAGATGGTCGAATCTGCTCGAGATATGAGGCTCGTTACATTCCGATTTATGACGTATGGTTTCGAGAATTGTGTTTCCGGGTACCCTTCACCGATTTCCAGGTGGGTATATTTCATCATCTCCGTTTGGCTCCGCCCCAACTTCACCCTAATGCTATAGGCTTTATACGGGCCTTCAAGGTTGTCTGTGAATATTTGGAGGTGGGGGCCACCCTCGAGATATTCTTCTATATCTTTTGTCTGCAGAGGAGCTCGACGAAAGTGGACGGGAAGGTTCAATGGGGATTGGTGTCATTGAAGCATCAAAATGGGATGCTTTTCAAGACATATCAGAAGTCCATTCGTTTTTTCAAGGATAGATTTATGCTTATTCGGCCGGTCTCTGATAGGGCGATACGCAACGTGTTTCAGGTAGTCCCTGGCTTAAAAAGGGATGGGATCCCCTATTATAAAGAACAAGGGGAACGAAAATATACGCTCGTTAGGAAGTTTAAGTTTTGGTGGTCGAAGAAGCACTTCGACAAAACTCCAGATTTCTATGTATGGGCTCGAGGCGAGCTGAGTGACGAGGATATGGCTGATTTTGAGAGGCTATCGGTGTTTGTTGCAGGCTTCCCTCGCGTTCGGTGCATGGGAAAGGGGGGAAGCCGCTCTTAGATAAAGACAGGGAGGAGATCTCTGAGCCTGGTCTTATAAATGTTAGAGAGCTCCTTGCTTGCGGGGATCCGAAGGACTATTTGGATAGACGTTCTATCTTCATTAACTTGCTTTGCCATATGAATGTTTAATTTTATGCTAATCTGTTTCTGCTTGTTTGTTTTGCAGATAGGATGAATCCGACCATGGAGCGTTTGGCTCGACAAGCTATGAGACAAAAGGGGAAATAGGCGAGTTCTTCTTTGATAGAACCGGGAACGGTCGGTACAACTGGATCTTGGAAGTCGTCTACTAGCCCGGTAGCGGGAACTCTATCTCCCCAGCAGGTGACGTCGATGCTGAAGAGGACATGGGCTAAAATTGATCTGACTAAGGAGTAGGAAAATGGGAAATTTACCCTTCCTCCTTGCTGGCATGACATGAAATATTTCGAGACCACAAGCGTGGTCCTTCCTCATGGCGAGAAGCTCATGTTGGAGGGTCTGGATCGCCCGTCTAAGAAGGCTGCTTTAGCCGAAGATATGGGGGCGTTAGTGCGGATCCTTGAAATGGACGCTGTCTATGATGAGCAAAATCATGCCCCAGATGCTGAATTAGGTCAGCTCAAGGCCAAGTTGAAAGAGGTCGATAGGAGGGGATATGAAGCTCGGAAGAAATGGTCGGAGGATTATAAGACGATGGTATAAGAACGCGACGCTGCTGTGAAGAATAATCGTGAGATAAGTGAGGAGCTCGACCATTTGAGGAAGGCGGTGACCCTGGGGGAAGGCGAACCTGCAGAGTTTTCTGATGTGAGGACTCAGGCTAAGTTCATAAGTTGGGTTCATCAGGCCTATGATGATGTCGTGGTCGCTTCAACGGCCAACTTTGATAATGCTTTGTCGCAGATGCGTGTGTTAAATCTCGATGTAGGGCTGGTGACCGACGGGATGGGGGTTCATTTCTTTGTTGAAGGAGGATAAATAAAGAAACCTGACTTCCTCATCGACATGATGGTAAAGGATACTCCCCATAGACGACCACTGGAGATGCTCCTGCTTAACCTGCTGGGTGAATTTAACTTGTTTTTGTTATGTTTGTTAAGGGTGTGGCCCGTTTATGTAATGGTGAAGTTTCGACCTTTATTGTGGCCCGTTAAGGGTGGAGTCCCCATTGTAACTCTAAGACAAATTCGGTCCTTGTAGCCGTAATTATCTAAGTGTTTTGTGTTATTTATTCGTTGTATGCATGTGATATTTTAAGTTTCGGGGAGGGAACTCTTGTTAATGATGTATAATCTTCGATAATGTGGGGTAACTTTACCGAAGTGAGCCAGTTCATTGTTGGATTGGGTCTAGAGCTCAGGCATCGATTGAAGCGAGTATCTCTTTTGTTGTCGTGATGTTACGTATCGCTGGTACCGGGGATACCGTACGATGTCGAGCCATAAACACCCGGGCGGTTTTTCGAGGTGTGTCGACCGTTAGTGTTTTAACTATAATATTATTTGAGTTTTTCAGCATTCCATGATCGAGTAAGTTGTTCCCCTTGTAAATTTTCTAAGTAGTAGGCCTTCGCTCTACTTTTGGCGTAGACACGGTAGGGATCTTCCCATTTTTTTGCGAGCTTCCCTTTGGTGGAACTCTTAAGATTTCTCTTAAGGACTAAGCTTCCGACGTCGAATTAATGGGGAATGACTTTGGCGTCGTATCAGACGGCTATGTTTGAGCATGCTTCTCTAAGGGCAACCCTCGTTCATATCTCTTCGACCAGGTCGAGTTCTTCCCACATGGATTGGTCGTTCATCTCCACATCGAGGAGAGATTCAGTTCTTCTTGAAGGCTCTGAAATTTCTATTGGAATGACTGCTTCGGTTCCATAGGCGAGTCAGAATGGGGTTTCCCCAATAGACGAGTGGGGAGTTGTTCGGTAGGCCCAGAGCATGTTGTGTAACTCCTCTACCCATTTCTTCTTTGATTCATCCAACCTTCGCTGAGTCGTGCGGCATGATGACCATTAGCGATTCGCCCGCCTGTTCGTCGAGATGTTCGACCGATGTGAAATGTTGCACAGTTCCCAGTTGGGCGACGAAGTCTTGAAAGTTTTTATTGGTGAACTGCGTCCCATTTCTGGTGACTATGGCTTGTGGAACGCCAAACCGAGCTAATATGTTTCTTTTATAGAAACGTAGGATGTTTTGGGTGGTGATTTTGGCCAACGCTTCGACCTCTATCCATTTGGTAAAGTAGTCGACACCTACTATTAAATATTTGTTTTGATATGCTCCCAAGACGAACGGTCTGAGGATGTCGAGCCCCCACCATGAGAAAGGCCACGGAGAAGAGAGGGACTTGAGCTCGATTGGGGGAGCCAGGTGCATATGTCTGTGCCGTTGGGACTTGTCACATTTCTTCATATGTTCCTTGGCGTCGATCTGCATGTTCGACCAATAGTAACCATCTCAAGGAGATTTTCGGGGGAGTGATTTTCCCCTAAGGTGCTGGGCGCTGATGCCTTCATGTATTTCCTTCAATATGTGTGGCACTCTGGTTTCTTCGATGCATTTGAGGAGGAGGGTGGAGAATCCCCTTCTGTAGATTTTGTCTTCGAGGATAACGTACGAGCAAGCCCTTCGCCTGATGACACTTGCTTCCTTAGGATCGTCAGGAAGTGTCCCGTCGGTTAGATATTTGTAGACGGGCGTCATACAGGAGATCCCCTCTTCAACGATGAATACGTCGTGACCGGGACGACTTTTCTCTATACTTGGTCGAGGGAGTATTTCCTGGATCACTGACTTGTTTCCTCCTTTAGTCCTAGTACTGGCGAGCTTGGATAGAACGTATGCACGAGCATTATGTTCTCGAGGGATAAACCGTATCTCAACTGAAGTGAATATTTTTAGTTGATTTTGGATGAGGTTCCAATATTCAGCCAGTTGGTCGTTTTTGACCAGATATTCTCCGCAAAATTGGGAGGCTGCGAGTTGCGAATCTGTGAGGATTTTGACTTCTCTTGCTCCCATGTCCTCGGCAAGGCAGAGACCGACGAGGAAAGCTTCTTACTCTACTTGATTGTTGGAAGTAGGGAATGAGAGGGCTTGGGATACCTCGATGACGATTCCTACTCTATTTTCTAGGATTATACCTGCTCCACTTCTTGATGAGTTAGAGGCACCGTCGACGAATATGGCCCATTTGTCTGTTCCTTCTTGGAGTGTTGGGAAAGTCATTCCGGCAAAGAAGTCTGCCAAGACTTGTGCTTTAAGGGCTTTCCTATTTTTCGTATCTAATGTCGAATTCTGACAGTTCTAATGACCATTTAAGCATTTTGTCGGCCATGTTTGGTCGACCTAATAGTTTTTTATGGGTTGGTTCGTTCGAACTATGACGGTGTGTGCTAAAAAGTAGTGGCGGAGCCGTCTCGCAACGTTGACTAGAGCGAGGGCGATTTTTTCAATTTTTTGTATCTCAATTCGGGCCCTTGTAAGGCCTTGCTCGTGAAATAGATATGTTTATGTCCTTCCCGTATTTCTTGAATGAGCGCGACACTAACAGATTCAGTAGTCACGACCAGATATAGATATAGTATCTCCTATTTATCGGGTAGAGATAGAACGGGTGGTTAGGATAGGGCTTGCTTGAGATGAATTAAGTCCTGCTCGCATTCCTCGGTCCACTCGAACGCAACTTTCTTTCTTAGTAGTTTGAAAAGTGGGAGCGCGTGTTAGGACGACCTTGCTACGAAACGGGATAACGAGGTCAGCATCCCGTTGAGGACTTGAATGGATTTTTTGGATTTCAGAGTGGGAAATTCTGAGAATGCCCGAAATTTTTCGAGATTAGCCTCTATCCCACGTTCGGTGAGATAGAAGCCGAGGAATTTACCGGCCCGGACTCCGAAGGTGCACTTTTCGGGGTTGAACCTCATTTTGATTCTTCTGGCTTGATCGAAGACCTTCTTGAGGTGCAGGGCATGATCAACCTCCTCTTGGGATTTTACGATCATGTCTTCCATTTACACCTCGAGCATGTCTTTGATTTCTCCTTTAAAGACTTTATTCATCATTCGTTGGTATGTTGCACCGGCGTTTTTCAGACCGAAGGGCATCACGTTGTAGTGATAGTTTCCCGATTCGGTCATGAAGGCCGTATAAATTTTATCCGTTTTAGCCATTGGAATTTGGTTATAGCTGAATAGGCATCCATAAACGAAAGTAATTTAAAATCTGCAGAATTATCAATGAGTTTATCGATGTTGGGCAAAGGGTAGGCGTCTTTTGGACATGCCTTATTAAGATCATAGTAATCTATGCACATGCGCCATTTTCCATTATTCTTTTTTTACCAGTACAGGGTTGGATAGCCACGTAGTGTATCAGGCTTCTGTTATAAAATTGGCCTCTAGAAGGTCCTTAACAGCTTGCTCGGCAGCCTCGGTATTTTTCGGGGACTACATTCGCCTGCGCTATGCTACATCCTTAAGGGAAGGATCAATGGTTAGGTGGTGACATGCGACCTCAGGGTCGAGGTTGGGCATTTCGGATGCACTCCAGGCGAAGAGGTCGGTGTTATCCTTTGAACATGCTTTGAGTTGTTCTCGTGCAAATTTCGGGAGGTCTGTTCCTATCTTGACTCCTTTTTTGGGGTCGTCACCCAATGGAACGAGCTCGAAATCCCCGTCTAGGATTGGGCGCATGTGTTGCTCTGAGGATGCTCCTGAATTTCTGGAAGCGGATGAATCTTCTTCACCCATAGGGGCTTTTCCTTTCCTCTTTTTCTCGGCCAAGTCCTCTGGCTCCAGACGGCTGTCGAGGTCAATAACATCGACTCAAGGAAGGGGCTCAGGCTTGTGAGAGATCTCTGGAAGGTCGATTCTACCCTTGGTCTGGGGTTATAGGTTGATGGAGTCTAGGCCTTTCGCTAATACTTCAAAACATCTTCGGGCTGCTTGGATGTCTCCGTGCAACGTTTCCACCTTCCCGCTTGCTGTATAATATTTCATCTTCAAGTGCACCATGGACGGTACAACAATTAACTTGGCGAGAGTGGGCCCACCAAAAATACATTGATATAGAGACTGGTAGTCGACGACCAAATTTTTTTTGATCGATCCACTGGTCTCTCCGGCCCCAAAAGTTACGATTAGCTCGACATATCCCCATGGCTTCGTTGTGGAGCCGTTGAATCTCTATAAAACTGAACCGAGGGAGGGAGTCAGGTAGGTTTCGTTGAGCTATAACGTCTTGAAGAGTTGAGTGTACATGATATCAACCAAAGTTCCCTAGTCGACTAATATGCGCCTGACATCGAAGTTAGCCATCCGAGCACGTACAAGCAGATGGATACTTGCATTGGGGGCTCCCCTAGGTAGCTCCTCCTTATAGAAGGCCAGTGGATGAGACTTGCCTTGGATTTTGTCGAGGGTGGCGCCCAGATCTGAACTCATCCTGACGAGGTCGTCGAATCTTCCCTTGATTGATCCGATTGTGTTCTTGGTGAACCCTCCACCGAAGATGACCATGGTCGTTGGGAAAGATTCCCAAGGGCTGTGAGCGGTGAAATATGCCGGGGTGATATCCAAATCGGGGAAGAAGAAGTCTTCTAGCCTGGATATGCTCATTGCTACGTGCATAGAAGACTCATCTGGGAGCTTTTCTTCTTCGACCTTGCTGGATGAGGGGGTTTCTTCTTTTGCATATTCCTTTTTCTTGTACTGTTTAAGATGCTCGTTTCTGATCAGGATCTCAATCACATCCTTTAGGTGGACACAGTCCTCTGTCACGTGTCTGTGACTCTGGTGAAATCTGCAATATTTAGTCTTATCTATCCCTGGTTTGGCCGGGGTCTGTCGAGGAAAGTGTACTCCCCCTTGTGTGAACTCGAAGTTCGCATAATCGATCAAGATATGCTCCCGAGTAGTGGTGAGAGGAGTGTACTCACTAAATCGACCCATCGTCCCCTTGTGGTCTCTTGAGTCGTGGGGTTCGTCTTCTCGCTTTCTTTCCCCTCTCCGACGAGATGTCGAGGGCTCTTCATTCTTGGAGCTCTTGACGTTTTCCCTATGTCGGGTGTCGCGAGCAGAGTTTGCAGCTTCTTTTTCCTAGTATTGGATGTATGTTTGGGCCTTCAGGAGAAAATCATCCAATATGGAGGGTGTTCTATGCCTACAGCCTTCGCGAAGTCGCTACGAGGGCGTAGTCCTCTTTTGAGGAGATATTTTTTCATAACGTCCGTCGTCGAGACTTGGACGACTTCTTGATTAAACCTCTCGATATACGCTCGGAGAGATTCCTCTTTGCCCTGAATGATGGCTTCTAGGGATGCCTCTGACTTTGGGTGGCATTGAGAGGCGGTGAAGTATCTGGAGAATAGTCTCCCCAGGTGCTTCCAGGATGTGACCGATCCGTCAGGCAGGCTTTTATACCACGCCATGGCCCTTTTCCTCAAGGTTGTAGTAAATAGGCGGCATCTGATGGACCCACAAATTCCTCGATAATCGAGCAGGGCATCGATGTTCTCGATGTGTTCGTTAGGGTCGGTGGTACCGTCGTATTGACTGAGCCTGAGAGGTTTCTCTAGGCCGGATGGAATAGGAATATCCATGATAGCCCAACAAAGAGGACCGTGATGTTCGTCTTCGTCGCTCTGGTTGGGAGAGAATGAGACTGAACAATTGTTTCTCTTGTGATGGGGAGATGGTTTTCTCTCCTCTCTTGATTTGGGTGACAAAGATCGATCGCGAGGGAGATATGATTCGTTCTTCGTCTTCTTGTGCAAGGGGGATCCCTGATTTTTCCGAGGTGGGGTATGTCCCCTCTTCTTCGAAATATGTCAGTCGGGATAATCTTCTTTTCGAGAAGGTCTTCTTGGTGAGAGACTACGAGAAACGGACATTTTAGGTCTCTGAGGTGGAGACGAGGGGCGGTTCCTTTCCAGAGCCTCGATGCGCTGGCCCTACTGGAAGAGGAGGTTATTAGTTTGATTGAGGGCGGAAAAAATAGCAGCTAATGTTGGATCCGTGTTGATCAACAATGGTGTCGAGGGTGGAGGGGTGACGGGGTCATCAGCTCGATCTTTGGCTTTCTGGTTATCCAAGAAGAAATCTTGGTCGACAACATCTTCAAAATCTAGGGATGTGGTCCTGACATACCCGTGATCAATGGTGTCCTCTAGACGAGGAGAGGGAATAGTCCTGTCTGTTTTTCGGACAGGTGAGAGAACGGTCTTGCCAGAAAGAAGTTAATCGTTGAAATAATCCATCTCGTTAGGAGTTTTGAGAGTTTCTTTGATCTTTTGATATCAGGATGATGAAAGAAGATGAGGAAGATAGTTCCCACAGACGGCACCACTGATCTGAATAGGTGATTAGAATCGGAGACGGCCAGAGTGAATGACAGTCCTTTGAGCAAGTTGACATTGAGGAGGAGGTGGTGTACCTGCAAGGCACTCCGATGCTAAAGTAAGCAAATGATCAAGATGAGGACAAGAGAATATTAGGGTTGTTAGAGTAAGAATGTGATACCTTGCCCTCAAAGATATGAGGCTTTATATAATGGACATAGAAGGATTCTCATTGGTTGCTTTATTTGGGCCGAGATATGCGGGTCCACGAATATAGCCATTCGAGCTGGCTAGGTCAAAACCGAGCGACTATGCCCGTAACTAGCCGTTATGTCGAGCAGGAGGGACATAACGGGTGCAGTTTACGGAGGAATAAGTCGTGGATTAGCTCGATCTATATCGAGCAGGGTACATACGACGCAGGCAACTTGGAGTCTCGAATGTGCCGCCGAGGTCAGGTAGGTCGATAGAACTAAGGGAGGTAAGGCCTACCCGAAAGCTTTCGGGCAGTCCAGAACAAGTTGTATGGTGGAAATAGAGTAGGTGCTTAAGGGTTTTACGTGAAATGAGCATACTACTCAAGCTAAAGGGAAATTTTTATCATACAACTCTAAAAAATGTGATGTTGTACGAGACAAAATGTTAGGCGCTTAATAACTAGCTATGTGTATAATAAACCAGGATGTTGCATTAAATATGTGCTAAGACTAGATGACAAAGGATTAAAAATTACAATATTAGATAAGGTATTGAGGTATCTTTGGCATGGAAAGATAAGACATGTATGTTCTATTACAAGGAGTATATAATAGATGTAGAGTAGTCAAACAACTAGAAGTAAAGAAAAACTAAAAAAACTATAAGAGAAACTATTAAAAAATCGCGATATTAACAATATGTATAAAAACATGCCCTTTTATAGAACATTAAGGGGTAATTTGATGAATGCAGTTGATTCCACCTAGTAGAATAAGACTTGGTTGTTGTTGTCGTATATCCATATTTTGCTTTTTTAGATTCAAGTCATCCAAAACTCTGATAATTTATTTAGATGGTGATATCAAACTACTATAAAATATTTTATCAATAATAAAAATTATTAATAAAAGTATATGAAATTAAAAAAATAATTGTTATGCAATTGAAAAATTCAATCACATCAAAATAATGATGTGTGGGTAAAAAAATGACAACTAAAATAAAACGGTCGCAACCAAAAAAGTAACATAACAAATAGTGTAAACAAATCCACAATAAGGAAAAAGAAGATAAAATAAGAGTACACAAAAAGTTTTTAATCCATTTCCATCAAACTGGTCTACTTTAATGAATATATGAGCTCTCAAATTCATATATTTTTAAAAACTGTTACAAGAAATTACAAATGAGTTAAAAAAAATAGTCTTTCAAGTTCTCAAAAGCAAACCTTATTTTGTATCAAAGCATTTCTCAATATCTTTATATATGAATCACAAAAAATCAAGATGTTTAACAGTATTTCTCAATCCTTTTAGATACTTCAAAAGTTCTCATAAATGATAGGAATACAATACTTGGAGTTTCTACCAGTGTCTCTCTAAGTAGGATTTAGATTCTTGCCTTTAAGTTCCTCGCTTATTAACAAAAGTTACAAAGAACCATATTTATAATATCTGTAAACCCTAATAGGAAGATATCCAAAATAGGCAACAAAAAAAAATAGGACACATTTCCAAACTGATTGACAAACCAAATTCACCTGAGACCTTCTCATACTTCCACTTCCGCTAACCGCCACCGCTTGCTAGATCTTCTTAGCCTCTGTTAATTGATTAACGCGGGCCTCTAGAACTTCTCCTCCGCCATCAGTCATATTCTGATAAAGTGGCTTCATCTTTACCTACCTTTCATTGTGGATAATTGTCGATCCATTGAACCGCCACCATCATGCATTGTCAAAATTTTGATCGCCTCGCCAAACATACGCTGCCAAAATTTTCTAGTCTTGAAAATATATTTTCTTAATTTATATCACTTGAGGTTTTAAAGCATACTTCTACATCAATCACTAAAATTTAATTCGAGTGATGAGAATAGAGGAATTTTTCAGGTGATTTAAGTGATGTAAAAATATATTCAATTTGAAAGGAAATATCAATTATGATGTGTAAGAAAAAGTTTGTTGCATCTTCTTATATTGAAAATAAATCACCCAACGTTTATTTCCTCTTTTTATATTGATTTTTTTTTATAAAAAAAATTCAAGTACTTTATGATAACACTACCCTAATGCTCTTATGATCAAGAAAATTTTCTAGAATTCCCTCAAACTAATTGCATCAAGCGTAACATTGATGGGAATTCCATAGATTTTATGGACTCTTTTGTTTATGAAGATATCTTTAGAAACCCTTTTGTTTCTACTTTTGAATGCTTTTCCCAAAACCTTGACATCAATACTACTTTACATGTTGAATTTATTTGTGTGATATTTCCCATAAAATTGCATATAATAAGGGTTGAAATTTATTTTGGATAAAATCACATTCTCAGTTTGTTAATGTCTTTTAGGAATCAGATATAACATTTTGTTTTGGAGTTTGAGAAACATATGAATTTTTTTTTGATTATGCCTTCATATATGGCGTGAATAATGTCTCATATTTGTAGGGAAAGAAATCAATATTCAGACAAGTTAAACAAATATATGACATACTTTAAATTTTATGATTGTTGAAACATCATTCTTCATAATTTTATTATTATTTTTTACTAGAAGTAGATTTAGGCTACCTGAATATATGTTTTGCTAATAGTTTTTAAACACCTTACTCTTTTTCCTTCATTTAATTTTATCTCGATGACTGAATTTTATCAGTAAAGTTTTTTAATAAGACTGTTGGGATGGTTATAATGAAATGATGAATAACTAAGTAAAAACCAATGTATGAGTGAAATAATAGAATGAGATTATTAGTATCAAATAATGTTGTTTTTCATTATAAAGATATTAGGTGTATTAAAAAGACTTGATAGTCCAGCATTATATGCAAGCATACCACTAAATGACCCACAAACTTGGCTAAGATTTTACAGACTTAACTACTTCCTAACTAACTTGTGATGCAACTAAGTAACTTGTAACACTGCTAAGCCTTGCAAAATGAATTACAACTACATCAAACCTCCTAATTCATATGTGCTAACTTCCTTATTTTTAAAGCGTCTTTAATTAATCAAAAATTTATTTCTTTAACGGTTTGGTGAGTATATTTGCAATTTGCAATTCCGACTTGAAATATAAAATCTTCAACTAGTCTTTGTTCACTTCATTAGAGTCATTGTTGTCTGCATGTGTAACTAGTATTTCTTCTTTATCACTTGCATTGGAGTCTTTGTTAATGCAACAATGTCATGCATAGTTACAAAAATTTGGAGAACCATAACATTGAACTCTCTTAGTATTAACCTTATTCTTGAAATTATATCTATTTGAGGTGCCAATTTGCTGGACTCATCTCGATTATTTGAGTTCTTACAAATCCTTCATCATTGTTTTCATCTTTTTCCACTTTTCTTTTTTCCTTTTCTAAACTTTGATATTTGCTTGAAGTGCTTGTTCCACGGCTTTCTTGGATTTTGTTTCCTTCAATCATATATCACGAGCTTATTGTGATACTTATTAGTAGGTTTGTTGGTAAATGATTTGAGGCAATGGCGGAGCCAGAGCAAAATTTTGAGGGGGCTATAAATATAAATCAAATATGTAGATAATTTTAAATTGTAATCTATAATTGTAATTGTCTTCTTAATTATCGTTAATGTCGTACCATCCACAATCACATTAAACCACAATTGTAGTATGAGTTAAAACTGCACATTACGCTGCCATTAATTTTGTTTATGATTATTCAAGTATTTTCATCGAAACACATAATTTAAAAATTTTAACATTTAATTTATCTTCTATGTAATGAAAAATTTGAACATTAAATATTTTAAACAATATATTTTAAACATTTCTCAATCAAAATTTACGTCGCAAGAGCCACAATGCAAACATCAACGACCGAAATTATAATACTCACAAGTCATAAATAATATATATAGTTTTTAATGCATTTCTACTAAAAACATTACAATGGTATACGTTTTTGAGTTTAAGTTAAAATCATAACAAATAAGTAAAACTATATACCTTAAAGCTTTTGAAGAAGATCTTGACCATTGGACCATTTAGCTAACTCATTAAGTTTGACTACGTACTTTATATAAATATAACATATTTGGAAATATATTGGGGTGGCCATGGCCACCCCCTGTTTCAACGTGGCTCCGCCACTGATTGGAGGTTGTGCTTCCATTTGCCATTAAAGAAAGCTCGATCGAATTAGTACCAATTTTTAGGATAATTTGAATGGGGTGATGAGCGACAAAGTAAAAACTAATGTATGAGTTAAATTAGAGAATAAGTTTATTGGTCTCAGAAAATTTTATTTCTCATTATAAGGTTATTGAGAGTATTACAAAGATACGATAGTCCAACTTTATTTCCAATCTTACAAATAAAGAACCAATAAACATGGCTAAGATTTAACAAACTTAACAACTTCTTAACTAACTTGTATTCCAAGTTAACTTGCAACATAAGTAAACCTTACAAAATGAATAATTTGATTAGATTATAAGTGTGAGGCAACAAATTAATTGAGATGTGTGTTCTTAATATTTCTAAATTTTAGATTTTATAATTTTTTATTTAAAATTACTTAAAATAGTTAGATATTGAACTATAATTTAAATAGAAAGAAGAATAATTATTTTGAATATATGACTCCACAAACAAGTTAGGGGTGAATCGTGTGTTTCAACAATAATTTGGTTCGAATAAATTGCTTTAACTTTATCACAATTTAAAAACATTTTGAAAATGTTTTTAAAATAAGAAACAAAAATATAAATTGTAGAAAGTAAAAGTTAAGGGAAGAGAGAAGACACGAGAAATTATACAGGTTCAATCAAGAAGATATAGTCTTATCCCCAAGACTTGACCTTGAGAGTACCGAGTAAGAATTAAGAGATTTTAGTAGGTTGAACTCTTGAACTCCCTTATGCAAGAAAAATAAAGTTTCATGCTAACTTCCAACAAAATAATGAACATTGGAGAGAAGCAATTAGTCTTCCTTCCATATGGAGGATTGAAGCGGTTAGTATTATTTTCAAACATTTACTTGAAATGGTTAATTCCCAAGCTAAACCAAGACTATACACGGGCTTATCTTGAACCAAGGTGAGCTTTTGTACTTGACTGAACTCACGAACAAAATTAAGGTTTTGACCAGGCTGACCACGAACCACTGAGATTTTAATCCGATCTTTTCTCTAACCAGAGAAAGCTTTTAATACTTAAATGTTGGATTTAAAATTATAAAGGTAGTTTCAGATATGCATATCTGAAACTACCTTTTTCATATTAGAATGGTGTTGTTGTACCCCAATTTTCCCCCCTAAGATTCTCTAATACTTCATATCATTGCATTGCACAAAGATCACAAATGGTATCTCTCTCTCTCTCTCTCTCTCTCTCTCTCTCTCCTATCTTTGGGTTTGCTCTTGGGAGATCACCAAGCACCTTTTGAATGTGTGTGGTAATTGATACTTGGCTAACAATGATATGTGTACACTTTGCTCTCTAAATATTGTAGGTGAATGGTGCACAAGTCTCTTATTCAAGGAGTCAATAGGTTCATGTGTTTATTTCCATGTCTTCTCTCCTTAATTCTCAAAGATTTTGAAAGTATTGTCTCTTTTAAGACTTCTCTTATGATCTACCATGGTTTCTCATCTTGAGTGTATGATTCATTTGTGAAGAAGATCATCAAATTTGAAGAATTCTCCATGCTTTAGCCTTCTATCTTGAAATTAGGGTTTTGGACTTTTGAAGACCATATCTTGGCATTTGTATGAAGTTTGTGGATGATTTCAAAGTCATTTGATTCTTAAAAGGACTTCTAATATGAATATGCTTTGATCCAAGGAGTTTAATTGATGAGAAGATTGGTTTTGGAGGTCTATGATTGACAACTCTCTAGATTGATACTTCATCTGTCTTGTATGATTTCAAAGGATCATAACTCGGTCATACCTTGTCTCCTTGAGCTCATTATTATTTCAAAATGAACTAAGGATGTATAATACAACTTAGTCCAATTGGTAGGACGATAAAATGCTTGGAAATTTTCCTAAAAGGTCAAAAGATTACAAGTCATTGATGGATTTCTCAATTCTTGATCAATCAACTTCAAAAGATCATATCTTGATCATCATATATCACCTTGAGGTCATTCTTTTTGCATAACAATATTGAATATATGAACCTTATCTCCATTTAAGTTTCAAGGATTGGAAGTGTTTGGGAGTTACTTGAAGAAGTTAAAAGATTATAGGTCATTTCACAAATTTCCATCAACTTCACAATGCCATAACTTTCTCAATTTTCGGAGTTTTTGGATGATTCTTTTTGCAAAATGCTCTTTGAAAGGTATACTTCATGTCATCTTTGAAATTCAAGAGTAAATTTTGAATGGAAGAGCATATTTGAAAGAAAAAATATATTATAGGTCATTTTTAGAAAGTTGGCATGCTTGACCAAGGTCTGGCTAGAAAAATCAATGTTTTTTTACAAGTCCTAAAGGCAATATCTCTCAGCTCAAGCATCCATTGAAGTTGATTCTTTTTGAATTGTGTTCTACTCTTTTTGGCTCAAATAAAATTGGAAAATGCGAGAGGGAATTTGATTTGGCCTCAGTTCAAAGTTTGTGTCAAAATCTGTTTCAAGCACACCATCAGTTTGGGCATTTTGCTCTACTACTCATTTTTAAGCCAAATTAAACCTTGACTTGGTGCTAACCATGGTTAGAAACTTCCCAGGATTAATTAGCATATCAAAAAGCAAGGAATGATTGAGTTTTGGTGCATATGAAGTCACATTTTCTTCATGACCACGAGTGTGCATGATTTCGCTCCAAATTGCATCATTCACCCTCCCTTTTGATCCCATTCACTTGTCCTATAAATAAGCAAGTCATTCTACTCATTTCCTCAAGCTTTGATAGCCAAAAAACCTTTGTCAAACTCTCTCCCAAATTAGATTTTCTACAACTTCCTTTTCACTCTCAAAGCCCTTCCAGATTGAAATTAATCACTGATTCTTCTTCCTTGAACCTCACTGAAGCTAACAGAACAAGAATCGTGCCTTGAATATTCCTAAATTGTGCTAACCAAGTCAAGTTTCAGAGCTCTGAAAGTGAACTTCGTTCAGGTAGAAATCTTCATCAAATTGTGTCAAATAAAGAATCATTGCATTCTCCTCATCTCCCCGATCCTTGTGATTTTCACCGTTTGCATTTTCATTAAGAATTGTCTGAGAAACAAGTGCTCGTTATTTTTTCTGTTTTTTCCAAATTGTTCTTGGCACAAGTGAAATAAATTGTTTGCGAGGGTACCATTAGAATCGTCTTGAAGAGACGAAGCGAATGGTACCAGTCTAAAGAATTTAATTCACAGTTTGAGGATCACGAATGGAGGATGGCCAGAGGTTGAAGATGACCTACGTGTCTGTCTTCAACCAATGAGGGCTTGGCATATAATTTTTTTGAATTGGATCCGGTGATAACGTTTTTTCATACGCGCGTTCCCTGAGCCCTTGGATCTGATTACTTTTGTGAGTAAGACTCGATCCAACGCGCCACATGTTTTTGTTTTATTTTAATTTTTATTTGTGATCCGGTGTGAAAACCAATGAGGTCCATATCATGCACAACGCATCTAATCTATTAGATTAGCTTACTAACGCGTTTTGAATGTGATCTAATGGTCCATATTTTTTTATTTTTTTTTATTTTCTGATTTTATATTTTAAATGTTTTAAACTTCCAAAAATCATAGAAAAATCATTTTTGACCCAAAGTTATGAAAAAATTCACAAAAATATTTTCAAATATTCTCTTTCTGATTTTTAATTTCTTTTCAAAATTTTATTTTCATATGTGGTATTTTTTATGATTTTTCTCTTCTATTTGATGTTTTTAAATGTTTTAAAATACTTTTTGACATTTAAAAATTATGAAAAAATTATGGAAGGATCCAATGGTCATTTGACAAATATTGATGACCTTACTTTATTTTTGTTTCTGACTTTACTATTTTTTGGCAATTTTTGGTTTATTTCACCATTTTCTTTTTATTTTAAAAAATTGTTTCTTATTTCAAAAAATTCTTAAAATTTTTTTCAACACTTGTTGCCCTCTATTTGACTTTAGGTAATTTTCTTGGAATTTTATTTTGATGTATGAATACCATTTGTGTATTTTGTTAATAAAATTCAATTAAATAACCTAATTTCAAATTGTATTTTATTCATTATTTAAATTACTTTTAATTCTTTTTTTTACGTTTCTAATTTTGAACTTATTCGGAGTCATAGATTTCCTCAACATCAATGGAATTTGGTTGTTGATAGGTCTCTTGACAAAACCCACCAAGAAAGTTGGTTGATTTTGACGAAGTTAGACCGAATAAATTCATCTGATGCATTGTAAATTTGTAACTTGTTGCTTCATCTCCATCTTATTTTTCTTTTATCTCGATTCGAAAAAGTGATCAATTGGTGGCATGAGCTTTAATGTTCGAACATAAGTCCCAAAAGGTGACTTGAGCTTTGATTTTGGTTCAACACTTGTGGCGCTTGTCGTGTGGTCGCTATGATTTTTAATCAAGCTTTTGGAAAGTTTTCACTAACATTGTCCATTTGAAATTCTCAATCATCTTTGATCAAGTGATGTGATAATTCCAAACCCGGTGATATACTTGACAAAAAAAAATTGAAATTTGTCGTGTGGTCGCGTTGATTTTAATCAAGCTTCTAGAAAGTCTTCATGCGCAAGTTTTAAGATGGTCACCTTGATGACGACTAATTACTAACAATTCGATGATATACTTGACGAGTTTCAAGATGGTAATCTTGCTAACCTTTGTTAATTGCCTTTTATTTTATGCTCCTTACTTTCCGCTTTTATTTTTATGCTCTTTACTTTTATGCACTTTACTTTTAGCATTTACATTTCATGCCATTTTTCTTTGCTCACTTGAGCATTTTATTTTCTTGTTATTTTGAATTTGATCACTTGAGTTTTATTTTTCTTTTCCCAAGATACCTAATAATTCAACTTAAACATAAAAAACTTTTAATTGGACTTGGTTACTATCCTTATGCTCAGAGTTTGATCTTTGGATTTAGGATTAGGACTCTTACCTCAGCTTGGAGATTTTTGTGCCCTTAGTGTTATTCTGTCTTGCTTGGTTATTATCTTTGTATGCAGGTTATTCTGTTATACTCGATTAAGAGAGGATTTCCTCCAAATACAATTGTTACTCTGCCTGTTTCTTTTCTTGAGACGTGAATCCATCTGAGGCATAGACCTATCTGAAGCTTGGTTTTTTGTCTGGTTATTTGTTGCTTATATGGTAATCCAAAGGATGGGATATGGTATTGGCTCTTGATGTCAAGTACTAGTTTTCTCACCTGGTTAGACCTTTCTTTACTCTTACCTTTTACTTTATGCACTTAGGTTAGCCTCTTCATCTCCTCCCATATTCTTTAATTTTCAAAATCTTCCCTCTTTTTCCAATGGATTCTTGTTTTCAAACTCGAACTGCTTTCATAAAAAACTTGGATTTACGTCCATGTATTTTCCCAACTTCTTTTCTTAATAAACTTTCACTTCATTTAATAATAATTTGACTTTGCTTTTGTTAAGACTAAAAAACATCTAACCACATTCAAAATTTTTGAGCCCTTTGTGGATTTATTCTTCAAAAACCATTTTCTTAAAATCAACAACCAACACATAATTTTAATCTTTTTTACCCGAACTACATTGAGTTTTGATTTCAACACTGCACATTATTGGTATGTAGGCCTGAAACTCATTGGATGTTCTAGCAAACCAAAAATTGTAAAAAAATACTTCTTTTCTCCCCCACCATCAATTTTGTACATATACTCTTTTTTAGCACGCATATATAAATTTTCAAAAAAGGTTCCTGCGGAGTACCATAGATGCTTTAGGTGCCTAACACCTTCCCTTTGCATAACTAACCCCTGGTCCCAAATCTCTGATATTTTTTTAGGATTTTATTCGCTCTTTTTCCTAGTTCTTTTGATGAAATAAAAGTGCAGTGGCGACTCGTTTGTTATTTTTTCGAGTTAAGTCAATTTAATGGCTTACACTTGCAATTTTTGCCGCTAAAGCTGCATGGTCACCAATTCCAACTATTTCATTCATTTTATTTCCTTCCATAGCCAAAATCCTCAAAAAGCTTTAACCATTCTCAATGAATTTTTCGTCTCCAAACCAAGTTTCAAGTGTTTGAGCATAGCAAAAAGACCATAGAAAGCTGTAATTTGAGGTAAAATTTCCTCATTTAATCTTACATTCCTTGCATTGATGTTGATTTGTGGAAGAAAAAACAATGTCACTTCGGATATGCATATCTGAAATCAACCTACCATAATTCGGATGTGCATATTTGAAAATATGTCTTACAAAAGCAAAATTATATTTTAGCAGAATTTATGTTACTTTGTCGTCTTAGGTATGGTGCACCCCGACAATATTCCCAAAGTTATTGTAAAGGTTCTGGGCAAGATCAATGAAGATGCTAAGCCGAATGAGATGAAGGATGTTGATAAAATGATAGATCCCGTAACAGATTTTGGATAACAATTTACAAATTATAAAAGTTTCACCTCTCGCTAGCATATGCTTGAATGGGATAGAATGGAAGCTAGAAAACTTAGGTTTGGCATTGTGATTGGAACTTCTGACAATGGCAATAGTAAACCGCAACCATTTATTATGATGACATGCGATAGAAGTAGGAAATATATTCCAAAACTTCACAAGTCAAAGCATGATGACACATGATCGAGGAAATGTGATTGTCCATTTAAATTGCATGGGTGGATGCTTCGTGGCAGTTTAATGTCATGTGCATTGAATACCAATTTACAAGGCATCCAATTGTATGTCAACTTAAGTCGGGAGAGAAATAATCTACTTTATAATTATCATTAATCAAAATTGCGCTGAGAAACATACTTGTCAGTTTGAAGCGGAATAGACCAGAAAGTGTTACGAATATCAAGTCGGTTTAAACTTATTGTTATAAACTACACATTGCACAAAGAGGTTTGTGGTCCGAAATGCAATATTTGTGGAAATGTTTGGACGATAACCACTACGTTTATAGGTACAGAGTTTGTGAGGACAACGTCAGTATTCGTGACTTTTTTGGACTCATCCAGAAAGTATCAAGTTGTTCAACATATCTCCAACCGTCCTTATGATTGATTTGACGTACAAGACCAACAAGTATAGGCTCCCGCTTCTAGAAATTATTGGTGTCTCCTCTACGGACAAGACATTTTCATTTGGATTTGGTTTCTTGGATTATGAGAAATAAGGCAATGTCAATTGGGCGTTGGGTATAAGCAAGACTTTATTAAAGGATCCACAAAATATTGCTAAGGTCATTGTTACCGAAGGAGATAACGTCCTTATGAATGCGGTTGATAATGTGTTTCCTACATCAAGTGTATTATTTTATCGGTATCATATAACCAAAAATGTAAGCACTCGGCTCATACTCGTAGTTGGAAACAAAGAAAAAAGGGCAAAGATGGGAACATGATCAAATCTGATTGTAGTTGATAAGATAATGGGTGCATGGACTGATATTCTAAATTCTACTACATAATAGTATATACTGAGAATATGGTACACTTCGGGAACTTGTGTCTCAAGTATCCCAATTTCTTGAAATACGTTGAATCTAATATCCTTGATTAGGTGAAAAAGAAAGTTTTATGTGTCCATATGGACCGAGTTAGACATTTGGATAACACAACAAATAATAAAGTGGAATCTGCACATGCAACATTGAAGGAGTGGTTGGGTGATAGCAAGGGAGACCTTTGTGGAGAATATGACACGGTGAATCAAATTCTACAAAACTAACATAGTGAAATTCAAACAATGTTTGGTAGGAGAAAAATTGTAGTAGAACATCGATTCAAAGACAACACCCTCTACTTGCAGTTGGTTCACAACATATCTTGGGCGAGATTGAATTTCATTTTTCATGAAGCAAAACGAGCGGAAACGACTAGGCCGCATAGTTTCAAGCGTGGGTGTACAATTAGGATGACCTACGAACTTTCATGTGCTTGTATTATTTCTAAAAAATGAAGCTCAAATCCTTCATACGTTTGAATGAGGTTTGCACTCATTGGGAAATACTCTATTTTGATGACTACATACCGACAAAGAAAGGTACGTCCAACATAACCATCACAACCGAGTTGGAAGTGATAATGGATAGATTTACTAAAGCTCATGACTCTATGAAATTGCACATCAAATAAAAGTTGAGAAAAATCACCTTTCATAAACCAACGATTTGATACCTCCTTCGCAATCGGTAAAAACCAAGGTACGTCTAAAATGGTGAAAAGTACACAAGCTGGAAGCTCAACAAAGCGGACTTCTCCTTACCATGAAGTTGTTGATTCAATATTCCCAGATTGTCCAACCCAAAAATCCAAAACAAGTATTAACAAGGTAGCTCACATTTCCAAACCACCTCGTACAACGAATATAAAAAACAACCACAAACACCATTGATTATATACATTGATGAGATGCCGCTTTTTATGCACAAACACATTGAAAGAATCGTGGATGTGGGGAGTCATGGTAATTGCGTGTTTCGGTCTGTGTCCAAATTACTTGGTAAAGGAGAGGAGAATCACACTCTTGTGCGCCAAACACTTATTTCGGAGTTGACGATGCATATAGATCTTTACACACGACTATATTTGACTAAGGAAGCTTTCAATAAAGTTCCCGAAAATGGGTCATCTTATAGCAAGTGCATATGAGAATGTGTGTATAGACTTGACAAGATATGGTTTTTCATAAACTTTTTTCCTCTTCGGACTCCCCCGCTTGAAGATCCATTCGACCATAGCATGTACATTGGGTATGTTAGATCACACCATTTTGTTCAGGTGTATTTGAAATCGAGGTGTGTTATTTCAGCTACATCAGTGGAGTGGACAACATATTTCGCAAAAGAGGTGGAAACTTGGTCGGATCACTTTTTGGAAAAGATGGTAGAGTTTACGAATTTGATGGAGCTTGAGAGAGCATCAAATAGAGAAAAGCCGAAGAAAGAACCGATTTTAAATTTAAGCGGTGAAAATTTGTTTGGTGCATTTTAGAATGTAATCGAACCATTTTTTGAATGTATTGTCGAACACAATGTAAAATCTATATGATTCAATACATATATAACATATTATTTGTATTTAGTTTTACAATTTTTTATTTTTCCATGTCTCTTTGGTACAAATAATGATGTTGATTCTGACTCTGCATCATTCATATATGCACTTCCGAATTAACCTTCAATTAAAAAAATACAAGGCTTATTGCGGATATGAACTTTCGAATTAACCTCCTCTTTTTATAAAAAAAAGTGATGTTTTCGGATGTGCATATCCGAATACCCCGTATTTTGGTATAAAAAAGGTTACTTCAGATGTTTATATCTGAAACATGTTATGATAGCAGGATAAGAATATTGGGTCCATATTGCTCCAAAAGGCTATAAATATGGTCTCCAAACCATTTTCATTCTCCATCGCAAACAAAAATAACACAAACATATCCACACCTTGCATTTGTCTACTTCACTCGTGCAAAGTCACCACTTTAATTTCAATTCTCACAGGACATGCTGTTTGCCGAGCTCATTACCATATTGAATTATCTCTTGCAACATCCAAAGAATCGAAAAGTGGGAAGGTTGAGTATCGTTCACGTTCACTTGACACTGAAAAAAACATAAAGTTCGCCCCGTTTAAGCTTAAGAACGACGATGATTTAGAGGTTATGTAGGGTACTTTTCAACGATACTTTTCTAAGGATCCGATTGAGGTGGATGTGAAGTTTCAAACATCAGAAGAAAATGTTATCAAGATGTTGCAACATCATCAACATCCCGTTTATAACAATATGTAATTTTAAACTTCTATAGAACTATTTATATAATGTAATCGAAATATGTTGAATATATGTTATGAACTATGTTGAATTTTGTTGATTGTTTTGTCCCAGAGATAAATACAAATATGCATATCCGAAATAGATCACCAAGTAAATTCGAATATGCATATGCTAAGTAAATTTATTTAAAAAGATTGTTGGTGTGTTTGAATATACATATCTGAATTTTGAAAATATTTTAGATTTTATGTCATATTAAAAATAAAAAAAAAGTCCTAGGAATAAAAAGAAATTTCCCTTTTTCTCAAAATGCTTACTAGTCCTAACAAACCTAACCCAAGTTTTC
This sequence comes from Vicia sativa, assembly GCA_021764765.1. Classification (NCBI taxonomy): domain Eukaryota; kingdom Viridiplantae; phylum Streptophyta; class Magnoliopsida; order Fabales; family Fabaceae; genus Vicia; species Vicia sativa. The sequence continues at coordinate 115,342,537 of CM038792.1, read as the reverse complement.
ATATATATTTGGGCTTGCATAGTGGATCATCGTTTTGACTTTAAAATAGTTACTATTACGCACCACCTAGTTCAAAATAATGCTCGCAAATTTATTTCTTTGATACTTGCACAGAATAAATTATAAAAAGTTGATCAAAGGAAAATGAGAGCCTATGGAGGCTTTATTGAGAAAATAATACTATAGATATTAGTCGGGTATTGAGTAATGAATAACTCAAAGAATTTAGAGACATGAAAAGCAAAGTTACGTAACAAAGGTTTAACGCATACCAAGGCTTAAAGACAATACTATTATTAAAGTTTTGCATGCATCATCTTTCTATTTGTCCAACAAACTCCTAGTGATTCTACTTTTTCTTATGAAAAGGGGAAATTAAGAAAAGAAGAAAATTTAACTTTGTTTCCTTACTACCTATGCATGTGTGCACCATTTCATCATTGACCACTTTTATCTAACAAGTAATAGCTCCTATAAAATAAATACCCTCCTTGTATTAAAAAAAAATCACAAGACTTATACTTACTTTTTTTGCTCTTTACTTGTCACTATAGTTATTATTATTTAGTCGATAATATTTATAATTATTTATTTTAGGAGAAAATAGGTGTATTAATGGATCATAAATAAATAAAAAGAAATATAAAAGAAAAGAAAATTACTTTAACAAATATAAGGTATATTTCTAATTTGTCTTATTATCTTTTTTGCAGTTAGGAAATATTGCATATTGCATGCCATCACAATTGTTAAAAATAAGATCAAGATCAAACAATCTAACTTATATATAATATAATTATTTTCTATATTAAAAAAATAAAAATTATTATCTTAAAATATGAATAGTTGTCTTTTATTGGTCTTCAAAAGATTAAAATTATCAATTTTATATTATTATTTATATTTTTATGTTTCCATTTTTATCATATATTCAACACAATATCATCTATACTTATTTTTGTTCGTGTTGATTCTTTACCGTACAATCTTCTATCTCCATGCAGTTGATTTTATAGTTGTTTCATAAATATATTTCTTTAGTTTAAATGATATTTTTGGGTCACTAAATCAATTGACACCTTTCTCCTTTATAACTACTCAACTTATTTTTATTTGTGTGAAAAGATTTTTAATTAGAGCATGCTATCTTGATATTTCCCATATACTTATATTCTATACCGTATATATTATTTATCGTATTTATGAGGTGAATAATATTTTTTAATAAAATATTTATTTTTAAAATTTTCTTTATAACACAAATATAAATTTGCATCAGTAATCTACTTCACAACTGTATTAACCATATAAATGTACACTATTGATCAATTATTTTACTTATAATTTATTAACCAATTCCATTACTTAATTAACCAATAAAATACATACTATTCATTAACCAAGTTATAAAATGTAGTAACCAATTTTATACATAATATTAACCAAAGTCTATATATATATATATATATATATATATATATATATATATATATATATATATATATATATATATATATATATATATATAAAATTAAATTTTTTATCAAAATATATTAACTAAACTTTAAACTATATTAATCAAATTTTTATATATTATTAATCAAAATTATAAAAAAATTATTGTATACTATATTTGTGAACAGTAACATAGTGTAGTGTCCGATTGAATGTCAAAATAACATTATTCTTTTGTCTTCTTTAAATTAAGGATTGTGAACTTGGACCCACTAGAATTTTTCTAATCTCTCTCTTAAATCTATCTCTAACACTTTGCAATGATTATGCGGTGGTTGAGTTTACCAAATACTCTATTGGCTTTCTCAAAATATGTTGTCTTTGAATTTCATAAAGATTAAGTCCATTTACATAAATCAAGTGCTTTTATTATGACCAAATCTCAGAACGATAGCTTAACTAAACTTAACATAATAGTACTAGTAATAATTACCTCATATTCTGTAACTAACTAAATTAAGAAACACATCACTCAAACTAAAATGATTTGCAAGACATATAAACCAATTATTATATAATAAGTGTTATTTGTATTAAATTTAAGCTTGAAAAGTTAGTTCAACTTTAACTTATTTTAGAAAGCATGTTGGTCATTCAAGCAATTAGAAAAGAATATAGTATATTAGACAAGAACATCATTATTTACCAATTATTTATCCAACAAAAAGTAGTCAAATTAGAACCTACTATAGGTTTGCCCCTCGATCAAAATCAAATCATCAAACAATCAAAGTTAATTATGTTGATTACTTTTATTTCATTATTGACCAACAATTGCAAATGCTTCTTAATTAATGTATGAAAAAATAGCCATCGCCTAATAAATTGTTCTAGAACCAAAGTTGAGGAATAGTATTTCAATAAACAAAAATAAGTTGTTATAGATATCATTATTTTTGTTAGAGAAACATTGAATCTCAAACTTAATTATATTCTAGGTTTTAAAAACCCGATTCGACCGGTTATATATGTCAAACGGTAAATTGAAATTGAAAGTAAAGCGGTTTGAAAATATCAAAATATTAAATATGCAATTGATTTGATAGTAAATGACGTGATTTGATCGGTTCATTAATAAAATATTTAATTTGGTGGATTCGTTTGAACCGATAAATCACATTCTTTTTACTAATACATTTAACAATAAGTGAAAAAAGTTTAAAATTGAAACAATATCTCGTTCTTCTCCGTATCTCAACTCAAAATGTAAAGCTTTCGTAATCATAGAAATCTACCTCAATGTCTCAACTTTCATAATTAATCTCCTTCATTATTTTAAAACTAGTTCTTATAATTTAATTGTTATTATTGTTGAATTTATTACTTTCATTTGCATTATTGTTATTTGGGTGATTTTGCTTAAGATTTATAATTTATAATTTTTGTTTTTGTTTGATATCGAGACTTGTATTTAAGCTTCTTTTTTTGTCAAATAAGTTATAGGTTGAAATTCATTTTTTTAAAATAAATAACTGAAATATCGCAGATTCAAACTATATATTTACATTTGATGCCACTGTAAAACTATGAATTGAACTGACTTAACGATATTATGCTTAAGATGACTTTAGATATGATATGACTATATGATAATAACTTTGTGTTACCGTCTATTATAAAAAAATTATCGTTATTCTATATAAATTTGATTATTTATATTGTTGGGTTTTTGAATTTGATTTTGTTTTGTATTAAAATTTTGTTTAGATTTTATAGATGTTTTTTAAATATTTTATAATTATATTTTTGTATCAATTCAATTTCTTTTATACATTTTTATATATTTTAGATCAACCATATAGACCAATAATTTATCTGTCTGAAGACTAATCCAATAATTTATTATCTTGAACAGAGTGTTTGTTGATCTGAATTTTAAAAAATTGCTTCTATCATTCATTTATTAATTTATTGATGATTCAATTCTAACTATTAAGTGTTTGTTTTGATTAATTTATTTATTTGCATATGTATTTGTGAATATATTTAAAAAACTTTATAAAGAAAATTTAATATGTCTATAAGCTATTTTCATCCATTTTTAATAAATTTATGAAAATAATTTAATTTAAAATAGAAAGACTAAGCGGGTGAAAATATAGACTAATTATAACAAGTCTAATTTTTTATTATCCAAATTTTTTGGTTGCAATACACTTTTGATAACGTACATATGTGATGATATCATGCATTTTTTGTTTCAACATCGCATGCTTAAGCTTACAACATATATACTATTTATTCTATAGCTACAAATGACCAACTTTTCCACATATGGTGAAGCTCTATTATTACTTTCCTATACGACATATAAACTAAATTATTATTATACTAAACTTAGTTGTAATTAAGAGATCCTTGGTCACTTTAACAGTTGAATTTTCCGTTTACGTACCTATAATTCATTGTAGTTTATACGACCAAGATACACGCACACATGATATTGTGTAAGCTTTTTGGAGCTTGACATCACACATGCTGATTGAAAAACACAGATTATTCTTACGTCGGTCATATGCGTTGTAAATCATCCGTTAATTTAATATTTATAATGTTTATAGATATTAGAACTAATCATTTGTGTGCCATTTCAAAAATTATAAGCAATAACAAAGTTTGATTTTCGAGGATCTATCACCCACATAATGGTGATTACGGTTAGATTTATGGTACTTAATGAAACGAAATAGAGTAAAGTGATTGTTATGACAACTGAATTGATATATTTTATTCAATTATATGTTTATCAAGACGTCTCAAATATTGTTGAGATATTCTATTTTGATTCTCACAGTTATTTGATGATGTATTTTTTTTAAAGTTAAAAGGTAGTGTAAATTTTTTTTTACTGTTCTCCAATAGAAACATTTTATTCTTCCGAGTTATATCAATAATTTAAAATTTATAGTATGATTTAGCATTTAACATGATTGTGATTGGTTGACAGTGTAGATTTTTTTACATAATTATTGCATCACCATTTTTCTCTTTTTTTAAAGATTTATTTTTGTTCGCTTAAAACATTTAATTTAGATTTACTTCAAAAAAAAATTATTTCGCTCAAGATTATATAATAAGGTATTTGGAAAATATTTTGTTGAAAAAGTTTCAGTTGAATTTCTTTTCAATAAAAGATTTAATTGAGTTTGCTTTAAATAACAAATTTGATTATCTGAAGATAGGATTTGGTCTGAATCTGTTTTTATCCTATTAAGTTTTTGGGTGAATCAATACGTCTATATAAAAAGATCAACATCCTTTTTACAAACGTGCTTGAAGAGATAATTCATAGGCAATATGTGGTTTTTGAGTTGACTCTTGTTGTGATAATGACAAGGTTCAATTTCAATCAACACTTTGATATGTGGGAGCAAAGAACAATGACAACCAAATAAATGACCTCAAGCTATAAAAATAATAGTAGGCGAGAACACAAGAAAATTATTTATCCAGTTCAATCAAATGATATACGTCTAAGGGAGAGAGAAACTCTTCAATTCACTATACTTAGAAAATTGTTACAAGAGATTACATATGAGTTACAAGAAAATATTATTCGCCTTTAGAGTTTTCAAGAACAAACCCTAAAGGCTCCCAAGAACAAATCTTATTTTCTACCCCAAGTATTTTTCAACCTATCCAACTCTCAATATATGAATCACTCTAACCCAATGTATCAAAAAGTATTATCTAACCATTTACCCAAGGTATTAAGAAGTATTATCCAAAAGTTTGAGTACATTACTTAACCAAAAGTTCTGTGTGATGATCCAAAGGAGTGTTGATGGTTTTAGCAGCTTGCATTCTAAACCGCTCCACCACTTTCTTTAAGTAACTAGATTGAGATAATAACAATTCACTCTTTTTACGATTTCTCATGATATCCATACCCACAATTATTTTAGCTTCACCAAGATCTTTCATCTTAAATTCACAATTCAAGATCTTCTTGATCTTATCGATCTCGTTTTTGCTAGAGCTTGCCATCAGAATATCATCAACATATAGAAGAAGGTATATAATGACTTTCTCGTTCCTGTTCAATATATATACAAAACTATCATAATCAGTTCCCACAAAACTAAGTTTAAGAAAAAAAACTCATCAAATCAAAAATACCACTTCCTTGACCTTTATTTCAACCCATACAAAGATTTCTTCAATAAACATACCTTACCCTTATCTTCTACAAAACCTTCAGGTTGTTCGATGTAAATTGTCTCTTCAAGGTCTCCATGTAAGAAAGTTTTTTAGACGTTCATTTGTTCTAACTAAAGATTATATTGATTTACAGTTTTCATAAGTACCCTTATAGAACATGTTTTACCATATGTGAAAAATTTTCATTGTAGTCAATCCCTTCCATCTAAGTGAAACTCTTCGCTATAAGTCTTGCCTTAAACTTTGGTTCTTCAATTCCTGGTAGACCTTTCTTATTCTTGAAAATCCACCTGCAACCAACCACCATTATTTCTTAGGTAGTCCTATAAGCTCCAAGTACGGTTCGTCATCAGTGAATTTATCTCATAATTTACTGCAACCATCTTTGATTATCTTTACTTTGCAATGCTTCCTTGAAGGTCTTTGGTTATGAGTCTTGCAACCCTTTAGCCACATTCAAAGCATAAAAAATAAGATTGGCATAATTGTACCTTTGAGGTGGTACAATCTCCCTCTTAACTGTATCACGAGAAAACTGATAATTATGAGACATTGTATGTTTCCCTTCAATAGTATTGGAAATAGGAGTATATACTACCTCCCTGTCTCTAGTCTCACTAGTAGGAACCTTCACCTCAAAATGAGTCTTTCCACCATAGTTTCTGATTCTTTAATATCGAATTATTTGTATTTCATCCTGTAATACGGTGAACTGACTTTGTAGGATTTTTGTATCCAAATGTGCGGATAGCAAGAGTCGCCACCGACTTTTATTTTTATCCAATTAAGGGAAGGTAAAAGTAACAGAAAAAGACCTTCGTTAGATTCGAGTTCGGAGAATGGTTATGAAAAGGGAAGGTATTAGCACCCCTTTCCATCCGTAGTTATCTACGGGCTCTTAGTTGCTCTAGATCACCTTTTTTAAAATTGCTTTCTGTGTGTTTGACAAAGATGTTTTGAAAAAAAGGCATTTCACTTTGACTTTGTAATGACTCATGTAGGAGTGTATACAAAGTGTTCAGAAATGTTTTTGTTTTGAAAAGAATTTGAACTTTGAAAAAAGTGTGTGGTGTGAAAAGTATTTGATAGAGCAAGCAACTAAAAGACTTATTTACCCACCGTAATTGGTCGTTTGTTGTACTTCTACATTCCTTTAGAATAGCGCTAGCCATACCATTAGTTAGTAGGTAGCTCCATTCGTTGGATGTAAGCGGGACATTCGAAGGGACATCGGATGGTCATAGAAAGCAACTTGTAGGAAGTATCCTAGCACATTCGAAGGGACTATCATCATTTTTCGTAGGCGACAATCGAGGGTCAAGATTATGTATTCGGAAGCGACATCGTGGGTCTTATGATCTTTGTATCGAAGGGACTATGATGATTTGTTTGGAAGGCAACGGTGCTAGAATACCTCTACGTTCGAGGGACATGACCATTTTGAATCGAAAGGCGTCGAGAGAGAATTACCCTAAGGGGTGCGTGTGTGAAAGAAGTGTGTCAAATTCAGATATTTTATCTTGAAGATTAGTGTGAGCTATGTTCAATTTTAGTCTTGCCATACACGCCTAATTACTAGCAATTTATAGGGTGCGGAAAGTAAAATGCGGAATGTAAAGTGCAGAAAGGTAAATGTCCTACGCTATTACAAGGCTTTGGGGCAGATACATAATTTAAAATGTGGAAAATAAAACCCTAAATTAAACTATTACATCCCATATACAGTTACATTATTGGAAAATAAAACGAAAATAGTAAAGAAACGTCCGAATTGGAAGAACCTGTGAAACGAACGAGAAATCGGAAAATATGATGAAATCAAAATAAGAGAAAAATGTTAGAAAAATGCAAATTTTTAATTGGAAAAATTATGACATGCTGGAAATAATGTAAATATACTAAAATAATTTTTTGGGATTTTTTAGATGCAATTTAATAATTAAAAATGAATTTACAATGATTTAAATGCAAAATTATGAATAAAAATAATATGCATGAAAAAATGTATTCTTTTAATTTATTAAATTAAATAAGTATTTTATGAAAATAATGTAAAAATAATAAATATTTTTTGATGAATTTTAAATGCAGAATAAAATTATGAAAAGAAATTAAAATAGATGCAAAATATTAAATAAAATAGAAAAATAGAAAATATGAGGTTTTGCAAACTTATAAAAATAAGTGTCTGAGCCAGGGATCGAACTGGAGACACTCCTCTCACAAGCCCACGCCTTTGCCATCTGATCTGGAACGCACGCGTGTCAATGAAACGGAACGGACGGATTACAAGCACGCGTCATGCCCTGGTTGCCTCGCCTCCGCGCCAAACTTCATCTTCCTCGATTTGAATTTTTGAAACTTCAGCGTCGGCTTTTGCTCGACGCTACAGCCCTGGCTAAAATGAAAATCAAGCACACATAATATAAATTAATTCTACAGCCATGGTTCGATTCAGGGCATCATTCCGAATGCATTGGTACTAGTCTCGTGGTCCAATTTTTTCTAATAAGCCAAGCCCTAAATCGAGCTCAGGAACCCTAGTTATGGCATATTACGTTTCAGGCCATGGAAATGCAATTAACCTGCCCAGATCGCTTGCAAACTTTGTTCTAAGCATGAAACAAACATCAAAACTTGTTAATAATGCATGAATAATGAAACACGATTTTGAAAAAGGTATGAACAAAGCGATTCGTGATTCCTTGATTCTGGATGGTTTGGAGCAATGTGAGGGTCTGGATCGACTCAAGAGGTATCAAGGAATGCAATAGACACCTTAGAATCGATTGAAAACAGCAGGAACTAGGGTTGCAAATTGCTTGAAGAACACGGTTTTTTGAGTTTAGGTTAGGGTTTCTTGAGGCAATTTTTTCGTCTTCTTGTGATTGGTATGCATCAGGTATATGTACTGGATGGATTTGGGATCATAATTGGCAAGAATCAATCACCATTCAATGATAATCAAATTTGATTTTTCATGAAAATCAAATTTTCAAAATTTGATCTTTTCCAATCCAATCTTGCCATTTTTGATCCAATTTCGAAATTGCTGGCTTTTAATGGATTGCTTGGGTCTTAAGGAAAGAATAAAATCAATCTTTCAATTAATTTTGATTTTATAATTTATTTTTAAATTTAATTTGCATTTAAATGAATAAATTACAAATTAAATAGAAAAATAAATCAAAAATTCGTGGCTTTGGGCTTGGGTATTCCTAATTGCATGAGGAATAAGTTTGGATGAAGAAAAGTAAGCCCATTTGCAAAAGATTTGATTTTGGAAGTATCTCTTTGTGCATTCTTTCAAAATTGCCCAACTTGTGAATGGTGTATCTTGCTCAATTTTCCATATTTTTGAGTGTTCTTGGACTTTTTGGAAAGCTCTAAGAGTCCTCTAACCAAACTTTTTGGTCTCATCTCAATTGGAGTTACCATGCTCAATATATCTTCAAATCAAAAGTTGACTTTTGTTGACTTTGAAAATGACCAGTAATGTTTTGAGCTATACCTCTCAAATGAAGCATTTTTGGACATTCTTGTGAGACATGAAGTTGTAGAGAATTGAATTTCCTTCAAAACAAGAGGTGGTGGAAAAATTTCGAGAAAGTATGAGAAAGTTATGATCATCAAAGTTCATTGACTTTTCACCTAGAAACCCTAATTTAGAAAGTTTGACTTTTGAGCAAATCTTGAGTTTTCTTGATGAATCATGATCAACCCTTGATCAAATGATGAATGTAACTTCAAAATGAGGATTTTGACCAAAAATTATGAAGTTTGACTGTATGTTGACCACAGTTGACTTTTGTCCAATACAACCGATTTTCAACCATCCGAGCAATTGTCTCGAGGAAACTTGACTTGTGAAGCTTGAAACTTGACATGGAGAATCTTTGAAGCATATGAGGAGGAATGAAGGCCATTGGAGATGTTGGGAGTTCATCTTGACTTGAGAGATACCAAACCCTAGTTTGGGTTAATTGTCTAAGAGAGAGTTTGTCTGATCAACTCTTGAGGAATCCTTGAGCATAGATGTATGAAATCTCTTGAGTAGATGGAGGGCAAATTTTGGGGTATGACACTTCCCTGCTCAATCTTCTTGTACTCGAGGGTTAGATTGACACGCTTGTCTTTCGTGACCGGAGGTAGAAGATGATTGAACACCGAGTACACCGAAAATTTGCACTCGTTGGTAGATGATGCGGAACGGGCTTACAGATGCCATTTGGATACTTCTGGAGGATGAGTCGACGCTAGACTCGAGAATGTTGATAGGAGAATTTACGGAGATGGGCTTAAGATGCCATCCGAAAGATCGATGGGGAGTGAGCCGACGCTAGCTCAGACGCTTCGAAGGAGCATGGAGATGGGCTTAAGATGCCATCTAGAAGGAGTCATACGTTAGACTTCGTGTTCATTTTTGAATGAAGTTATTGGTTTGTATTGATTTTTAACCATATATGCAGATTCGAAAGTGAAGCAATGTTGATAAGTAGTCGGAGATGGGCTTAAGATGCCATCCAAGGCAACCGAGTCGACGCTAGACTCTATAGTCTTGCTGATAATAGGAAGGGTCGAATAAATCTTCGTCGATTACTCGAGGGAATAGTAGTTGGCAAGAATGTGGATAGCTTCCCGTGCATCGGTGTTGATCCATCGCTGTTATCGGAGGATAACCGAGGTGGTCTTTCGGATAGTTTTCCGCCGGTTCGGGCTTAATCTCGGACTAGTCGTCGGAGGACAACCAAGGGCGGTCTTTCGATAGTTTTCCGTCGATTCGGGCTTAATCTGGACCGTCGGAGGACAACCAGTGTGGTCTTTCGATAGTTTTCCGTCGATTCGGGCTTAATCGACCTGTTTGCCAAGATCACACTGCTTTGGAGAAAACAAGAGAAACTTTGATAGAATATTTGTTAGTCTTATGCAAAGTATGATGCATGACAGTGTATATGAATGACATATGCATGAATTATGACTTTATGAGTAATGTATGGATGATAGATGTTGTGGTATTTCAAAACATATCCATCTTGAAGAAGATGTGGATATTCGCTTGAGGATTTCCGACTCGCTGGGGAATGGGTAGGTGAGAACCCGCTTTGAAGGAGAAAAAGATATCCTGGATTCCTCCGATGCACTATCTGACCAAGTCTTGGGCCTAGATATTGTTGAGGAAGGTAGAGATTTGAGAAGCTCGTTGTTGGAGATCTCACAGACCCTGCTGAGGAGAACCTGGGAGGCGATCCGTTGGGGACCTTGTATGTAGATCCTGCTGAAGAAATTTAGGAGGTGCTCACTGGGATTCAGGTGCGATCTCACTGGAGAGCATTTGATAGTTGCTGGGAGACCGGGCTGGAAGAGTTAGGATCCCGTTGTAATCTCTGGCTGGGGAATGAAGATGTAGGTTCCTCCGATGCACTATCTGACCAAGTCTTGGGTCTGGATACTGCTGCTGGGGAAAAAGGAACGGACTGAGAGATACTACTGGGATAAATACCTTGACTGGGGTGAGGTGTTACCGCTGAGACCGATGTAACTTTACTTAGTCGAGTGGAATTGCAGCTCGTGGATTCCTTTGCTCACTGGGAAGTTGCGTTGTGAGTGACACCTTTGCAGGGATCATGCTCTGTGGGGGGAATGCTTTGGTGACTTTCGTCGTCGTCCCAATTCCTGGAGCCTGTAGTAAGTACTTTTGTATGTTCACTTTTCGTATGTTTGCAAAGAAATTTTTATTGTCAAGTGCGTATAGTCATTCAAAGCAAACGTTGGACTTATTGCAAATAACAACAGCAGAAATTGTAAAGAGAAAGAAGTTTGCATTTATTTGAAAGGTGGCGTATGGCCAAGTAGTTTGTACACAAGAAAGGTAAAAAGCTATGCGGAAACAATCTCGTTAAGTTCCAACTATGCTAGTACTCATATATTTCGACTATCTCATCTCCTTGTCAGAGAAAGTGAGTAGATCGATCTTCGCCATTTGAACCTTGAATCGATAGTAGTCCGAAGGTGTGATCCGAAGAGACATAGCCGTACGCTTAAATCCCTAACTTTTGCCTAGACCGCCTTTCGGTTTTCCCATCGATACCTTTTTGCCCAAGCCGCCTTTTCGTGTTTTCGACCGGTGTACATGTTTTGTATATATCCTTTATTTTGCCCGAACCTTTGGTTCGCCAGATGCCCTTATTTTTGCCTAGATTCGCCGACCTAGCGGGTCTCTTTTATGCGTAGTATTTTTGACTATGTCTACGCTCACGTGTGGGAAATCTTCACCATCCATGGTGCTAAGTATCATAGTCACGGAAAACACTGTTTGACTACAAATGGTCCCTCATAGGTGGGAGTCCATTTGCCCTCGACCACCTTGTGGAAGGATGATGCGCTGACTACTAGATCACCGACTTGGTAGACTCGGTGCTTGACCTTCTTGTTAAATGCTCGATCATTCGCTCGATAAATGTCCATGGCGATGGAAGCGAGTCGCTTCTCATCAATCAAGTTAATCTGGTCAAGGCGAGTCCGAACCCAATCGTCTTCACCTAACTCTGCCTCCTGGAGGACTCTGGTTGAGGGTATCTGAACCTCGATGGGTAAGACGGCTTCTATACCGTATACGAGAGAGAAGGGGGTTGCCCCTGTTGATGTTCGTGCCATGGTGCGATAACCATGAAGAGCAAATGGTAACATCTCATGTCAATCCTTGTAAGTCACAGTTATCTTCTGTATAATCTTCTTAATGTTCTTATTGGCAGCTTCCACTGCGCCGTTCATCTTAGGCCGATATGGAGAGGAATTGTGATGCTTGATCTTGAACTGCGTGTAGAGTTCGGTGATCATCTTGTTGTTGAGATTGGAACCGTTATCTGTGATAATTCTTTCAGGAGTGCCATATCGACAGATAAGATTATGCTTGATGAATCGAGCCACAACATTCTTGGTAATAGATGCATACGAGGCTGCTTCTACCCACTTGGTAAAGTAATCAATTGCCACAAGGATGAAACGATGTCCGTTGGAAGCAGTGGGCTTGATTTCCCCAATCATGTCAATGCCCCACATTGCAAAAGGCCAAGGAGAAGTTAAAACATTCAGAGGTACTGGTGGTACGTGTACTTTGTCGGCGTAAATCTGGCACTTGTGACAAGATCGAGCATAGCGGTGACAATCGCTTCCATGGTGGACCAATAGTAACCTTCTCAATCTTCTTAGCCATGGTGTGTCCACCGAGTGGGTACCAAATGCGCCTTCGTAACTCTTCCATGATACGCATTGCGTTTTCGGTCTACACAATGAGTAAGCACAAGTCGTGGTTGCGCTTGTATAAGATGTCGCGAGGAAGAATTTAGATGCAAATCTTCTCATGAACTTCTTATCATTAATGATGCCCCCGGATATTCCCGAGTCTCAAGATACCTCTTCACGCCATAGTACCAAGGTTTCTCTTCCGTATCAAGCTCATGACAATACGGTTCGTCGAACTTCTCAATGATGATCCGGGAGCCTCGTTGTCCCATCGACCTTGAACATAGACGACATAGTAGCCAATGCGCTCGCCAACCGATTCTCTTCTCGTGGAATGTGATCAAAATAATCTCTTCAAGTAGGGATCGACTCGAACATGCTCTCGATACGGAATAAGATTCGGATGCTTCGTATCCCACTCGCCTTAATCGATCGATCACTAAAGTCGAGTCTCCATACACTTGTAAGAACTTGATTCTTAAGTCAATAGCCTTTAAGACCCATGATGCACGCTCGACTCGCCATGTTGTTAGTGCAATCGAAACATAATCTGGCGGTGAAAGGTGTATGTCCACTGTAGGGATGTAATGATGGCGCCAATGCCATTGCCAAGTGCGTTTGAGGCTCCATCAAAGACCATAGTCCATCGGGATCCTGGTTCGTGTCCTTCGTCGGGCCTGGTTCTTCGTAATCAGAACTAGTAAAACATCTTCGTCTGGAAATTGAACGCATAGATCGATAGTCATCTACGGCTTGATGAGCCAAATGATCGGCTACCACACTTCCTTTGATCGCTTCGAGAAGTGTACGGATGTCATATTCGGTCAAGATCATTTGCCATCTTGCTATTCTTCCGAGAGAGCTGGTTTCTCAAAGATGTATTTTATCGGATCCATCTTGAAATCAACAAGGTAGTGAGTCAACATATATGCCTTAGTCGGCAGCAGCCCAAGCAAAGCGTTGCAAGTTTTCTCGAGGTGAGTATCTTGTTTCACGGTAAACTTTTGCTAAGGTAGTATATTGCATGCTCTTTTCGACTGCACTCGCCATGTTGCCCCAATACACACCCCATTGAGTTCTCTAATACCGTCAAGTACATGATAAGAGGTCTTCTTCAAGGCATCGAATAGGAGGATTCAAGGTACTCCTTGATTTTGTCAAAGCGATCCGGCAATCGCCATTCCATTCCACTACTTTATCTTTCTTTAGTAACTTGAAGATTGGCTCACAAGTAGCGCTTGTGCAATGAATCGCAATGTAGTTCAATCGCCCAAGAAACCCTCGACTTCCTTCTCGGTGCGAGGAGTTGGCATCTCTTGAATAGCTTTAACCTTGGCGGGATCAACTTCGATACCTTTACCACTGACAACAAACCCTAGGAGTTTTCCAGATCTGACTCCAAAAGTGCACTTGTTGGGATTCAGTCTCAACCTGTACTTCTTCAACCTATCAAACAGTTTTTGCAAATGATCAAGATGTTCTTCTTCATCGGATCGAGCTATCATGTCGCCGACGAGACCTCTATCTCGTGATGAATCATGTCATGAAATAATGTCACCATAGCACGCTGATAAGTGGCGCCTGCATTCTTTAATCCGAACGGCATAACCTTGTAGCAGAAAGTGCCCCACTGTGTAACAAAAGTAGTCTTCTCCATGTCTTCGGGAGCCATTTTGATCTGATTGTAATCGAGAAACCATCCATGAAGGAGAAAACCTTATGCCGGTGTTGTCAACCGAACATCAATATGAGGAAGTGGAAATCGTCTTTCGGACTCGCTTTGTTCGCATCTCGTAATCCACACACATTCGCACTTGCCATCCTTCTTAGGCACGGGTACCACATTAGCAACCCAGGGATAGGAAGTAAGCTAGGAAACCATTGAAGCGCTTCATAACTTCGGCTTTGATTTTCTCGACATCTCAGACATGCGAACCTTCTGCTTTCGAAGAAAACCTTCTTTTGTCGCAATCGTGTACCACAATATCAATGTCTAAACTGTCTTCGTATGACCAAGCAAAACCTCAATGTAGTCTTGTAGCATCCGAACCAACTTTTCTTTAACACTCAAGACCCGCTCCTATCTTGATCTCTTTTCTGCTTCGTCAAGACTCCAAATTCACAACCTCAACTTGCTCTTCGTGTGGTGTATAACTCGCTCTTCTTGTAGCAAGTTCTCCGGCACTTCACAATCTTCCTCACTTTCGCCTTCGGTAGATCGGATTATCAAAGTCATATTTAGCACTAGCATAGTTTATTAACGAGATTCGGAGTGATTCTGCAGTTGTATCACGTGGGTGTGTGTAAGAACACATAGCTTTTGAAGGGTGATAAAGTAAAGAAAGAAAACAAACAATCGAATGCAAAAGTCCAACGAATTTATTGAATGAAAACGCGCAAACAATGATAATAACCCTCGAACGAGCCATGATGCCCGCAAGGCACTAGGCTTTCAAAGTTTATTGTTCAAAACATAAAGAAATACGAAAAGCAAAACAAAACAAGAGCAATTACTCTTGACTAAAGGAGATTGGTATGACGCCTTCGCCTTCCAATTGTCGAGCCCATTGTCGGAGTCGAAGATCCACTTGCGATGTCGAAGTCGTTGTCGCCGCTTCTATAGCATGGATTCCACTTTGGCCGATGCGAAAGGAAGTTGGCCGGCACGTCGCGTATCATCTTCGACCCTTGATGGTGAAGCCTAAACCACCTTGTCGGACTTGAAAGGAAGATCGGAGGGCCCCAAATAGTACTACCTTCTTCAACAGACTGAGCATCTTTCAATGAGGCCATCCTAGGCGGAGCTGTGTAATTTCGGTGACAGGAGAGTCAAGCATGACTCGGGTATTGTTTCAAAAGCTTGACAGGAGTCTCAAAGAATTCACCCTCCACCTCGAGGTATCGGAATGATCGTAGATGACCGATATACTCTTCTTCACCACATACCGTGACAACCTTCCCTTTCACCGGTACTTCACCGATGGTGGTAGGTAATACCGCCCCATGTATCCAAGGCGCCCAAGTAGGCAAGAGTAAGTGGACGGATGTCCATGACAAAGAAAGTGGAGTCAAAAGTCCGGGAACCGACTTTAATAAGTGAGCTCTCCAAGCATCGTCGCTTGAACCATCAAAAGCTCTCACGATTATGTCACTGGGTCTCAGAACCAACCCTTCGACATCAAGTCGATCAAAAGCAATCTTCGGTAAGATATTCAGAGCAGAACCGGTATCAACCAAAACATGAGACAGGGTAACGCCCTTGCATTCAACAAAGATGTGCAAGGCTTTGTTGTGTTTCTTTCCGGAAGGAGTCAAATCAGCATCAGAGAAGCCTAGGCCGTTGTTGGCAGCCAGGCTAGCAATACAAACTTCGAATTGATCAGTGGTAGTGTTTTGCGGCACATGAACATTCTTCAGAAATTTCACCAAGGCGTTAGCATGAGCCTCGGAGCACAAGAGCAGAGCAAGCATGGAGATCTTGGACGGAGTCTGTCCCAACTGTTCCACCACATTGTAATCACTCTTCTTGATAATCTTCAGAATTTCCTCCATTTCTTGTTTGGAGGTGTCTTCAATAACTTCCTTTGGTACGTCGAGGTGATGAGTCACGGTTCTTTCCTCTCGCTTGGGAATGGATTGAATAATGGAATGCGAGCCGAGTCGCAGTGTCTTTGGGAGGAGAGATATCTGGAGAGAACACTCTTCCGATTCTGGTCACCTTACTTGATCCGGTGATGTTGTCAATGTCAAGAATGGTAGCTTCAACTGTAAGATCTTCAATGGTCAGAGGGTCTTGCTTGACGCCATGATAGTAAACATCAGCTCCATAATTCCAAGGGATAACTTTATCAGAGGAATACGGAACTGGCCTTGGAGAAGTGATGATGAGAGGTGCCACTCTAGGCACAGGATCAGCAGAGGAAATCCTTATTGTGTTAATATCAGCATAGTCTTCTGGGAAATCGTCACCCCATCCGGTCACCTTAATATCTTCAATAGGAATCTTATAACTATCAGGGACAGTGTACTTCACCATGTAATCATATTTTCCACTTGGCTGCCCCAAGGTATCCCACACAGAGGGTACATTTTCATTCGCATTGTCAATCTTCAACTTAGACATTTCTTCACACGCTTCGCAGTGGTTTCGAAATAGTATCTCACGGTTGTCCATCGCAATCGAACACGCCTTCTCAACCAAGCACAACCATCGCGCGGATGGGCACCAATGATTCTCGGGCATCCCGGTTGACACCGCTTGCAACAAATTCTTCTTAATACCATCGAGGAATGGTCAGTCATCTATGTTGAAAACATAAGTATCGTCTCCCACAAAGATTGGAACTCTTGTCATGGTTAGGCATAGGCGCTGATCACATTCGAGTCTCAACAGAGGATCAAATTCAACTGCTTAGCTTCAATCATATCTTGAATCTTGTTCTTGAGCCCAACAATTGTCGTTGTCGTGCTCGGCTATTGGAATGGTAAGCACACTTAGCATTTGGATTGTACCGGAGAGGAAGTATTGACATTCGAGGAGGATCCCTCAAGGTAATCACTCGCTCAACATGTGTTGCAAGGCTTGCGACAATGGCATGTTGATCTTCAAACTGCCTTCGTGGCGCGCTACGCTTGTCTCACCGAGGTCTGACGTAGGATCGAGATCACAACCGCCCCACGATTGAGCACGGTCGGTCTTGGCTCGGCTTTTCCGACCATACACAGATTGGCTTCTTTTTACCACCAAAAGATCTTTTGCAAAGATTTGAAGATGACTCTACATGGATCTTCCCACTTGATACCGCTTCAATGCGCCGTCAATATCTCGGTGAATCCGGATGAAGAATTTCCAATCGATGATTGAAGAACGCTGTCGGTGTTCCCATGAACATATCAACCAACTCCCTATTGGACAAGGGTGGTTGAACTCTCGCTAGATCTCTCCACTTCGAGCATACTCCTTGAACTTCGTCACGACCCATAGATATGCTTTGTAGTTGCATGCGAGTGGGTGTCAATTCAGATTGTACTCATACTGTCAGAAAGCATCACCAAATCACCCAAGTACGGATACGCTCACTCTCTAGTGATAGTACCATTCCAACTGGTTCGGACAAACTCTCTTGAAAATAGTGCATCCACAACTTTCTCATCATCGTGGGATTGATTTTCTGAACATAGGACTTCAAATGCAGCTTAGGGCAAGACATGCCATCATACTTGGCAAAAGTAGGAACTTTGAATTTGGGAGGAATCACAACACCAGGAACGAGACTCAGATCATCAAAATTCAGCCCGACATCTTCGTGTTT
Source organism: Vicia sativa (assembly GCA_021764765.1). NCBI lineage: Eukaryota > Viridiplantae > Streptophyta > Magnoliopsida > Fabales > Fabaceae > Vicia > Vicia sativa. Next base: position 115,324,307 of record CM038792.1, on the reverse strand, counting down.
TCCACAGATTCGACGGTCTTCAAGTTGTTTGTACTTGTCATCTTCATCAGAGTACTGGCTATAATCAGAGCGGTCATCTCCTTCTTTCTTTGGCTCACGCTGGTCATCTTCATCACCCTTGGTACTCCCCTCGGTATGGACACTTCCTTCAGAGAGCTCGATCCGACTGACCACTTTTGGACCCCCTTTGTAGCGTCTGCCCATGTTGAGGAGACCAACAACCTTCTTCTTCTTGTTGATGAGCTTCTTCAAATCCTCTTGGCCTTGGACCAAACTGGTGAATGTTGTAGGATTTTTCCGTGAACAAAGTATTTTAATTATCGATTCCACAGGGATTGGTGCATGTTATAGTCTTTCAATAGATAAGTATGTTTTAAGATGATGTAACCAAAGGGTTTGTTATCTACTCTACTAGAACCATGAGTTTCCAAACAACAACTAAATTAATTCTTTCAAAGAGAGTTATAGTTTGGATTAGAGAGAGTTTGAGATTGTTTTCAAGTTAAGAAGGCATGTCAAGATTAGTTTCATTGATCTAGTTTTATACATATTCATTTTAATCAAGTGATGAACATAATAGATGATTTCTACAAATACATATCCTCTCAATCTTGTAGATTTCCCACCAAGATTGTGAATGTTATCATGTTAATCCTTGCATGATTCCTCACTACAACTATTAGCATGATAATCATTAAGTTCAATATTTTGTAAACTCTAACACACAAATCTATTCCTAGCATTTGTTTATGAGAGGATGAATATCCTAGGTCACTTTGAAATATTCTTTTCCAAGCAAAACTCAAAGCATCAAGATGAAGAACAAAGATATTCAACTATATTAATCATCAACCATGTTCATACACCAATGGATTAAAAGAAATACATACTATAAAGATCAACTACCTCTAATCTTGACACAAAAGGAGCTTAGCTACTCATTTCCATGGTTGCCTTGCTCTCAAGATTGTTGGTAGAGATGATGAACATGAGAAAAATCAAGAGAAAAGCTATGGTATTTCTTTCCTAAACTTGCCCTAGATTTACAAAGATGAAAGATAATGATGGTTGAGTGTTTCTTCCTCCCTTTCTAGCCCAAAAAGATCAGGTGAAGTGATGGGTTGGTGGCTCAAAAGGTGAAAGCATGGGCTGTCCTTTTTTCTCGAATTCGCAGATCGCTGCTTCATGAGCGCACTCATACACTGACGACCTGTAGCATGCTTCCCTCTTCCAAAATTATCTTCAAAAGAATCATCCCTAAAGCTCTTCAAGTTCCCTTGAATCCAAGCTTGGGAGAATTAGTTAATAAATTCCTACAATTAAGAGTGAAAATAAGTTAAATAATATATATTAAACAAAAACTAAATAAAAACCTAATTAAAACACAAATACTAGAATAAATATACAAATTAAATAAAAAAGACATTGTTAAGGACCACAAAATAATGTACAAAATAACTACAAATTGGTCCTTAACAGTGAACATCTGCTGAAACTGAGCATTTTGAGCTTGAAGATCTTTGACAGACTGTTCAAGAGCCATTTCTGCTAAAATAAATAGCGAGCAAATGAGAAAACCAATCTCCAATGTACCTGTGATGCAATGTTATGCTATGATATGCAATGTTTATGTGAATGCAATGCAATATTTTCAAGGACCTTAGAGATTTAAATTTGTTAAACAAGCATGAACAAACATTTATTAGTACTCTTTTTATTATTCTTTTTCTTTTTAAGTACAAGAGATAGTTCAAAACAATAACAGAAAACATAAACATCCTAAAGCTCTAAGTCTCCCATGGGCGCTTCCTCTTGGTGCCGATGTAAGCGTTGATGCTTCGCTCCTCGTGAAGTAGCTTGGTCAACTCTAACACTTTCTTCTCGCTTGCATAGCATTGAGCTTCAAAGGTATCCCTCTCTTCCTTGAGCTGAATCCAGGATCTCTTCAAGTCTTCAAAATCAGTAGGCATGTCAGGATGGAGAACAGTATAGGGTACGTCACCTATAGCAACAGGGTTCCATAATTACTGGTAGAACAGGCGTGAATGGCATCATGAGGTTTTGAGCTCGAGCTCGCACCCATTTGAGGTAAGGTTCCCAAGGAGTGGGATTTTGGTGCCCTAAAGTCTTGGTATCAGTCTTCTTTACCATGCCCCAAGCGTGTATAAACCTTCGTCGGTAATTCTGGAGATCGTGATTGTAATCGAACACAATATCTTGGAGAAGCATATCATGTGGGCCATCTCTTCGGGCAAAACCAAACTGACGTAAAGCTAGAGAAGGGTTGTAAGTAATACCTCCCCTTATACCAAGGAGTGGTACATTAGGGAATTCTCCACAACGCTCAATGAATGTGAGGTTCTTTTGAGAGAAAAGATTCCAACGGATATCTGAATGAGAGAGTGACATCAATCTTTGAGACCATCTCGATCTTTGTTCGTTCTTCAAAACTGATGGAGGAAGGTGCGAAATAAACCACCTTGAAAGTAACGGTATACAACACATGAGAGTCCCTTGTCGCTTAGTAGTACGAGTATGGAGAGAATGTAGGATGTCTCCAAGTAAAGTAGGCACAGGATTGCGGGTAAGGAACAACTTGATGGCATTAATATCGATGAACTGATCCGAGTTAGGAAATAGAACCAAACCATAAATTAGCAAGGCCACAATATTTTCAAATGCATGGAAACTCATAACTTTGAGGAACTCTCGGGCTTTCTTGATTAAGAACTTGGAAAGTAAACCCTTAACTCCACTTCTAGTTTCCCAATTGGCTTCAATGTCTGAGCGTTTAAGATGTAAGGCCGATGCAATGTCTTCGTACTTAGGAACCTTCTCTAGACCGGTGAATGGCATTTGGTCAAGAATAGGTATCCCAAGTAGCTTAGAGAACTCTTCCAAGGTAGGAACCAACTGATAATCTGGAAATGTAAAGCAATGGTGTTTCGGATCAAAGAACTGGAATAGGACATGCATCATATCTTCTTCAAAACCGGAGATAACCAAATCAAGTAGATAACCATGTCTTTTGATGAACTGAGCATGGTCGGGAATTTCTGAAACCAATTCTTTGAGTTGAGAAGGGATACCCATGAAGTTGATTCGGATAGTCTTTCTAGAAGCCATAATCCCTACAAAACAAAGCAAAGATAAATCCCTAGGTCCTTGAAATAGTTAGAAATGATATGCAATGCGGATGATGTCATGATGTCATGTTTAGCACACACAAACAATTCACACAATGAGCCTAGGGTTAAGGCTTGCATGAGGTATAGGTGATTACCCCACCAAAAGTTTGAGTTGGTTCATCCTGTCCTATAATAGTAACCGGGTTCTAGGAATCTCACATCACAGATCTTTCTCGTAGGCGCTTATTTCAATACGACGGGCCAAGTGGTCGATCGAAAATGTCCCAAAAGTCTAATCTCAATGAGCGTAGCATCGAGTATCAACCAACCTCGGTCTACACCAAAGCCGGCCATCTCACTACCTTCTAATGGCTAAGATGGGTCAATTAAGGTTCTAAAAGTTTAGTTAGCGCTTGATGACACCACGCAGAAGCCAAATACTATCTTCAACTTGGGAATGAAGAGTATCGGGACAACCAAAGTGTCACGCTAACGTAGCCATCATGTTGACCGTTTAGTTATACGTCTAGCGGTCGCAATGATCTAATGCTACTTACCTAAAAGGAAACCCGGATCCGGGTGTAGGATCCCCCGCAAATATAATACCCAAGCAACCCTTAAAGATAAAGCATACAAGTCAAACAAAAAGCATTAAAGGTTATCTAGAAATCCCTAAGGAAATTCTCTCTTTTAGGGTGTTTCCCCAGCAGAGTCGCCAGTTCTGTAATACGGTGAACTGACTTTGTAGGATTTTTGTATCCAAATGTGCGGATAGCAAGAGTCGCCACCGACTTTTATTTTTATCCAATTAAGGGAAGGTAAAAGTAACAGAAAAAGACCTTCGTTAGATTCTGAGTTCGGGAGAATGGTTATGAAAAGGGAAGGTATTAGCACCCCTTTCCATCCGTAGTTATCTACGGGCTCTTAGTTGCTCTAGATCACCTTTTTTAAAATTGCTTTCTGTGTGTTTGACAAAGATGTTTTGAAAAAAGGCATTTCACTTTGACTTTGTAATGACTCATGTAGGAGTGTATACAAAGTGTTCGGAAATGTTTTTGTTTTGAAAAGAATTTGAACTTTGAAAAAAGTGTGTGGTGTGAAAAGTATTTGATAGAGCAAGCAACTAAAAGACTTATTTACCCACTCAGAATTGGTCGTTTTGTTGTACTTCTACATTCCTTTAGAATAGCGCTAGCCATACCATTAGTTAGTAGGTAGCTCCATTCGTTGGATGTAAGCGGGACATTCGAAGGGACATCGGATGGTCATAGAAAGCAACTTGTAGGAAGTATCCTAGCACATTCGAAGGGACTATCATCATTTTTCGTAGGCGACAATCGAGGGTCAAGATTATGTATTCGGAAGCGACATCGTGGGTCTTATGATCTTTGTATCGAAGGGACTATGATGATTTGTTTGGAAGGCAACGGTGCTAGAATACCTCTACGTTCGAGGGACATGACCATTTTGAATCGAAAGGCGTCGAGAGAGAATTACCCTAAGGGGTGCGTGTGTGAAAGAAGTGTGTCAAATTCAGATATTTTATCTTGAAGATTAGTGTGAGCTATGTTCAATTTTAGTCTTGCCATACACGCCTAATTACTAGCAATTTATAGGGTGCGGAAAGTAAAATGCGGAATGTAAAGTGCAGAAAGGTAAATGTCCTACGCTATTACAAGGCTTTGGGGCAGATACATAATTTAAAATGTGGAAAATAAAACCCTAAATTAAACTATTACATCCCATATACAGTTACATTATTGGAAAATAAAACGAAAATAGTAAAGAAACGTCCGAATTGGAAGAACCTGTGAAACGAACGAGAAATCGGAAAATATGATGAAATCAAAATAAGAGAAAAATGTTAGAAAAATGCAAATTTTTAATTGGAAAAATTATGACATGCTGGAAATAATGTAAATATACTAAAATAATTTTTTGGGATTTTTTAGATGCAATTTAATAATTAAAAATGAATTTACAATGATTTAAATACAAAATTATGAATAAAAATAATATGCATGAAAAAATGTATTTTTTTAATTTATTAAATTAAATAAGTATTTTATGAAAATAATGTAAAAATAATAAATATTTTTTGATGAATTTTAAATGCAGAATAAAATTATGAAAAGAAATTAAAATAGATGCAAAATATTAAATAAAATAGAAAAATAGAAAATATGAGGTTTTGCAAACTTATAAAAATAAGTGTCTGAGCCAGGGATCGAACTGGAGACACTCCTCTCACAAGCCCACGCCTTTGCCATCTGATCTGGAACGCACGCGTGTCAATGAAACGGAACGGACGGATTACAAGCACGCGTCATGCCCTGGTTGCCTCGCCTCCGCGCCAAACTTCATCTTCCTCGATTTGAATTTTTGAAACTTCAGCGTCGGCTTTTGCTCGACGCTACAGCCCTGGCTAAAATGAAAATCAAGCACACATAATATAAATTAATTCTACAGCCATGGTTCGATTCAGGGCATCATTCCGAATGCATTGGTACTAGTCTCGTGGTCCAATTTTTTCTAATAAGCCAAGCCCTAAATCGAGCTCAGGAACCCTAGTTATGGCATATTACGTTTCAGGCCATGGAAATGCAATTAACCTGCCCAGATCGCTTGCAAACTTTGTTCTAAGCATGAAACAAACATCAAAACTTGTTAATAATGCATGAATAATGAAACACGATTTTGAAAAAGGTATGAACAAACCGATTCGTGATTCCTTGATTCTGGATGGTTTGGAGCAATGTGAGGGTCTGGATCGACTCAAGAGGTATCAAGGAATGCAATAGACACCTTAGAATCGATTGAAAACAGCAGGAACTAGGGTTGCAAATTGCTTGAAGAACACGGTTTTTTGAGTTTAGGTTAGGGTTTCTTGAGACAATTTTTTCGTCTTCTTGTGATTGGTATGCATCAGGTATATGTACTGGATGGATTTGGGATCATAATTGGCAAGAATCAATCACCATTCAATGATAATCAAATTTGATTTTTCATGAAAATCAAATTTTCAAAATTTGATCTTTTCCAATCCAATCTTGCCATTTTTGATCCAATTTCGAAATTGTTGGCTTTTAATGGATTGCTTGGGTCTTAAGGAAAGAATAAAATCAATCTTTCAATTAATTTTGATTTTATAATTTATTTTTAAATTTAATTTGCATTTAAATGAATAAATTACAAATTAAATAGAAAAATAAATCAAAAATTCGTGGCTTTGGGCTTGGGTATTCCTAATTGCATGAGGAATAAGTTTGGATGAAGAAAAAGCAAGCCCATTTGCAAAAGATTTGATTTTTGGAAGTATCTCTCTTTGTGCATTCTTTCAAAATTGCCCAACTTGTGAATGGTGTATCTTGCTCAATTTTCCATATTTTTGAGTGTTCTTGGACTTTTTGGAAAGCTCTAAGAGTCCTCTAACCAACCTTTTTGGTATCATCTCAATTGGAGTTACCATGCTCAATATATCTTCAAATCAAAAAGTTGACTTTTTGTTGACTTTGAAAATGACCTGTAATGTTTTGAGCTATACCTCTCAAATGAAGCATTTTTTGGACATTCTTGTGAGACATGAAGTTGTAGAGAATTGAATTTCCTTCAAAACAAGAGGTGGTGGAAAAATTTCTGAGAAAGTATGAGAAAGTTATGATCAGTCAAAGTTCAGTTGACTTTCACCTAGAAACCCTAATTTAGAAAGTTTGACTTTTGAGCAAATCTTGAGTTTTCTTGATGAATCATGATCAACCCTTGATCAAATGATGAATGTAACTTCAAAATGAGGATGTTGACCAAAAATTATGAAGTTTGACTGTATGTTGACCACAGTTGACTTTTTGTCCAATACAACTGATTTTCAACCATCTGAGCAATTGTCTGAGGAAACTTGACTTGTGAAGCTTGAAACTTGACATGGAGAATCTTTGAAGCATATGAGGAGGCATGAAGGCCATTGGAGATGTTGGGAGTTCATCTTGACTTGAGAGATACCAAACCCTAGTTTGGGTTGATTGTCTAAGAGAGAGTTTGTCTGATCAACTCTTGAGGAATCCTTGAGCATAGATGTATGAAATCTCTTGAGTAGATGGAGGGAAAATTTTGGGGTATGACACATCCCCATACAAGTCTCATCAAAAGTAACATCCCTACTTATGATAAATTATGATCCTCTAGGATATATCTTCCACAGTTTATAATTTTTCACCCCTTCAAGATAACCAATGAAGACACACTTCACAACCCTAATATTAAGTTTTCCTTGTTTGATATGAGCAAAAGCCAAGGCTCCAAAAATCTTCAAGTTTGAGTTGTCTACTAATTTACCACTCCAAACTTTCACACGTGTCTTGAAATTTATTCATGTGGATGGACATTTATTGATAAAGTAAGTTGTTGTAGCAACAACTTCACCCCATGAACTCTTTGACAACCACCTCCCATCAACATACACCTCACTCTCTCCAAAATCATTATATTCATTTGTTCTGCTAAGCCATTTTGTTGAGTTATTCCAGTAACACTTCTATGCCTCTTAATACCATGTTTCATGCAAAACACACTGGATTTCTATGAAACAAACTCCAACCCCTTGTAATTTATTAATACAATCAATTTATTATTCAATTCATTTTTTATAAGAGCATACCATTCATTATACTATTCAATGGTGTCACTTTTAATTTTCATAATGTAGACTTATATTCTTCTAGAGAAATCATAATTAGTAGAAAGGAAACAGAATCCTCCCCTATGAGTTTCCAACATTGTCGGACCCAATAGATTTGAGTGAACATACTTAAAAGGTTTACTAGAGCCAACTAAAATATAAAACCCACACATTTTGGATCAATTAGACATTATACATGAACCACGCGAAATAATCAACACCCCTCGTTCAATTTTAGTGCAGTAGCCTAGATCATCAAACATGCTTATAGACAATAAATTTCTCTTAAGTTTGGGAACATACCTCACATTGTGGAAAGAAACTCACAGTCATCGAACATTTTCAATCTGATCGTACCAATACTACGAACTTTGAAATCCTTAGTGTTTTTGAGTTGAACAACTCCACCTTCTTTCAGCCCAAAGTTTCAAAATATTCTTTTCTTGGACACATGTGATAAGAGCAACTCGAGTCCATAACTCAACTCTTTTCTATTTCCAAACTTGTAACCACTATTCTGCAACCACTTTCATAACCATCTTCGTCTGAGGCAATTGCAACCTAAATAAAATCACCCTTATTCCCTCTTTCAAGACAATCCTTATTCAACTGGCCAATTTTGTGACAAGTGACACATTTAAACTTTAACTTATCAAAAACCTTGGACTCGGACTTTGATTTGGATCTCTTTCCTTTCTAGTTCCCTACACTCTCACTTTTTTCTCTTGAGACACTTAAGCCTTAACCACTATCGTCAACCTTCAAATCTTTCAACTTTGATAAGTCCTTTGATCTTACAGCTGTCTAGACTTTATCCAAAGTAATAGTTTATTCCTCACCATAAATAATGGCATCCTTAGTGCTCAAAGGATCTGGGTAATAAGCTTAACAATAGTAGAGCATTTTCCTTGTCTTTAATTTTCACATCTCTATTTTGCAAATCATTAATGATCTTGTGAAATGTTGTCAACTGCTTCACAATAGATTTATTCTCCATCATACAGAAAGAATAAAGTTGTTGTTTCAAACATAACCTATGAGCCAATGACTTTGTCATATATAATGATTCAAGGTTGAACCATATCTTATTTATGGTCTTCTCCCTCGCGACTTCCCTTAATACTTTATCTCTGAGGTTCAAGATAATGGCACGTTTGGTTTTATCCATTATCCATCATCTCGGTCTTCTCAGCTTGTCTAAGGTTTGCAGGCATCAATGCCTCTCCCTTCAATTACTCTACACACTTTTGTTGAATTAGTATTTCATGCATATTTACCTTCCACAATCCAATGTCATTGTATGTAAAAAGCTTCTCAATGTGCCATTTGGAAACAATGGTGCTCACTTGTAAACTTAACCCCTTTTCCCCCATGATGGGCGCCACTTGTTGTGATAATGACAAGGTTCAATTTCAATCAACACTTTGATATGTAGGAAAAAAGAACAAATGGTCTAAAGCAATTAAAATAATAGTAGGCGAGAACACAAAAAATTGTTTACCTAGTTCGATCAAATGATGTACGTCTGAGGGAGAGAGAAAGGCCCCAAATTCACTATACTTAGAAAGTTCTTACAAGAGATTACATATGAGTTACTAGAAAATAGCCTTCTCCTTCAAAGTTCCCAAGAAAAAACCCTAAAGGCTACAAAGAACAAACTTTATTTTCTACCCCAAGTGTTTCTCAACCTTTCTAACTCTCAACATATGAATCACTCTAACCCAAGGTATAAAGAAGTATTATCTGACCCTTCTAGATAAATCTAAAAGGTTTCCTTCTAAACCCTTATTTCTAACTTATGCAAGTCTTTCCTACCAAACGAGAAAAAACCTATATTTATAACTAACAAAATATTTTTGGCCCAAGATATGACCAATTAATAAACAAATCCACAAACAATCCCAAAATTGTCAGTATCGAAATATGTCTCTTTTCTTTCTCTTTATCAATTGATGTTTTAAGGCATATTACAACAAGTCTTTTGTATTGTGGTTTGTAAAAATCTACCTTTATTAGTAGTTTCTAATCCAAAGATTTTGTTTATTCCTCATACTCATAATGAATAAACCAAGATGGGAGGTATAATTCACAACAACATACCAACTATTATTAGCCACATACTACACACCTATAAGACTCACTTATACATGCCATTATTATGGTCGACGTGGTCTTATTCAACTTTACTACTATAAGTTGTGCGTTAACATTGTGTGACATAATAATTTATTTTCTCAATTAAATGTCAACTTTGATTTTCATCCTCAACAACTTTGGTGTCCCAAGTCTAAGCATCTAGTCCTTATTACTCATACTCCCTCATAGTCTCATCCTGAGAAAACGATTACTTTGATATTGGTTGCTCTAGACACGTGACTAGTGAAATAAACTATCTAAATAACATCAAACCCTATTTAGACAATTGTTTCATTTTTGGTAATATTGCAAATGGAATTTTTTTAGAAAAAAGGAAGTTTTACTATCCTTGGTTTCCTGCTCTTAGTGATGTGTTATTATTTGATGGTATTACTTCTAATCTTATAAAAGCCATCCAGCTATGTGATAAAAAATTAAGCATTAAGTTTAAAGGTGTAAAATGCACTGTCACATAAAACATTATGCCCAACTCATGAATGGGCCCAAATATACTAACGACTGCTACATGTAGTTGGAATATAATAGGAATCAATTTCAATCCTAAGTAATATCTAAATTTGAAGATACCAAACTAGGACACATAAAGCTAATATACATAAATCTTAGAAGCTTAAGGAAAATTCTTGGTGAAAATGCTATTGTTGGCATAATAATTTATGGTGACTTCCAAGTAAGGAAGAAAACCAAGATATCACATAAAAAGATTCAACATCCTACTACTACCCGTATGCTTCAATTACTACATATGGATCTTATGAGACCCATGCAAATTGAAAATCTTGGAGGAAAGATACACGTCTTTGTTTGTGTTGATGACTACTTTCTATACACCTGGGTTATGTTTATCTATTAGAGGTCCTATTAATTTTTTGTTTTATAAAGTTTTTTACATCACTTACAATGTGAAAAAGGAGCAGAGATTGTCAAGATTATTCACATTTTAAGCAATCACGCCAAAGAATTTGAGAACGCCAACTTTTTTCATCCTGCAACGTTGAAGGCATTTCTCACAAATTCTCTGCTCTCAGCAAACCTTAGAAAAAAGGAATTCTAGAAATAAATAATTGTACTTTGCAGGAAATTTTAAGAGTCGTGATCTATGCTAAGCGACTTCCACATAAATTTTGGGTCGAAGCAATTAATATTTCATGTCATATTCACAATAGAGTAACAATTTTTACCAGTCATAAATATTACGCATTATAACTATGAAGAGGTAGGAAGCCCAACATTAAATACTTTCATGTGTTTGAAAGTACTTGCTATACTTTTATTCATCCTGAACAAAGAAGGAAGATTAATCTAAAGAGCGGAGAAGGTGTATTTCTAGGATACTCCATTAAAAACTATAAATGGTTTTTTAAAAAGAACATAAAATTTATGATGAAATCCATAAATGTTCTTTTCAATGACGATCAATATAAAGGGATCCCCCATAAATATGAATATTTTGATTTCCATAACCAAAAGGACTTGCAATATGTACTAGCCAATTTGAGAACATTACAATAAATCTATATGAACGAGTCATTACACTAAGGAAAGAAATAGTTAGTTATATAGAGATGATATCAAACATGTATTTTATTTTAAAAATACCCAATAAAGAATGTTAAGCAGCAATAAGTGGTTTGTTTTAAGAGAAATGAAGTTTGGGAACTTGTTCCTATACCCGATTATGCAAACATTATTGAAACAAATGGTGCAAACATCTAGTGAGAATGAGGTTGTTACAAAAAAAAACCACGTCTTCTAGCCCAGGGATACACTAAGATTGATGTGTTGATTATGATGAAACCTTTTCTCTAGTTTCCCTACTTGATGCTATCAAACTTTGATGAACAAGGAACAACTATTGACCAAAGCCTTTATATGAGTATGATTGGTAGTCTCTTGTATCTCATTGTTGTTTGTCTTGACATCACTTTTCTGTAGGTATTTATACGTGCTATCAATTCAATACTAAGATTAAATATATAAGTGTAACATTTGACTATGGAATTTTTTACTCTTTTGACACAAACTCATCTCTGGTTAAATATTATGATGTTGAATGGACATGTTATGCTAAAGATAGAAAAATTATATATGGTAGATGTTTCTTCTTAGGGAACAATTTAATCTTTTGGCTCAGTAAAAAAATGTTTTACATCCCTTTCAACTGCAATAATAGAGTATTTTCTTGCTCGAAACAGTAACACTAAACTATTATTAATGAAACAAATGCTCAAAGAATATAATGTGACACATTATGTCATTATATTATACTATGACAACCTGAGTGCTATCAATGTCTCTAAAAATCATGTTCAACACAGTAGAACCAAAGATATTGATATTCGTCATCATTTCATCAGAGAACTGGTTTAAGAAAATAAAATCACCCTTGAGCATATTCGAACAAAAAAACAATTGTTTGACATATTAATAAAAGCACTTGAAAATATCCTATTTTAAAATATTCGATAACCATTAGGTCACTACTATATTATTAATTTATGGTGTTTAGTTTATGTATGACTAAATAATAGTTGAGCTTAATGTAATTCTTAATTGTCCCACTTGAATATGAAATAATGTCACTTATATCTTACAGCCAACTTGAAACAGACTAATTTTATGCATACTCAAAATGACCGCATTTATGAAAATCTTTGTGTTAGTTGTCCATATCTATTTGATTTGCTACTAATGTAAAATAATAATATACAAACAATAGCCAAACATATCTTAATATAGAATTACTAAATTGATTATTTAGACTATCTGTGAAAAATTAGGTCATTCCCAAGTATGTAGTCTAAGAATGATAGACATTTCATACTATTAACACACCTTAGTGACACACAGAAAACATTTTGGGATTAAATTGGTATTATATGATTTTAGTCTTATCATGGTATGTTCACAGTTGTCCAACTAATATTTTTAATTTTTAAAACATGTATCTTATATTAAACTTAATTTTTGGTTCGAGTTTAGCCATTCTATCTTTCTATCCCTAAACTTCGAACTCACACCTCTTTTTACTTGATCGTCGAGTGTACATACACATCATCTATCAGTGGAGCACCAACCAATTGTTAGCATTCATTTCAATCAAACATGTTATTAGGTCAGTAACATTAGATCTAGCATGGATATCGAGTCATTAAACATTTCTTTTTTTTTTCTATATGTTCAATCTTTGAGTAATTTATTGGCTCATCTTCCGTTATGGAACCAAGAATGACAGATGCAAGAGTAGTGAATATTTATTTTGAAAGCTCTTCTAATGGGGGTGACGAGAGCTTCTGATATGAAGGAGAAGGATGGACCTACAAGGTTAGCACTCCAATGCCCATTTCAATGAACAATGGAGGAGAAGTGTTATTATGAGTAAAAGTAAGATCTTACATGAAATTACGCGTTATTTGGATTATATATGGTAGATGGTTAAGCTTTCTTATGTCTAAATCATGTGTAATATGTGGGGAGTTATTTGATCACATCAAGTGGTGAATGATACACTAATAAATTGTAAATGTGTGACTTTTGAAAATCTCTCATTTGTTCCTTTATCCAATTAATGAATAATAGAATTGGGCCTTCTTCTTTGGGAGTGTGGCTGGTTTAGAACAATTGCGCACTATACTAGTATATTTTCAAAGGATGCACAAAAGGCGATGCAAGATCTTCCAAAAGCAGATGGATAATGCCCATTGTCCCAAGGTGAGTCACTAGCCACCTACCTATTTTAGCGTCTGAGTATTTATCAACATACACAATCATTTCGTAGTTACATCTCTCGTGATATGAAATACTCATCCATATAAAAGGATGTGGTAATGATGTGTCCATACTCAGTAATGGTGCTAGAAGAGAAGTCAATAAAGAGAGCCATGTTCCCAATATTATAGGGGAAGTAACTAACCATATTCCCCACGCTCCAGAAGAAGGAAATAGGATTTAATGCTTTATTCAGTTATACAAATCAAGCCCAATAAGTTACTATAAATAACTCAACCTTAAGTTTGAGAAGGAAATTTAATTCACTCATAAAACACCAGTATACAAAGCTTCTCACCATTGCTGCATGAGCTTGCTCGAACACTTAAATATCACAACATCCCTATAAACCCTCTAACAATCATACAGAGCTATGGGTTATCACCTATTGTACTTTTAGAAAATACAAACCCCAGTTCTTTTTTGATAGTTAGTGAAGAGGGGATTTACATTACCCTTTGATGTCACTGTGTTGTTCTTGGAATAATTGTTGGTTCACGAAAGAGGATAACCTTTGTTTTTCAAAAATATTTTCTTATCACAGACACCTAAATCACACGAAATACCATATGAAAACCAAATATCCCCAACCCCTATTGGAAATTTTGGTACCATATCCCTCCACCACACAGATGATTTCCTGTTAGATAAATGAGATATCTCGCCCATGACAACCACCTCCAAAACACCATATCTATACTCCAAAGAGGCCTCCACAAAACGTCCATATCAATGAGAAACCTCCACCTTCATTTATTTAAAAGTGATTCATTAAACTTTTCTATACACCTAATTCCAACCCTCTCTCATCCTTACTTCTACAGACCTCTGCCACCGAATGGATATGCTACATTACGATTATCATGCTTGCAACCATGGATAAACTACATTGTTGTTATCATGCTTGTGTGTCTATGTTTTATTTATTGTCACGCCTACAATTCAGTAAGATCTTACATGAGAAACCACCACCACCATATGCCACACCATATGGAAAATGTGTATTTTGAACATGAATCTCTTAAGAAATTTCAACTTAACAAAAATGTCTATGGTTATAATTTAAAAGAACTCGAACAACATTTTACACAACAAAAACAATATCATCGTCCCATAACAAACCATATCACATCCTTCATTACAAGATTCAATGTTTTTCACAATTCTCGATTTCCTAAATGTGAAATAGAAAAAAAATCTACAAATGGAAAATTTTCTAGTGGTTCTATTCAAGTTTTTGCTTCCAACTTCATTACTAGGAACATAAGTATCACGGTTATCATAAATAAATTTCCACTTATATATGTCAAAATAATATAAGTATTAACTCATATTAAACAATAAGGTAGGAAGATAAATAAAAAGAATGTGAAAATGGTGAACAATAACAAAAGAAGATAAGGAAGTGGAAGGTTGAAGAAAATAAGAATAGGTTTATTAAGTTTTGCAGCATAGTCTACATAATAGAAATGTGGCTTATATGGTCAATGCTTTGATCAAGGATTAAAAGGTTTGAAGGTTTGAACCCTAGTGACCACAAGATCTTCATTTTGCAAATAATTATTAAAAATACTGACCAAAATATTTGTAGTCATAAAAACAATCCAATGTCTATGAATATTGATATTATGTTATGAGACATGTTTAATATTGTCTCCAGAAGCATTATCATTTCATGGAATAAGATATTAACCATATACATGTAATATATGTATATTTGTTAAGTTAATATTGTGTTAATATTGTTAATTTATTATGATTCAAATTTTGTTCGAGTTATAGTGCTTTATCAACCATACACCATTTGTTAGAACATAGTTTGGTTATAATCACATCTTAGCGTTTTGATGATAATAAATGAAATAAATTTTGTATAGTAAATTTGATACTCTGATGAGTATGTTTGCATCTGATACTCTGATAAGTATGTTTTTCATTTCAGATGATGTTCTGACTCAAGCACTCTAGAAAGTGAAATATTAACTTACACTGAGCAGATAAAGAATCAAAAATTCTAAAGATGAAAGCAACTTCTAAATACGCACACTGAAGAAAACTCTGATAGAAGCATGCTGAAGCAAACTCTGATAGAAGAATATCTAACAAAGTTTGACAAAAGATAAAGAGAAATAAAAATAGTCAAGACTTCAAGTTCTGAGACAAACTCTGCTACAGTACCGTTAGATATTTAAAGCTAAAACGGCTAAAGCACTCAAGGGGAACAAAGTTCGAGATTCATTGAAAATACAAAGTACAAGCAGACAAACAACATTAAATGTATTCTCATTGTTCAAGATAGCAACGGGCAAATTCCTGAAGCTATATATAGAAGATCAATTGTTTAAATAAAAAATATATACGGTTGCACGTTATTCATTTGTGAACTCGCGCTGAACTAAAGCAAGCAAGAACATTTTGATTACTGAGTTTATCATTTGTATTGAGCTTAATAATTAGTGAAAAATCACATTTGTGATAAAGCTTATTAGAAGCAAACTGAAACACTATTGTTAGAAGTTATATTGTAATTGTTCCTTAAGAGACCAGTTGGGTCAGATTTCTCGAGATGGATAAGACTAGAGAGTCTTAGAGGTGTTAGTCACTTGCATTTGGATTTTTCATTGTATTGTTAGTCACAATAGTTGGTTGTGCTCTTGTAATCATTTTGATTATAGTGAATTAAGTCCTCGTTCAGAGAGGCAAAATCACCTTGGCGGGTGAACTAGAGTAGTTTGAGTTTCAAACGAACCAGGATAAAAATACTTGTGTTTTATATTGTTGTTACGCTAGAAAAAGAAGGAAAAACTTATTCAACCCCATTCTAATTGTTTTCTAAACCTTCAATTGGCATCAAAGCTCTTGGTTCTAGGTGCAAACACTTAACCGTGTTAGAAAAAGATCCAGAAGGAAAACAATATGGCAACTGATAAGAAAAACAACAACAACAACAACAACAACAACACAAAACCCCATGTGTTTGATGCAAAAGATTTTGACTACTGGAAAGATAGACTAGAAAGTTTCTTTCTAGGTTATGATCCTGACTTAT
Source organism: Vicia sativa (assembly GCA_021764765.1). Classification (NCBI taxonomy): domain Eukaryota; kingdom Viridiplantae; phylum Streptophyta; class Magnoliopsida; order Fabales; family Fabaceae; genus Vicia; species Vicia sativa. The sequence continues at coordinate 115,307,530 of CM038792.1, read as the reverse complement.
GGGATATGGTCTTAGACGACTACACACATCCGATTGACAAAGAAGGAAATAAGATTGATATAAAGACAATGGATAAGCAACAGAAAATAGATTTCAAAAATCACCACAAATCCAGAAATATCCTGCTGAATACTATCTCAAAAATGGAGTATGAGAAAATCACCAACAGAGATATTGCACATGACATTTTTTAGTCTCTCAAAATGACTGATGAAGGCAATGCTCAAGTAAAGGAGACAAAAGCTTTGGCTCTCATCCAGAAGTACGAAGCCTTCAGAATAAAAGAAAATGAGTCCATTGAAACAATGATCTCAACATTTCAAACTCTGATTGCTGGCCTAAGAGTTTTGAACAAAGGATACACCAAAGTATACCATGTCAAGAAGATCATCAAAAGTTTACCCAGAAGATGGGCACCAGTGATTACTGCATTCAAAGTTTCAAATTATTTGAATAATGTATCTCTAGAAGAACTTATCAGTGCTCTAAGAATTCACGAGATAGAACTTGATGAATATGAGCCCCAAAATAAAGGTAAGCCTGTTGCCCTTAAATCTACAAAAAAATATGAAACTAATGATTTTCAGGCTGAAGAAGGAAGCTCTAATGATTTTGCATCAGAAGAAGATGCGTTATCTCTATTTTCTAGAAGGATCAACCAGATGTGGCAGCACAAACAAAAGAAGTTCAAAAACTACAAGAGATTAGATGATAGAGCAGAATCTTCTAGACATAAGAAGTCTAGAAAAAGAGATATCGTCTTCTATGAATGTAAAGAACCAAGACACTATACAAGTGATTTTCCTAAGCTACAAAGAGAAAGGAGAAAGAAAAATTTTGGAAGGAAGAAAGGCATGATGGCCACCTGGGATGATTCAAAATCTTCTGAAGCTGAATCTAACTCAGATGATGAACACGCTAACTTAGTCTTTATGGCTACCACAACAGATGACTCTAGCTCTAAATTAGAATTTGAAGAGGTATTCTCTGAATTTACTAGAACTGAACTTGTAGATAGTTTATCAGAACTTCTTGAAAATCACAGTCAACTCAAAATCAAATACAAGAACCTCAAAAAGAGCCTTTTATCTGAAATTGAGTAACTTAAAGCAGAAAACTCTGAACTTAAAGAAAATAATGTTAAACTCAAAGAGGAATTTCAAAAAGTTTCTATTTCAGATACTGCTTCAAGTTCGAAAGACATTCTTAAAGAATATGACTCTGGTTTTCAAAAATTTCTTGCTAAAAGCATAAATAGAAGCAAAATGGCTTCAATGGTCTATGGTGTCAGTGGAAACAACAGAAGAGGAATTGGATATGAAACTCCCAAAGGGAAAGAAACATATCAACCTAAACCTGTTGATGAAATGGTTATTACATATAAACCACTACACAAACAATTTAGTTTTGGTCACACCCATGATTTCAAATATACATCTTATTTTGGAAATTTTCATGCTAAACCAAAGTTCAAAAAGAACTTTAGAAACTCTAACCAAAGAGGACCCAAAAAGATATGGGTACCTAAGGAGAAAATAATATATGTTGCAGATGTCCTTAACAACAAAGTTGAAACACCAGTCATGGTACCTGGACTCTGGATGCTCACGACATATGACGGGAAGAAAGTCTATGTTCCAAATCCTGGAACTTAAATCTGGAGGTAACCAGAAAGGAAAAATTATTGGTTCTGGAACCATTGGAAACGGTAATCTCACTTCTATATCTAGTGTTCTTTTAGTAGAAGGATTAGCACATAACTTGTTGTCCATAAGTCAATTAAGTGACAATGGTTATGACATAATCTTTAATCAAAAGTCTTGTAGAGCTGTTAGTCAAAAAGATGGGACAATTCCCTTTACTGGCAAGAGAAAGAACAACATCTATAAAATTGATCTGTCTGACCTTAAAACTCATAATGTAAAATGCCTTATGTCTGTTAACAATGAGAAATGGGTCTGGCATAGAAGATTGGGACATGTTAGCATGAGAAGAATATCTCAAATTAACAAACTCAATTTGGTCAGAGGACTTCCTAATCTGAATTTCAACTCAGAAGTTCTGTGTGAAGCATATTAGAAAGGAAAATTTTCAAAACCCTATTTTAAATCAAAAAATGTTGTTTCTTCCTCTAGGCCATTAGAACTTCTACACATTAATCTATTTGGACAAGTGAAAATTGCATCCATTAGAGGAAAGAATTATAGATTGGTCATAGTTGATGACTACACCAGATGGACATGGGTTAAGTTCTTAAAACATAAGGATGAGTCACATTCTATATTCTTTGACTTCTGTAATCAAGTTCAAAATGAAAAAGAGTTTAGGATCATAACGGTTAGAAGTGATCATGGAGGAGAATTTGAAAACCAATTTTTTGAAAAGTTTTTTTAAAGAAAATGACATTTCTCATGATTTATCTTGTCCTAGAACTCCCCAACAAAATGGAGTTGTAGAATAAAAGAATAGAACATTGCAAGAAATGGCCAGAACCATGATTAACGAAACTAATATGGCTAAACACTTATGGGAAGAAGCAGTGATCACGACATGCTATATTCAGAATAGAATATCTATAAGACCTATTCTTGAAAAGACTCCTTATGAATTGTGGAAGAACATAAAACCTAACATTTCATATTTCCATCCTTTTGGATGTACTTACTATATTCTGAATACAAAAGATCATCTGAACAAGTTTGATTCTAAGGCACAAAAGTGTATTCTGCTTAGATATTCTGAACTCTCAAAAGGCTATAGAGTATACAATACAGAAACTCTGATTGTTGAAGAATCAATCAAAGTCATATTTGATGATAAGCTTGGCCATCAAAAGCCAAAGCAAACTGAAAATTCTGCAGGTACAGAAGTTCAACTACTAAACGCAGAAGAGTCAGAAGCAAAGGACAACACAAAAGATCCCTCTATTAAAAATTCTTTGGACAACTTAAGAATGTCTGAGGAACCCTCACAGAAAAGATTTCCTAGAATCACATCAGCACACCCAGAAGATATGATTATTGGAAAGAAAGATGAGCCCATCAGAACAAGATCTTCCCTAAAAAATAATGAAGAATCACTGTTTGAATTGGTTTCTCTGATTAAACCAACCTCAATAGATGAAACTCTTAAAAACAATGATTGTATTATAGATATGCAAGAAGAACTCAATAAATTCACCAAAAATGATGTATGGGATCTAGTTCCAAGACCTCAAGGATTCAATATCATTGGAACAAAATGGGTATTCATAAACAAGTTGAATGACAAGGAGAAGTTTTCAGAAATAAGGCACGACTGGTTGCACAAGGTTATAGTCAACAAGAAGGAATTGATTATAATGAAACCTTTTCCCCAGTCGCCAGGTTAGAATCTATTAGATTACTAATTTCTTTTGCTGTTCAAAATAACATCACTTTATATCAAATGGACGTTGAGAGTGCATTTTGAAATGGTTACAAATATGAAGAAGTTTATGTCTGTCAACCTCCTGGTTTTGAAGATTCAAAATCTCCAGAACGTGTTTTTAAACTGAAAAAGTCTTTGTACAGTCTAAAACAAGCTCCTAGAGCTTGGTATAAACGTTTGAGTGACTTTCTTTTAGAAAAGAATTTTACCATAGGGAAAGTGGACATAATCTTATTCCGAAAATCATTTAAAAATGATATTTTAATTTTTCAAATATATGTAGATGATATTATTTTTGGAACCTCTAAGGTCTCTCTTGGAAGAGAATTTGCTAAGTCTATGCAGGCAAAATTTGAAATGAGCATGATGGGAGAACATAAATTCTTTCCGGGAATTCAAATAAATCAGTCTCCATAAGGCACTTACATACATCAAACAAAGTATGTTAAAGAACTTTTGAAGAAATTCTAGTTATTAGAAATTAAAGAAGCGAAGACACCTATGCATCTTACATGCATTATGGGAAAATATGAGGTAAGTAAGAAAGTATATCAGAAAATCTACAGAGGTATGATTGGATCTCTTATTTATCTAACTGCATCTAGACCGGATATATTATTCAGTGTTTGTTTATGTGCAAGATTCCAATCAGATCCTATAGAATCTCAGTTAACAGCTGTTAAGCGAATTATGAGGTATCTAAAAGGTACTACTAATGTTGGACTATTTTATAGAAGATCCAAATATTATAACTTAGTAGGTTATTGTGATGTTGATTTTGCTGGAGATAGAGTATAACGTAAAAGCACATCCGGAAGCTGTCAGTTTCTGGGTGAAAACCTAATCTCATGGTACAGCAAGAAGCAAGCTACAATTTCACTATCAACAACAGAAGCAGAATATGTAGCTGCTGCAGGTTGTAGCACTCAGATTCTCTGGATGAAAAGTCAACTAGAAGATTATCATCTATATGAGAGTAACATTCCTATCTTTTTTGATAATACTTCTATTACTTGTCTTTTGAAAAATCCTATTTTACATTCTAAGGCAAAACATATAGAAATTAAACATCATTTTATAAGGGACTATATTCAGAAAGGTATCTTGAGCTTAAACTTTGTAGACACAGACCATCAATGGGCTGATATCTTTACTAAACATCTTTCTGAAGATAGATTTAAATTCATTTTGAAGAATATCAGTATGGAATTTTGTCCTGAATGAAATTATGTTTAATTAATATTGTCAGAAGTTCTGTTCTTAAATGAATGTTCTAGTTAATCTTGGTTAGAAGAAGTTAAATCAGAAACCATATATAAAGTTCTGAAATGTTTTCTAATGTTTCACTACAAATATGGTTCAGAAGTTCATTACATAAAATAGTTGTAACGTGCTAACCCTAGAAGTTCAACACATGTTCAAATTCTGAAAGCTCACGCATGCGTATAAGCTATTGAGACGTCGTTCCTAGGTAACTGTTCAAATCTTTTCAAAATCCCATGCAATCCCTCAACGTTAGACTATAAAATGTTTGTGTTAATTAGTTTTTTTTTTAAAAAAATTATTTCAAAATTATATTTTCAATCGCTATAAATACATTTTCAAAATTTCTTTTTCACTTTTCACTCTCATTTATTCCATGAATTTTATGCATTTCAACGTTCTTTTCTCTCTCTTCAATAACCCTAAACGTTCAAAAATGGCTTCACCTTCATCCTCTCACCTAGATACCCCTGGTACAAACAAATCTCAACAATCCATGGAGTACATAACTCCATCAAGAACAACGCTAATTCAGGTTGGTAGTTTGGAAGTGGTATGTGAACTCATGATTGATCTGGAAAACCTAAGAGACAATGGGTTTGATTTGTTTTCAGCAGTGGAGTTTCAAGGTTGGAGCAAATTCTTTGACCGTCTGGTTGGGCATGTGTTCCTACACCTTGTTAAAGAATTTTGGATTCACGCCATTGCTACCCCTAAGGTAACTTTGTCGTTTATTA